>CM053514.1:21334260-21350663 GCA_028627145.1 Eidolon dupreanum | reverse complement strand
TAAATCAGAACGTTTACTTCAATTAAAATATCCCATTTCATGAGAACGCTGGTGAATATCACTCTTTAAGTCTTTTAGAGACAAATTATTTTTCAACCTTTTTTTTTTTTACCAGATTTAATAATTTTCTAGGAATTTAGAAATCATTTGCATCATACATGAATTGATAAAACAAGTAGCAGGTAAATTCTGAGCTAACGTCAGGCTATATATCTTTACCAGCAGGCAGCCCAATAGTTGAACTTACAGCCTTAGGAGGCCATTGAACCAACTATGGTAGCTGAATAATTTTATGACCAGTAATAAGGCTCACACGTTATACATGCTAAGAGAGGGGTAATCAAATCTTATGCTTCAGGGCATAAATTAATCACTGCAGGGGTCAGAAAAGAATCTCCTTTGCCCTACGAACAGAATTGAATAATTAGGCTGTGGCTGTACTGATATTTTTAAAGCCTTCTTCTTAAAGGAGAGCATTGGTTTTAAGAATTATTCTGGGTCTTCGTGGGGGTGTTTGAGTTCTTGATTAGAAGAGGAGGGGTGCTGCAAGTTGAGCAGTTTATTCTGGCAGACAGACAGGTTGGGCAGCTTCCTGATACCACACTGTTCAACCTGATTTTCATTAAAAGCTCAAAGTGCCCGCTGTTAAAATGTCTCCAGGCAGCTGGGGCAAATGGTCCTCCTTGCCTATCTGGAAATCTTGTGGATTTTCATCTTTTAATCAAGACTCCTTGTAAGGAGGGTGGATAGTTTACTAATCTCTAAAGTTCATTCTCTTTCCTCTACAATTCACATCTTACATTTTAAAAAGGCACATGTCCCTAGGATTGGAGAATTAAATCTTGAGTTCTTTTTCAGAAAACGGGCTCAAGAGGAAACTTGTTAATCAAATGGCACTGAAGGCCAAGTGTGATCAACTGCCAAACATATAAATCTTTTCAGGTTTGTCTACATGGTTATTGAATGAAGTATGCCAAACGTGGTTTTGTGATAATGCAAGGATACTGTATTCCATAGAAAATAAATCTTATTTTCTACATCCCTTCACTGCATTTCCATATTCAGTAGTTTTAAATTTAGATAAAGTAAAATAACTTTCAAGTCATATCCCAGGAGTGTTTCTAGTAAAAGGAAAACTGAAGAATGAGTCATTTTCAAATAATGACTGCGTATGAGTGAACTAGCTACTCAATACTCCTAGATATGAAAATAAAAACTCTATTGACATGCCTATTTATTGACCCCAGTAGCCTTCCAGATATTAGTATATTCGATTTTCTTTGCCTTTTCTATGTGTTCACTCAGAAATCAATCAAATATTATTTTGTGGCTAGTCCAGCTGTGGGTTAGACATATTTACCTATAGTGCAAAATAGCATAATATTTCATCAAATAATTTACCGTGTCCTTCTTATGAGCCTATCATTGAGGCAGGCATGGAAGTTGAAATGAAGGCAGCAGCTCTTCCTTTTAGGAACTCATCTGGCTGGGAACATAGAATGTACCAACTACATTTGGTTAAGACATATTATAAGCAGTGTGAGAGAAGTCTGTGTGTGTTCAAGAAGCAGAAGATCAGCATGGTCTGGCATAACTTTTGGTAGGAGGCAAGGCTGCTGCTGGGCCTGAGGGTAGTCATGGTTTTGGGCAAGTGGGAAAAAAATACTTTGGACTGGAGTGAGAATGAGTATATATGTGTGCATGTAGGTGTATATGTAGGCATGTGGGGGAGGCATGCACATGGTGTGGGTGCAGATTGAGGCAGAATAAATAAAGACTCGAATTCGAGAAGGAGCTGAGAATGAACTATGAAGGACTAATGGAATGTTTTGAGGAATACAAGGAATAGGATTAGGAAAATAAAGACGTGCCTGATCCTTGAGGGACTTAAATGTCAGGCTAAGTAATAACCTACACAGGTTAGAAAATCATTGATTTTTTTTTTAGTAGACAACGTGCATATTGAAAGCATATTTGGGGAAGAATAATATGGTTATCCTGTGGATGGTGGACTAATGCAGAGAAGGGATAGGATCAAGGATACTGGTTTGAATGCCATCCAGTTGTGAGACAATTATGTTTATGATATCTGCCCTTCACTTTCTGGCTTCACAACCAGAAATTCTACTTGATCGTATTGTTTTTTGTGTTTGTATGTTTCTTTGTTTTTGTTTTTTTTGTTTGTTTTTGTTTTTTCCTGAAAGCTCAGAGTTATCCTTTGCTGAAAGAAACATGAGAGGTGGGGTTTGATTTATCAGATGTTTGCATTGTGACCATAGTAATGGTATTGCCTGTTAGATACTGGATTCTACGTTTAGATTGACGATGAATACATTTAATTAGGTGCCCTTAATTCTATATTGAATTCAGTATGCTTGCTTTCAGGATTCATTCTCTCTCTTCTTTTTTTAAGTAAAATATTCAACATTTTTACAAGGCTGTTAATGGGGGCTAAAAAAAAATAATACTTTTCCTCCCACCTAAGTTCTTCTAGCTAGGCTAATAATCAAATTATCAGAGATAGATTAACAGAAAAAAAATCAAATTTTAATACATGCACACGGGAAATTCACATAACAATGGAAATCCCAAGACTTCCTTTCTGAAGCGGGTTTTTCTGTTTGAATCTCTTGGGCAGGAAAGGAAGGGAGGGTCAAAGGTTCTTTCTGAATCTTGTTCCTTAGTAAACAGCTTAAAATCAATATCCCAAAAAAGGCAGCTTCAGGATGGCAAAACTTTGGTTCTCTTCTCAGTTTTTCTAAATTAAGTATACATTAAATATCTCATCTAGATAATAAATCTTTGTGTCAGCAACTATCGTAATCTCACCAAATTTTATATTGCCACATGTTCATCACACTCTGTGATAGCAAAGTAAGTCAACTGCCCAAAGAAACAAACAGTTTAAATTTCTTTGAAAAACCAGTCAAATTGTAGAGTGCCCACTAAAAGAAGAATTTTTCCCTACATGACTTGGGAAGATACAAAATATTAGATGATAAATCTGCCCTCAGTAAGGCTGCAATAGAATGAAAGAAAGAGGAAAAGCACAAATTAAATTTTAAACTAAAACCTAAGAAGACTTCTAAAACAGTAACAGCTCTGAATGGAATAATTACTCTATAGCCGACACTTCATAAACATTATCTCATTTACTTTTTGTATCAACAGTATGCATGATATTTTTAAGGATTTGATATGATATCCTTAATTTTGCAGATGAAGGATCTGAAACTTGGAGAGGTTAGCCATCTTGCTCATGGTCACACAATGGCAGAGCCAGAATTTGAACTCATGGCTAACTTTTCAGCCAGTTCTCCTTTCAGGCTGATAGAATCAGTTACAGAAAGGCAAAATGCCAAATTTATTGTTTAATTCTAAATTAAATGACTTGGAAAGGTTATATAGAGTCATGATTTGAAGGCAACTGGAGTTTTGGAAAAGAAAGTAGCACAGACTGGATAAGTCTTCAGAAGATTTTAGATCATGAAAATGGCAGACTCGTAATCAGAATACAATAGGCTGTAGGTGTGGGGCAGTAAACAAGAATAGTTAATAATAAACAGGAGATGTCCCCAAATTATAAGCATTACTAGGACTTGAATCCTGATTAGAATCCTGGGCACAGATAATGTGACTGACACATACATATTGAGATTAAGGCTGAGTGCTAAGTGCTGATGGGGGTTCACATGGTGAAGACAACAAAGAGGGAAAGTAGACAGGGAGAAGGATCAGCAACTCTGGGTTTTAAAAAAATACTTAAATTATTCTTTAAAACTTTCTTTAAGTAGTAAAGCAATGTGAGAATCAGATAAACTTTAGCTTCCTCTTTTTCGTACCATATACCCCAAACATCAGGAAGCCGTGTTATGTCATGTCCCCTTCAAGGTGGCTCTGAATATAACTTTAATATATAATTCTATGTGAAAAAATACAACAGAAGAAATTTAGCTAATATAATGAGCTCTAGGATGAGGATTAACGAATCAAGGAAAAAAAAAGCATCAACAATGTTTCATAATTTCACACAAAGGTCAATTTAATAAAAAATTCATTTAGAAAAATTATAATTAAATTTATAATTAAGTACAGTAGATTTTTATCCAATTTATTGTATTAGCAACAATTCAAAGGAACTCTACCTATGTATTATAGAAAGGTAAACATTAAAGATTAAGGAATTTTTAGAAGTATGAAAAGTATGTTTTTGCACTTTCCATTGCCTTTTAGTCATTCTGAATTCCTTGGCTTTTGGTGTTAAATGGGTATTATTAAGATATATTTGTGTTTCTAGGCTGATTAATGGTGAAAGATAACTGATGAAAAAACAGAGTGGATGTTCAGCTAGTATGCATCAGTGTTAAAATATTCAAATACTTTTGTACTGGTTGGTCAGTAGCTACCGCCCTGAGCCATTGGTGGATCCCTCTCATCCTAACCCACTCATGCTGCTGTGCTGGGAACTCTGACCACTCTGGGCTCTGGCCCTTCCTCCAAGGATAATTTTCTCACCCCCCTAAGGCCCAGCATCTAAAAAGTTGACCAGTTGCACAATAGGATGGCTCCAGGACACTGTCTTGCTTCCCAGCACCCATTATTATGTTACACGGTTGTTAATCATCTAACATGCCAAAGTAACTGGTTGAATGCCATTAGAAATATAGCTGTTTCTTCCTCTACTTTTCCTCCCTTCATAGGTTTCCAAAAGAGCATAAAAGAATGATTTTGGGATGAAGCATCCTTTGTTGTGAATCAAGGATGCCTCCCAGCATACTGGTTTCCTATCTTCTTGCCCTATTTTGTGTTCCCACTTGTGAATACAATCGAATAATTGCAAACATTTTGATTTTAACAACATTTATGCCTAGTTTTAAATGACGTTGAGAGTATTGAGTTCTACATTTTTCTAATAAATATTAAACCATAAAATTTTAAAAAACGGGTCATATATGTGTGCATACATGTGTGTGTGTGCACAAAAACCATTTTGATATGATATACCCACACATATACAATTTGTTTTGGCTTAATGGTTAAGGGTTTAAAAAGTCATAACTATTAATATATTTCTGGCACAATATTTCTTAGGTGCTTATAACATTCCGTATGATGTGGCACTGTTCTTTATCTGCATTTCTCCTTGAAGTACATTTGCCCTCTCTCAAAACAGTATTTATGCAGTCATACTTAATGTAGAAAAGGGATTTTTCTTTGCACATATTATATGTAAAGCAGGCTTGAACTCAGCTTTTGATTAAAACGTACTTGTGTGGCCTTCTAGCTCAGCTTTAATTGCATTTAAAATTCCTTTCCGCACCTGTACTGAAGATTGCAAACCAATATTAATAAAGTAGGCTTAGGGCAGTGTAGTACCTGAGCAATAGGTTCTTGACAAAAGTTATTTACCTAACCAGAGTTTCATTTCAAAGTTAACATGTCTCTGTGCTACTCGAATAAAGCACTCATCTGAAAACTCTGTTAGACATTTTAACCCAATTTAATTTATTCCCTGAAAGTTTAATCCCCTGCTGAAGAATAGTTGCAAATTTTCCAGAGTCACAATCCACTGAAGTGAAAAATGTTTAATGACATCATAGGTACTGAGCTTCAAGAGTTTAGTTAAAAATCTTCTTCAAAATGTAAAACAGGGGGCAAGAGTTAATAGGATATTTTATATAGTTATATTTCAATCCCATTCCAAATCTTCCTAAAGTCACTTGCATCTCTACCATTAAAGCTGTATGAAATGAGTTACTTAAACATCTCCAGGGAGTAGGAGAAAAAAACACTTAAATTTTAAACCATAAAAGCAAATCTCTTCTGAGCTTTGACATTTAAGTAGCTCATTCAATCGTTCTACATTTTATAAAACTCATTTTGTAATCACATCAACCAAACAAAGTAAATATTGGGTACTGATCATCCACAGCATTCTTCCCAACCGTACGAGGAAACAGCCAGAGCATACAACACAGAATGCTGTGGCACCAAGGTAACACCAACCCAGACTTGGCTTTATATGATCAATTGTGCAGCAGAAGTCTATTTATTGGTTATTGAAGTGTTTTTGGTCTGACTGCCAGAGAGTTAGGATAAAAACAGGGGAGGAACGAAAATAAAATTTGGATTGACTTTGTTTTGGGCACAGTAGAAAGCATTTTGGTCCTCTTTATAGCCTCTTAAAAATCTAATTATTCATTTGGCAGATATATCTCTATAGCACAACTGGATAGTTGTTTTAAGATATGCAAAGCACAAGCTTTAGATTTAATAGGAGATAATGACTACTTTATAGCCTGTCAGGTCATGGCCTATTTGGCCTAGTTACAGAGATATTGCTTCATGGTTCAGCGCTTGAGAGCTGATGATGGCTCCAGGCCAGCAAAGGTGTCATTGACATAATAGAAAGTAAGGGTTTCCCTGGAACTCTAATGGGATTCTCTGTAAAGAATAGATCAAAAATGTCATGGCTTGGATAGTACATCTCTGATGGGGACATTGGGTGGTATCTTTCTCTCTTGTATCATTGAAAATAAAGAAAAAAGAAAACAAATACAAAAATCTATGGTTTGAATGAGGTCTCTTTGTAAAGTAATAAATCTATACTCTAAAACTAGGATTATTAGTGAAAATCATATGTTTGGCGAATTACAACTTCAAATAGTTAGCAGTTTTCTAGTTGCCAGGTTGACTTGGAAAGTCACCATTTAGGCAGTTCCCACGGACTGGAGCATCTGCCTTCGGAGCTGGCATGTGATACTGTGGTCTGGCTCCAGAGCCCATGCTCCTACCACTATGCCAAGATTCTTAAAAAGTGCAGTTTTTTCCTACATGATTTTAAATGATGGAAGTTAAGTTCTTTCATACAAAGTTAACTGCATGGATATATACAGCCATTATCGATGAGTAAAAATAAACCCAATTAAAACAAGTACTTTTAACATCTATCATTCATTGAGAAGGAACATTCACATACATTGTCTCTAATTCTCAACATAATGCTCAGGCTAGGGTATAACTATCTCTAATTTATAATGAGAAAGTTGAGGTTTAAGAGATGATGGCTTTGAAATTAATTGTCATTTGGTCATGAAACACCTGCTGGATATGTAATTGAGTGTCTGTATACCTGAGCACCTGGTACATAATGAACAGTGTGATATGCTAGTCAGCTCTTTTCTGGGAATGATGATTCAAGTTACATTTAAACTTGAAGTACTACATCCAGGGTTGAAGCATGAGGATACTTCTACTTGGTCAAGGTCAATTGGCTCATGCCCATTAAGAAACTGAATCACCATGAATACTCTCATTAAATAGTAATAGGTGTACAGCACATTTCTTTTGGTAATAGCAGAACAATCCTGGGATTTGGAGTCAGAATCTGAATGTTACTTCCAAAATGTGTGAGTCTAAGGAAATCTCTTTGCTAGTGGGCCTTAGTTTTCTCTTATCTATCATTGGGTGATTAGTATCTATGTCCGAGGAAGGTTGTTGGAGACCACCCTATTCACATAACATCTCAATATATAATGAAAATAATAAACACTATGCAAGTATTATTTTAAAATTACTTCTGATTAAAATTAAAGAATGTCAGCCTCATACCAATAAGTTTAGTGAATCCAGGAATTCCTTTTTTTTTTTTTTAAGAACTTCTTTTAAACAAGATATGAAATGAAAGGGGCCACACGATAACAAAATTTAATGATTTTATTATCATAAATAGTAAAACAATTATATATAATGCAAATTAATTATCCATAAAATCATATTAAATAGTTCAAATGACTTACAAGGCTATGGTTTAGCACATTACAATAATTTTCTCTCTACAACTACTCAAAATATTGCTTTCTTTACTCTCAAATCAAGGAACGCTCTTTCCCCACTATCATCTTTGTCAATCAAAAGCTTGAGAACTTTACTATGAAATGATGTGCAAGGCATCTCAGACAAATCTAAACTGAGGAACATTTTACAAATTAACTAGCCTATGAACTTTACATTTTACAAAAATGTAAAGAACAAGAAATAGAAGGAAAGGTTGCTGAAGGATCCTGATGACTCAATTCAATGTATGACCCTGGATTAGATCCTAAATGAGAAAAAATTAGTGAGTATAAAGGGCATTATTGGGACAATAGATGGCTTGGTATTGACGACAGATTATAGTATGTATCAAGGGTTAATTTTCTGATTTTGATAGTTATATTATTGTTATATAAAAAAATGTAATTTTTCTTAGGAACACTCTAGAACTTCTTTAAGGGTAAATGGGCAAGATGTCTCCAACTTATTCTGAAAATGAAAAAAAAATTCTGTATACATATATACATATATACATAAGAGAGAGAACAATAAAGCAACATGGTAAAATGGCATTAATTGATGAATCTGGATAAGGAGTATATATAAATTCCTTATAATTTTCTCTAAGTTGGAAATTATATTAAAGTTTTAAAATTACAAAATATATAGACATAAATAATATTTTCTGTGCAGATTCCAATTAAGATGAATATTTGTTGAAATCTATCTAAAGAACCAAGATTTAAGAAAAGATAATTTCACTTGTAAATACATTTTTTTGACTAATCTCCACTAAAACTAACCTCTACTTTGAGAAAAGCAAATCTCATACCTTCCTTTAACATCATGTCAAACTATGAAATAAATATTTTGACTAGAAGCAAATCAATGATACCCTTGGAATATGCTGTTTAATACTGTATGCATTCCAACACCCCCACTGACCACGTGGACATGATACTCAACATATATTGCAGCTCACTTTACCCTGGCTTTACTTTAGCACTCTCTGTTGAGAGTCACTGGCTTTCAAGGCTCATAGCAGGAGGGCTGCTGCAAAATACTAAGACTTTTATGAATTAGAGAGTAAAAAGTACTAACGTTAAGTTATCTAGAGTGAGCAGACATACAGATGGATTTAAAGTGAGTAAAATGACTTCCTTGAAGTAATTTTTGAAAATTTAAAAAGTCAAAGTTACTTAATAAATGCTTGCTGACGAATTATAGGAGAACCTGACAGACTTCTCCAATATTTTTTTAAAATAAGTTTTATGAAAATAGGAGCTAACAAGTGTTTTGGAAACAAATATAAAGCACTTTCTCTTTTAGAGACTAAAGAATAATTCTCTCTGTGTTCAATGGGCTTAACTGAATACCTGTGACAATGGTTCCCTCATTTTAATCCCTCAGAGTAGTCAACTGTTTAGATCTAAGTCTTGGAAGGTCTGAAAACAGATTTACTTGTGTACACGGTCAAACCAGGGAACCCCAACCTGTAACTGTGACACACTAAATCAGTACCTCTGTTTTAGGGTTGGCAGATGATGCCAAATTTCCATATCCCTTCCTGCCACAAAATTAAAAGACTTTTTAGCAAAGATAAGTCAGTTACTTATATTGAAGCTGACACCCTGATTTCCAGAGCTTCGGTAAACTCTGACATAAAGTACCAGCTGTCAATAAAAGGTAACTTTAGAACACAAAGAGAGTGAACTGGAAGCTAGGAATACTTCTCTGCTGCTTTAACTACCCCTGGCCATCTTGGAAACTTTAGCTGAATTACTTCAGCTCTATGAGACTCAGCTTTCTAAGTTATAAAATAATTTTCAAGGTCCCTTTTAGTTTCAGATGTTCTGTGATTCTAATTTTAAACAGTCATGGATTTTTGCTGTACAGCCACAAAACAGAAATGTCACAGTGAAATTGTATTTATTTACACTCTCTTACTCTAGAGTAATGCAAAAATGCCTTTAAGATTCATATTTTTCATCACATTTAAATTTGTACTGTTAATGAACACTTGTACAGCTCAATTCTGAGCCTTTGCAAACACATCCATAAAACTGGTTGTATTACTCACATTTATAAAACCCCACCACATTTTCTAAGCAAACTAGTGTTTATGCAAAGAAATAGCCTAACACATGCCTAATTGTCTGTTTCAAAGCAATTATTACTCATCAATACAAGTGGCCATTTGAATAGTGCAAAGAAAATGCCCCCAGAAAGTCTGGCAATTTCTTGTTGAGGAAACCTCTGTATTTAGAACCTCATAAATGCTTTATTTAATTCTTAGGATCAAATTTCTGGAAATTCAAGAAAGAAAGACAAGAGGATGGCACTAACTTTTTTGCCACTCAAGAGACCAAGCACACTGTTTCATTAAGCTTTTTTGATGTTTGTTAAACCTGCAAAATAAAATTATGTTCATCTAGGTATTTTTGTTCTTATCCACTTTTTGCTTTTATTTAAATGAAAATATATATATTTTTAGAGATTTTTGTTGTAACATTCTTGGCTGGTTATCATGGTCCATAGCAGCCACTCACTTGTATCTTCCTAGAAAAACATCACCTTTTCTTTTGCATTACTGTGTGTGTTTACAGAATTACACAAAGCCTCCATGAAGGCTTACAGTATAAACACATTTATCAATGCGGGAAAATGAGCTACTTATCTGTGGATGGGGCAAACTCATCTGCAAAAGGATATCATTATGTGTGGGTAGGCCCTCCATTCAAACATACCGATATTTGTAGAACACCTACTTGGAACCTAGCATTTTATAAAGTGTAGTAAAAAAAAAAGGGTAACCAAAGCATTAGGTGGCTCCCCCATAGAAATGACAGTTTCAGGGAAAGACTATAGATAGATGGATGATGAGTAAACATATAGATTGAGAGAGATAACAGTATTACATGTATGAACAAATAGGACAGTGTGCTCTGAGAGGAACAATTTCTGTGGAAATTAAGCTTAAGCTGGGCTAGTAAGCATTAGATGAATAAGTGGGAATGGATAGAAAGGATTCCAAGATGGAGAAGCAGCCTGTGCAAATTTCCTGAAGTGGTAAGAAAGAAAACACTTAGAAGAGTCTGATGTGATCAGAACTTGAAAGTCAAGGGAAGAGTAGCTAAGATGAGACTGGAGATGGAGAAATATGTTGCATTGATCTAGACTATTTCCTAAATAAATAAATATAAATCCATTTTTTTCTGATCACCTGCTCCGTCAGGAATCAAAGGCTCCGAGCTGCTCCTTTAGTTGGCGATGATTTCTGCAGTAGTTCCTTGAGTAGCAGCAGGTTCTTCCCAATCCAAGTGGGCCAGAGAAGAGATGACTCTCAGGGGCTGCATCAGTCAGCAGTTACCACAAGGGTTGCTGGTCCATCTTTTTTCAGAGAAGTCTGGGACCCTTAGTGACAGAATGCTGTAAAGACAGCTGTCAGCTGTCCTAGCTGTGCCCTCTAGTGGCAGCTGGAATATCACCCAACTCTTTTGAAAAGGGTAATTAACTACTCAAGAGTTTGCAAATAAGTGAGTGTAGACAAACCAAGGGAGGAAATTCCACCCTAACAACCTGTCCTTCCCTTACTTCTCCTATGATAGCATCTATCCACAGTGTTCACAGCAGCACAAACTACTAATACTGCGATAAGTCATTTTAAAGTACATTAAAGCCTGAGGGGAGTTCAGAGCTCTGACTACACACACATTTTCATCCAGCCTCTCTCGTATGACTTCTCTTACAGCATCTTCAGTCATTTGGGGGCTGTTTGCTTCATTTCCTTCATGACCCATCTCCTTCTATACTATATTTGGGTGAACATTCTTCTTTGATATAGTGAAACTCTTTACTTAATTCCCCTGGTAATGCAAAGAGAAAAGTCTTTTTCTTTTTGAACTCCAGGCACAGCAGTCAGTTTTATATCTGATGAACTTAAAGCCACAGCACCTAAATCCAGAAGCCATCTTTTGCTTATTTATGAGAACTCTCTGCCTGAACATCATTTTTTCCTTGGCACCTGGCTCTTTGGTATGAGATTCCACATGCCATCCTTAAAGAAACTAGGACTAGGAAAGACGGGTGGATCAAAACCAAAGTGAGATCTAGTCCAGACTAGTGGACAGCAGAAGCATTTGGTTCCAAAGATGGCAGTAACTGGGTAAGGGATCTGTGAAAAACAGAGTATATTTACTCAGTGCTAGGTGTCTTGCAAGGGAGAAACAGGTCAAAAAATAGGTGCTAATCTTCTTACTGGAAAGGCATTAGAAAAGAACAGGTTGGTTTAAGGGCTTTAAGTGAATTGTTTCCTCATGGACATAGTGGCCTTTGAAGCTCCGTCAGCACTAAGTTGTGTCTTCCTTGAGCTATGCCTAAGAGCCATTGGGGTGAGATGTGCTTTTATCACATCTTGCTCTGGTCAAGGCATGATCCCAAAATATTTATTTACTCAAAGCCATTTCTCAGACTCCAGCATCACCAGCCTTTGATTCATTCACTGTGCTAGATTTTGTTTCTTGTTAGAATATCGGATATGTTCCATTTCAGGAAAATGGAAATTTGCAGTCCACGAGACTGTTACAGGCATGTGGAGGAATAGCATTTCCAGGATCTTTGACCTCTTTCATCTTTCTGGGTTGACTGTCTGGCTTTTTGTTTATTCTGCACCTGGGAAGCACTGAGAAGTGTCCACACATGATAAGAAAAAGATTCTAGAAGAATTTTTGCATGAATTCAAGAACTACATGGCCCAGGGTTGATATTCCCCTGCAATCGGTCTCTATTACCTCATTTATATAATGACTTCTTCCTTTATTGAAAGCTTTCTAGATCAACCTCTGGGTAATAGGAGGGTGTTAAGTATATTGTCTCAAAAAATTTCAAAATTGTTATTTCCTCAGGAATTTGAGCTCCTGTTGAATAAATTGTACTATTATTACTACTCAGTATGTTCTCATACCATTGCTGTGTAGGAGAACATACGTTCATATAGGTTGCTGAAAGCAGTGTTGGAAGATGAGTCAACCCTTCCTTATTTGGGCTATTCTAGAAAGGTATGTGCTTTGTTTGACTTGAAGAAGCTGTAAATTTCCTTTAACACCTACATAACAAGAGTCGTTATGGACAATCACTCTTAATGACCTCTAATTGAGATAGAAAGGCCCTGGATCTAACCCAGCTATTGCTACACATACAGTATTTCTCTTTTCCTTAAAGACATCTGGATTTACTGACAAAAATTCAAATCTCTTTATGAGTAATAAAAAAAATGATGCTGAGGTGGCTTTGTTTCAGCTAAAAAATAGTCTTTCAACGTGTTATTTTGAATGTTTTGTTCATTATTGTAACCACATGCCTAGGACCTTCATATGAGATATTCTTTATACACTTTAAATGGAAGGAATATAAAATGCTAACAAAAGAAGTGACATATGTAATGCCAACCTGGGTAATCTGAAATCATGTTTTGAGAGATTGAATTAAGTGAGACTATGTGGAATAGTAATTCTTAATTTTCATCAATATTAATGTGTCCATATGTCAAAATTTATGTGTCAACCTATATGTTTACAAAGTGAGCATGATGAAGGGGACAATATTTTTACAGGCTGAAAAGTTTTGTTTTTTAGTAGTCAAAACAATAGTTCATGGGTCTTCACAAGGCATATTTGCCCCCCTGTGGTTAAAAAAAAAACAAGAACATTTTCAAGATAATTTTCTTAAGAGCACCCATGGGAAAAAAAACTCAAAGGGATTTTTTACGGTTATTCAAATCTGTGAGGGCCTTGGTTACCCATGACTAAGAACCAGTCTCCAATACAATAACATAGGGAAGAGTTGATACCCTATGTTAGAAGTGAGCCCTCCTTCATGGGATCATGAGAGCTCAAGGGGTAAACACCTAACATTCTTAACCACTAGAGGATTCTTTAAACTGGTAGAAACATACCGTGTTTCTAGTTCTTGAGGATGACATGGAATGTACAGGCTTGTCAGAATGTCTTTTCTTAAATATGTTATGTTAAAGGTAAATTATTGCCCACACTTGCCAATACTAAATCTTAACATAATCATCTATGATCTCCTACCACCACCTACTGCTAAAGATGTCCACAGAATTGTTACAATTATACTAATTTCCATTTCAGTTTGGACTATTTGAGCAGATGGAATGTTACCAGTCAGAAGATAGGAATAGAATGGCAGTGTGCATTGGGAAAGCCTTGTTTTCTTTTTGTTTCAGGGTTTCATAGCCTAGCGAAGCACAATAGCTTTCACGTGTTATACTCATACTATTTCCATATTTTTATGTGTGCTGCATATAAAATCTTTTATCTTCATGAAAACTCAATGAACAGGGCATTATCTCTACTTTCTAACTAAAAAATATGTGGCTCTGAGTGGTTATTAATGATAGAGTAGAAGATTTTGGATTTAGCTCTGTGATTTCTAATGGCACAGCCCATTTTCTAAGTTTCTATGTGGTACAGCCTTCCAGGACCTTTGGCAAAGGGACAGACATGGAGTTTCTTTTCTGTTTTTATATTGTTAATGTAGCACTGCTGCTTCTGAAGCACTGCTTTGTAGCAGAAGGAAATGATGTAGTTTTTGATGTATTAAACCACTAACCCATTTCCTCTAGCTTATCATATATAATATAGGCACTCCAGGTATTGTCAATGAAGTGCAGCCTCTAAAACTTGTAAGAGAGAAATTTCTGAGGACCACACATCCCCCAAAAATCTTAATTGTGAATAAAGAATCAATAAATATTCACTATTGAAATAGTCATCATAAGAATAAAAACCATAAAGACAATTTGTTGAGTCCTTACCCTATGCTAGGAACTCTCTCCCCCATGTTACAAAATGGTATAATATAAATATAACATCCCTCAAAGAGTTTCTAGTCCTCTCGGGGGAACTTTATGAAAAAGATCCTAACATATGTAGATATCTCTGCATGATTTTTCTACTTTATTAAGAAAGGAGCTAGAGATATCATGGGCATTTGTAGCCTAACTTGTGAGATTTCACAATGTCTGAGATGGAGAAAATCCTAAAATTTTTGGAAAGAGAAAAATAAAACAGAACAAAATGTATTGATGATTTGATGTATAAATGTAAAGGATGTAAAGGATGATTAGATATTGTACCCAGTGTAAGCTTATGGCCAATAAAGACATTTTTAGGCATGAACAACTAATATAGATTATCCCCTAAGAACTCTTCCTAAAAGGATCGCACAAATCTACATACCCCACAAAAGGAAAGTCTAACTCAAGAGAGAATGGAGTGATGTATCCGAAACAACAATGGAAGCAGAAAAACCTATGGAATCAAAGCTAAAAATTAGCTTTGATTAGATAACCTAGCTGTGAAACAATGTAATGGTTAAGAATCTTTAATAAAAGGTACACCAAAAGTAGAAGTATGATACATTTATATTATAGAATTCTACATTACCATTTAGTAAAGTTGATAAGCCTGGAGGTACTAAGATATTTCATTCATAATAATATAAAATGCAATTTATAAAATATGACACTATATATATAAAGTGTTCATATAAGAGAAATAACTGAAAATATTTAGGAACAATATACAGCAAAAGTTTGACAGGTTTTACCTCTGGGGAGAGAGGTGGGTTTGCAAGGGAGCAGGGGTTGATGATGAAGATAGGCTTTTACTTTTTACTTCATAAATCCTATAATGTTTTGATAAGTATGTATTAATGTAGACCTGTATGATTAAAATGAATTTTAGAAATAAAGGGCATACCCTGTAGAGTAACTAAAAAGTAGCTCCTTTACCCTCCAGCAGTGATGTTTAACAAGCTTGTTTTTGAGCTTCCATATCCACATCTGTAAACTGAAGATAACAGTATTGACCTTGAAGTTTGTGAGTGTGTTTGTGTGTGTGTGTGGTTTAAATGGAAATTAAAGCCATATATAAAATGCTAATTACAATGTCTGGAAGATAGTGTGCCCTTAACCAGTAGCAGTTAATAGTATGCAACATATATTCAACACAGCGAATCATAAAACTGCCAAGATGATGTTGTAATCATAGAGCAAGGCCTTTTTGTTGATTAGTTATTCACTGATGAGAGATATTACTTAAGCATCAGGTTGTTTAAATTTTTTGTTTGGCTTCAAGTATTCATACAGTTGATGAAATAAATATATGATTTTCAAAGCAATTTGAGATTATTTATATTGAACAGTAATAGATCAACAGTAGAGTGTGCAGGTTGGTAGAAATAGGAAGGCATCTTATTGCTCTTTTATAAAAAGATGTACGCAAACATCTGGAGATGCCTCTTGTTGGAGATAGTATATATAAAGGAATGCAATTTTTATATAAAAATCACATAAGGCCAGGAGCATACTTGAGGTGGCGATGAGCTTGAGGAGTGGTTTATTTTCTGAAATAGGTCTTTCAATAATATTTTAAAAGTTAACATATGGATGTTATGATTGTAAACCTATAATAAAAGATATTAGAGAGGTCAATGTGAAAGCGTGGCCCTAAGACATATAAAGGAATTAGATCAAAGTGTGGCAACTCTTTATGTGTTTACAT
>CM053514.1:21308534-21333760 GCA_028627145.1 Eidolon dupreanum | reverse complement strand
GGGCCTAATATCCAAAATATACAAAGAGCTCATATGACTCAAAAACAACAAAAAACCAAACAATCCAATCAAAAAGTGGCTAGAGGACCGAACAGATACTTCTCTCTAGAGGACATACAAATGGCCAAGAAATATTTGAAAAGATGCTCAGCATCGCTAGCTATTAGGGAAATGCAAATCAAAACCACAATGAAAAAAAAAAAAAAACCAACTCACACCTGTTAGAATAGCTATAATCAACAGGACAAGTAATAACAAATGCTGGAGAGGATATGGAGAAAAAGGAACCCTCATACACTGCTGGTGGGACTGCAAAATGATACAGCCACTATGGAAAACAGTATAGAGTTTCCTCAAAGAACTAATAATTGATCTACTATATGATCCAGCAATCCCTCTACTGAGTATTTACCCCAAAGACTTGAAAACCCATATCCAAAAAGATATTTGCACACTGATGTTCATAGCAGCACTATTCACAGTGGCCAGGAAGCAACCGAAGTGTCCTAGGATAGAAGATTGGCTAAAGAAGCTGTGGTACATATATACAATGGAATATTGTTCAGCCATAAGAAGAGATGAAATACTGCCATTTGCAACAACATGGATAGACCTCAAGATAATCATGCTAAGTGAAATAAGCCAGACAGAAAAAGTTGAAAATCACATGATATTACTTATATGTGGGATATAAACCTAAAGGCAAAAAATGAACAGGACAAACAATCTCATGGACTTGCACAATGGACTAGAGGTTACCAGAGGAGAGGAGGGTGGAGTGAGGGGGAAAAATAAAATGTAAAATGTTAAAAAATAATAGTAAAATATAACAGATGATAAGAAAAAAAATCATGATCAACTCTTAACTAAGGCTGACCTGAAAAAATTTTAAGTGGTGAAAATGAGGAAGCCCTGGGGCTTTTATATGGCCGGCTACTTTCTTTTACTATGTCATCTGCCTAGAAGCTAGTTTGGGATTTGTTCTATTTAGTAAGACTGGAAAAGAAAGAGGCATATTCCATTATTAGATCAATTTGGAATTAACCAAGTGCTCAACTTGGATAATGCAGCCAAAGTTGCTTTGACTACGAAGCCCGTAATTTAATCAGTCTTTGTGATCCTAGATCATATTAACATCCCCCAGGAAGTCAGCAGTACTGATATTCATTTAGGGCATCAATCTTTCTGCCTATGTTGAAGTAATAAATATGAATATTCATAGGATTCCTGTGACAGTAATTTTGGTGTGGGTAATAAGTGATTTTTTTAATTCCCATATGGGTTAGATAGCTGTTATTTTGTATGAAACTGGTATATCCTTGATGACTGGAAGAACACATTTCTCTTTGTGGGTATATATGTATTATAGAGAATGTATATATAGGAACATCTAGATGGCATGTGTAGATAGTATGCAACTCTCTGTTTCTAAAGAGCATAAAGCTATAGTTAATATATACCACCCTACAGTTTTATTTCCTCTGCATAGACTATTTACATTAGTCACAATATCAGGAAAGATATGCTGTGTTCTAAATTATGAACTGAGTAAGAAGACCACAACTATTTGCTTTGCTGGAGTCTATCTAACAATTATTGTGATCCATAATATTTTGTCCAGTGATAAATGAAGGTGTTAGTGCCTAAAGAAAGGATATGGGTTAGTAGATAGATTAATATATGGACTACTGTGTGGAGAATGATAAACATACAAATGAAAATGTTTTCCAAAATTATAAGACAGTATTAAAATACTCTTAAGTTTTGGATAAATTGTATTGACTATCTTATACTAAAAATATGCAAATTATCTGCTTTCATCTTTCCTTGTTCTTTATATCTGACTAAGCCATTTCTTTTGGCATATGGTTTTATGTGGTTGAACACTTTCACCTATGTGCAGTCTTGTTTCACCAGACTGTACTCCTCTGATGGCTTACTGTAATCCAATAGAATCTACTACAACGTAGGGAACATATCTTATGTGCTTAATGAATTTGAATTGAATTGAATTGAATTACGTCATTCAATATTGCTCTCAGTAAATTGTAGTTTCCTTGCTGTTAATTCCTTTGAAAATAAAGGTTTTTTTATTACTATATATGCTCTTATATGTAAATGTGTCCTAGAGATGTTAACAGCATTTTATACATTTTAAAGATATACTCACTTTGCTTATTATAATGGATTGTATTAGGCAGCATAATTTTATCTACGAAGACCAGGATAGCTTAATTTTATTATATAGACTTTTTGAGAATAATTTTATTAAAAAATGTTAAATACAACTCAGAAGAAACAGTACATGCTGTTACTTGCCTCTGTTCTTAATAAATTTCAAAACAAATTTGTATATAAGGGAGTATCTTTTGGTCTAGTTTTGTTTTAAAAATTAAAGAATTCCTTATTACCTAAAAAAAAAATGTTACAAAGTTCCTCATGATAAGGAAAAATTCAGCATCATTGTGAATATTTTTGCATATTTGTTTTTTTTTTTAGTATAAATTACTTCTTAAATGCTCATAGTGGGATATAATAAATATTAGTTAAATTGCTATAAACTTTTACCTACTCTTTCTGTTTTTGCAATCTGTTGTCCCTCTTACAACAGAACAAAGAGAGTAAATTAGTATAAACATTTTGAAGGGCATGTTGGAAATCTGTACAAGAAACCTTTAAAAGCACTCATAAATTTTGGCTCAGAAATCCTTCATAAGAACTGATCCTTAGGTGATAATCAAAATTCCATACAAAGATTAATGTACAAGGATCTTTATTACATCTTTTAACATGCAACAAGACCATGTAAAACGAAAAAGAAAAAAGGTTAAATGTCTAATAACAGAACTGTTAAATAAATTATGGTATATACACATTGTGGGATATTATATGCTTTTAAAATTCATGTTATCAAAGGATATTTAATAGTGTGAGGAAGTCTCATAGTATAATGTTACCTTACACAGTCAGGATTGCAAGCTGTTTGTATAATATGGACCTATTTGTTATGAGTTGGTGGTAGCAGTGCTGTGAGTATGGCATCATGTGTTTCATTACACTTGGAAGAAAATGTACTGAATGTTAGAGGTTATTGCTAGCTGGGGGACTCTGAGTAATTAAAAATTTCTCCCCTATACTTGTCTATATTTTTTCCATTTTTTACAATAAATATGTATAATTTTGCTATTAGAAAAATGTGACAAAAAATAACAGTCACTGAATAACTAGCAACATAGTAACGAACCCTAAAGACCATCATTTAAAAGCACAATTTTTTTGTTAGTAACTAGGGAAACACAGCCTGCTCCATAACCAAGAGAGAAGATCATCCTAGTCAAAGAGAGAAAGATGAAAGTTATTCAGAAGCCTCCACTGACCTCATGCCAACTCAAAGGCTTTGTGTCAGGCCTGTTATTCTAAAGCTCAACAGCCTTGGTAGCAGCAAATATTTGGTTCAGATCAAACAATAAAAATGCTGATGTAGTAAAATTATAAACACCATAATGTGAAAAATAATATAAACTTTTTAGAAGCAATTGGCAATGAATATACAAGCCTTAAATATGTTCAAATATTTGAATTTGCTAATTTTAACTCTGAGAATGAATCCTAATTTTACATATAAATATGTTAAGTAAGCTATTATTTTCAGTGGAAAATATTAGATAGGAACCAAATATCTAATAGAAGAATTATTAAATTGATTATAGTATATTTACTTGATGTACTATTGTGAAGATATTAAAAATACAAAAATAATTTTGAAAGTGCTTAAGATATGTTAAGTGAAAAAGCAGGCTATATCAATGATGTTAAGTGAAAGAGCAAGATACATCAATTGAATTTACATAAAGGAATTTAAGAACTTTGCATAAAGGAGCCCTATATAGAAAAAAGAATGGGATGAACTGTACCAAAATGATTAGTGTGGTTCTATTTGGAGGTAAGTCAGTGGAGTAACTTTTTCTTTTACTTTTCTCTGTATTCCAATTTTTTTGAGTATTCTTTTATAAACACAGCTAAAAAAATAGTGTTAGAAAAGATTTTATCTGTATGATTTAAAATGGAATATTCCTCAAAGAAATAGAGCCTTTAAAGACTATAACTTGACTTTACTTGACTATAACTCAGTCCTTCGAGTGGGTCCATATTCATTAGTCCTGAGGCAGGTAAAATCTATCTTCAAACAAATCTCATGCTCCCAGAAGCCCACACCCAAATTTCACAGGAATCCTGGATCACCACTTATCTGCAGGTGGTATGAGAAGTGGTATGAGGAGGGGTTGGAATTAGAACACCATTCAACAAGAAACAAATACATTTGAAAGTGCATTTGGTTAAGAATTTTTTATTTGATTTCTCAGACAGCAATGGGGGAAAATAATCACTTCAATCTCTGCATTCAAATATCTGTATAAGAAGTAAGTAGCAAGACAGGGGAAGGTGACCTGATGAGAACACAAGAATCTGTGAAGAGAATGTCCAGTTGCACATGCCATGTAGTAGGGTAATGAAAAGGATTTTAAGAGCTATGATAGGGAGTTTGTTTATTCTGCTGTGATGTAAACCTCATTCATTAACTTTAATCTCTAGTAAAAGTCATTTGCAGACTTAGCCTTAAACCAGTGGCTGTTTCGAGGAATAATAGTATTAAGATACTGACAGAAGTCTTACAACTGGGGACACAGGTAAGAGGCCTCCACAAGACTGGTAAGAGGGGCAGAGATGTGAAACAAGTTGGTCTCACAGCCACATGTGGTGGTTGATGATCAGGAGAAATATCTCAGCTGCAGAGGTCCCCCCAAAGGAGTGAGGGGTCCTGGCCCCACACTGGACTTCTTCAGCCCAGGGTTCAAGTGTCAGAATAAGATGTCCCCACAACCTCTGGCTGTGAAAACCAGTGGAGATTGTGGCTGAGTGAAAGAACAGAACAAAACTCCAGAAAAAGAAATAAACAAAATGGTGACAAGCAGTTTACCAGATATACAGTTCTAAACACTGGGTATAAGGATGCTCAAAGAACTTAGGATAAGAGTAGATGAAATCACTGAGACCTTTAACAAAGAGATAGAAGACATGAAAAAGAAGCAGTCAAAAACGAAGAGTATAATAACTGAAATAAAGAGTACATTATAGAGAATCAATGGTAGATTAGATGAAGCAGAAGATCTAACATGTGATTTAGAAGGTAAGGTAGCAGAGAACACTCAATCAGAACAGCAAAAAGTAAAAAGAATCCAAAAACATGAGGATAATTTAAGGGGCCTTGGGGACAATATCAAATGTAGCAACATTCTCATTACAGGGGAACCAGAAGTGCTGCTTTCAAATGTATTATATTATTAGTTTTCAATAAACTTAAATAAAAATAATGGGCAAAAAAATTATTACATCTTCCAGTAGGGAGTGATTCAGTGAAGGAAAAGGACAATATATATGGGACAGCAAGTTGAACTAAGTAATTAAGAGGAAAGAAGAACTTAAAGTCAGTAATGACTAGGAGGCATGTAAACACCTAAGAATTCTCAGAGAGGTTGAGAGAGACACCCACTGACATTTGGTTGGAAAAAGCCAATTTTATTTGTATTTCAAAGGGCAAGGTACCAGTTGGCATATTATGTATAGTTGAAAAGGGTAGAATTTATTATATGAGCCTGGGAACTCAATAATCCCACTGATGTTGAGTAAGACCATATGACCAATCTCCCTTGCTTCTGCCAATTTTTCTTTTACTTACAATATTAAGAAGAGGGTTCTGACATCACAGAGATAGAACTTATTTCTAAAGTGAATTCATTCACCCAACAACATTTTATGCTGTCTAACATATGGCAGGCACCGTTATAGACAGTAGGGATACATCGATTGACACAATATACAAAAATCCCTGTTCTCATAGGATTTACAGTTATTTTAAAGTTAAAACCTCAAAGGGGAAAAACAACTGCAAACCAGTGAAATGCAAACAGACAAGTTCGTTGCATTTAAATGCCCATCAGCTGTGGTCTAGAAGGTAGTTATTTTGCAGTGACGTTACCAGGACTTTACTAGGTCTGAGAAGATGAGAATGTTATCTTTTTGTAGCAATGAGTTATATTGGGTTTCTGCTACCAACTGAGTGGCTTAAGATGGGCAGTTCTAGAATTTTAGGGCCAAAAAAGAATCATATCAGTTCTAGCTCAGTTACTCTCAAAGTGGCTGGATTAAGAATAATTTTCTAGAAAGAATTTACTCCACTCTCTGGTTGGAATAAACTGGAAGTAGAAATGAGTAAAGAAGAACCATAGAGCTGAACAGTGAAAATGCTGGTCAGAATGGCCCTCCTGAATATTTCGGCACTTTCCTAAAACGTCATTGATTTTACTTATTTCCAAACCAGTTCATCAGATCATATGGTTAGAAGTCTCTTGACATGTTGAAAATTGGTCTTCCACTGAATCATTGCAGTATACTCTAATAGCAACTGAAGCGAAACAAAACACAGACATGTAGAAACGAAATCCAATGAAGTAATATAGCTATTGTATGTTTTTTATACTATTTGCTCATGAATACTTACTAAGGCTTTTATTAGGGAAATGTTGAAGAATAGTATTTTTGCGATGCTTCTGGAATAAAAGATTCCATGGTCAAAAGGGTTTGGAAAACCATTTCCTTCCTAGAGGTTCACAAGGCATATTCAATAAGATCTCTAAGATATCAAACAATAAAGGAACCTCTTCACCTTTGCTTACTCAGTTTTATGAATTTTTTGAGCATGAAATCTAGTTTACTTATTTTGATTTTTTTTTGTTTCAACAAACATCAATTTTCACCACATGAATGTACTTTGAAAATGTTACTCTAGAATAGTTTATGTTTTATATTAAAAAGGATAATTATGTTATGAAGAGAACTTGAAGTTTATAAGTGGTTCATAGGACTATGTTTGGCAGACACTGGCAAACCTGAAAAAATATTTTTGAGGTCTTTGTGATTATTTTTTCTTTTTGAAAGTTGAAATGATTTGAAGCTGGGAAATAGGTTTCTAGGCCGTACGTGGCCGTTAGCAATTTGTTGAACAAATTTGCACTGCTAGATAATCGAATTTTTATCACTCATTACAAGCTGATTACCCTCTTTGAAGATGCTCTACTTTTTCCCAATTTTGCATCTGAGGCACACATTAGCTGGGCAATTGCTTGCAGTTTTTGTTTTCCATTCTCTAGCTTTTAATGCCATTGAAGATCTAAAAACTTTTAAGAAGCAGCAAAGCAAGAATACTATCCTGCTTGTTAAAGAAAATAAAACCATTTTCAAGGTATGCTTATTCCTTCAATTTCATGGATGCTAAAATCCATGAATGGCTCCATCTCAAGGCCATCTTAAGCAGAATTATACTGCTTTGTATCTAATGCTGGATTTCTCCACCTGGGAGTCTTTTTCCTGTGAGAGCACTTTCTATTACAGATGAGCGGCAAAATTTCCCAAGATTAGCAAGACTCTTTAATGACTTGGATTTTAGACACCTGACAGGATATGCAAATAGAACCCAAACTGCCTTTCTGAAAGAGTAAGAACATCCTATGGGCAAAATAAAACAGGCTATGCCTTTTTACTTCTGCTGTTAATTAAAATGTTATAATTATAAAGCTAATAAGTAGATTTCTTGTCCTGTATAAAATTATCTTTCCTTATTAAAGTATCATTAACATTTAAAAATTATTTATATTTCATTCGTGCAGAGAGACCACTTGTTCTAGACTAAAGTTCAGATGAATGGCTGAATCATGAAGGGAATTAATATCAATAATATACTTTCTTATATCTAAAAATAATCTATTAAAATAAGTCAGCTTCAAAGTGAGACCCAAACAGCTTTTAGTTAAATTCTAATCCTATTATATGGAAAGCCCAAAGTGAACTTATTAGAGGTGTCAGCTATCACAACAAAACAGAAATTAATTAAATTAAAATCTATTAAACTGACATGTATTGATTTTATATTATGGGCTGGACATTATGATAGATGTTGGGAAAGTAGAAAGCAAAGTCATACTCCCTTTCTTAAAAAGGTTATGGTCAAGTAGAGGAGAAAGTTCCATAAATAGGCAATTATGCTTTACCCAGTCTTGGAGAGTAGGGAAGGAATGGCAATTCATGAATGTTTCCAAAGGAATTGAGTTTTTATAGGTGACAGGCCTGCTGAACTGAAGGGGTAGGGCATTCCAGGTAGAATGTACAACATGTGCAATGGGACAGGGTGAGAAGGAGGGGCGGGGGACATGTTAAGTTCTGACAAATGAGATTAGTTAGAACAAGGCGAGAGTGTGAGAGATTGGGACATGAAATGAGGCTCAGGAAGTGGGCAAGAGTCATATCATAAGGAATTTTGTATGCCAGGCTAAAGAGTTGAGATTTTATCCTGTAGAAAATGAGGGTCATTGATAAATCTTATTCAGGGATCTCACAGGTTTAACCCTATTGGGCACATAGTTATGGTTAGGGTAGGTGGCATTTAATACTTCAAAAGGTGATAGTGGTGGTTATGTGTGTATGTTAGAAAAAGAGGGAGATTATAGAACTCAATGATGGAGAGATTTACGGGGCTTAGCATTTGAGCAGTAGTGGTGTTAGAGAAGAATGTTGGGATGTGACAGGCATACTATAATGCTAGAAGATCCAGGTAACATTCCTTTCCATTGTTTAGAATAATTCATCATATGAAGCCAAAGTTCAAAGGTTTTCTCTGCTTATTTAAGGAAATAGTGGTGATTCTGCTTGTGAGGAGACAAGAAGGTAGATGTCTCTGGGATCCAGATCTTAGTCTCTTGCTCATGTCACCCTTTTTTCCTTCATAGACTTGTTTTACTTCTTCACTCATCTCTTTTTGTCTTTCAAATTTAATTTCTTTCCGTAATATAATTTAATTTTTTTCCAAAGTAGAATGTGCATCTGATTGTGGACTTGAAACTAAAGTTGCCTTATACTGAAAGTGTATAAGCTTTGTTAATTAAATATTCAGACAGTTCCCCACAATTCATCCATCACAGAGCTGTCAGATCCTTTCCCTTTAAGACATTTTTTCAGCCTTCCATATATATAGAATAAAATATTTAGGGATATTTTCATTTATATATGATACAATATCATTCCTCGACACATGACAGTAGTTTATTTAAAAAAAAATCATTAATTTTAGGGACCTAGACCCTGAATAGGTCCAGAGATAGAATTCAAGAATGCATGAACCTACATAGGAAAACAATTTTGTTTTTACTAACCTGTTGTTGAAATTTACAGTTTTCTTCCATTGTGAATGTGGTCAACAACCTATGATTACTTGTAACTTTGTCAACATTAAAGGTCAGTTATTCTCATTTTTCAGTTGTTGCAAATATCTTAAAATATCAAATACTATTTTCACTATTACTAAATGTAATTATTAGGTCTTAATGTGTTAAGAAAGACGTGTATATGTTTTTTAAAAAATCATTAATTCTGATTGGGTTCCAAGTTTTCTTAATACCCTAGTTATGATTTTTTGGATACCAAGTATTCTTTAGATATAAGGAACAGAACTCAACTTACTTAAAATGTAAAGAGATAAGGGAAGGTTTTTTTTTTTTTTTTAAATTATTGAAGGATTCAAGAATCAGACTGCTAACTCAAACTCAAGGTCAGGAATTATTGGCAGGGTCAGAAATTACTGTGAACTATAAGAATCAGTAATTGGAAAGTTAGTTATGCTGTTTCTTCCTCCAGGATTATATGGTCTCTTAGCCCTCTTCCTCATCACGTACCTGTTTCAGTTCTCTGTGTCTAAAGATTTGCTCTGTTTAGATATAAACTGGGGGTTCCAATCTGGACTGGAGGAAATCTCTTCAGTCAAGACCTCAGTTAAAAATAGCTAATGTCTATGTGATATAGTTCTAAAATCACAGGAAAGAAATCCTGATTGGTTCATTTTGAGTTGACTATTAGTTTATTCCCATCATTTAAAGCCAGGGGACTAGGTCGCATGGACTAGTGCCTTCTCAACAGGAGTGTAGAACATAGGGTCTTAGAAGAGAAGGGAGAGTATTCCATGAAGGAAATGTGGAGGAAGGAAAAAATAATTGTCACAGGTGAACCTTATTCTTGAACCTGCTGTTACTCTCCCACCTTAATTTCCTCCCCTCAGAGCATCTAACAGATCTCAACTTAACCTAAGTTCCAACTCTTTAATTTAGATGCTAATGAGCAGTGAAATGACTAACCATGGACATGAATAAGGAAAAGGTAGAGAACAAAGGTCTAAGGGGAAACTCATGAAGAAAATAATGAACCCGTAAATAATTCAGCATTACCTGGCATATCTGTGACCTACTGTCTGCAGGGCAAGAGGACTCACTCTTCTTCCCAAACTATTGGTATGGTTACAGGGACCTGAATTTTCTCCTGCCAAAGTAGAACAAGTTGAATTAGTTCGATGAATCTTTCCTGAAATCTGCTTGGTACTTAACCTCTCCTCACCCTCTGCTAGCAATTCAGAAGTGGTTATTTGTCTTGTTTCTATTTGTGCTGTTCTATTTTTTTCTTTTCAGAAACTGTACTCTTCGTGTATTGCTTTGCTTCCTTAATAATAAGAATATAAATGTCCCTGGAAGCAAATCATGCAAAATTTAACCCTCAATGCCTTTTCATATGGATAAAAGCTTTCTGGAATTTCTCTTCTACTTTTAGTATGTGTGTAAGGATGAAGATTATAGGGTAAAAGAACGTTTTCTTTCCCCTGTGGGTGATCCAGGATTATAACTGGGAGTCAAGAATAATGGTCTTCTACTCACATCATTTTAGCTCTGGGTAGAGTAGTAGTAGAACTGCTGGGCAGGCACTACTATTTTGTTGCTGAAGTAGTGGCTCAACAATAAAAATATGCAAACTAGTTTTTAATGGGTTTATATAATTGTAGTTTGACATATGGTTTCATTTTAGGAGTTACTTCCCTTAATAAGACTCTCTTCATTAAACATTTTTCTGTCTTTACACAGAAAAATAAGGGGAAAGAATTTAATTTTTAAAAAAGACTATTGACAAACCAATGTTTTTCAAACCCTTCATACTAGGGGTTTCTTACCTCAGACACAGGTATGTCTTAAGCAGTAGAGAATGTAGGAGTGAGGCTAATTGGCTTATTCCCTTTGAAGTAAAGGAGCTCCATGATCTCGAGTGTTTTTGTAATTTATATGGAAGGTAGACTTTCACTTGTCAATTTATTGGCTTCCTTATTTTCAGTTACCTCCTTTTTCTGTTCACCTCAACAATCTATTCCCATAGTCGCATCGTGCTCCATAAGTACATCATCCTATAATTACTAAATCAGTGATATAATTTTGTGACCTAAATCTTCTCTCTTTCCAGTTTACATGTTTAGTAACTCTCATTAATATTCTTAGATCTTTTCAGCTCTTCCATCCCCTCATTTCCTACTTGACCAGCTCTTTCCTTTCTTCACTGCCCTCATACTCAGTTTAAATCTCAGGGCATATCACATCAAAAAACTCTCACTAACATCATAATTTTCTTTCCCCTTTCCTTTTGTCACATTTCTATGCTAGAATCACATTCCTGAATGAACCCAAATATCTGCTTTATTTGTACCTGTGTCCTGGTAGCATAAATATCCTAGAGACAATAATGCTGCTTCTATTATTCATGACTTTCTAATTCATGACTTTCAACTTCAGATCAACTCTTGGTATTGTTCAGCAATCTTGGTACATTTCTCTTGTCAACTCTTGCACTCTCCATGTTGATATTTCAAAGTTTCTCTAGTGTTCTCAAATCTCTAATGTCCACCCTCCCACTCCCAGTTTGACTCTCTCAGTGTCAGCATACCGTCTTACTTTCTATTTATGTAGATGAAAAGAGAGAGGAATAGAGAAAAGAGAACTCATTCTTGAACTTAGCTGTACTTCTACCCATTATCCCCTCCTTCTGTTACAATAGATAAGCTGGGCCTCCAGGTTGACCTGGCTAAAACGAAAGTGATTCTGTCTGTCTTCTTAGAAACTGAATGCTATTGATTATTTCTTTACTTTTTAAATTGCTTTTAATTTCTATCTCTACTGGATTATTCCCAGTGGTAATTAAGCATTTTCAAATCGTCATCATAATAAACATCAACAAATAACTTTTTGTAGCATCTCTTCTCATAGGAATTGTTCATACTCAAACTGTTCAATAGTTGTGTTGAATAAATCAGGAAATTATATAAAACTATTTGATAATTTATCAAAACATTTTATTTTGAAAAAGATTATCCCACATAAATGTTTTAGAACCACTGAATAAATATTAATAGAGGTCCTACTGTACTAAGTGATAGAGATATGGAGTAGATAGCAGTGTTCACGCTATTCTGAGGGGCTTACAGTATTGTAGAGAAGACTGGCAAGTAAACATTAACAATACAGTTTGATATATGCTATATGAAGGTGTGTGTTTGAGACTATGAAGCATGTCTATAAGCAACTGAAAATTTAGAAGCACAACACAGTTTTTATGAAGACAGGATAAAATTAAGACAAATGTGTTTTTAAGTTTAAACAAAAAGAAAGTTCTAAAGAAACTAGCATTATGTGTGTTCTGTCCATAAATTTTATGTAAATTCCATTTTGTGAGACCTTGTAATTTAGGTCAGAAATTGCACAGGGATTTCAACTGCAGGCAATACACTACTTTAAAATTCTCTACTTGACCATGAAATTGTTTCAATATTTAAATGAGGTCTATTTTTTCAAGTTACTGCTATTTCTTCCTTTCATAGTAAGTCTCCAACGTTGACTCACAGTTCATAAATTTCTTTCCAGTTTACCAGCTTTGGTGAACTTTCTTGTATCAAACCTAACTTCCCAGGAAGAACAACTGTAACACTGTATTCAAAAATAGCCTAAAGCCATTGGGAGATTTACCAAGTCACACAGCACTTATGATCTGAAAGAGGAAAAATATGTGGATAAAGTAAAATAATTACTGAATGATCAAAATAAAAATAATGTCTTGTGGAGTTTACATATGCATACATGCAGATGTGTTTAAGTGTGAGCATCTGTCTGTGAAGTAGTAACATTTCAAATTTAAATGGTTAATAATTGCATTAAATATAAATAGACTAAATGCTATAATAAAAAAAAAATATTGCCAGAATAAAGAAAAAGATTGCAATCATTTAGATATTGCTTACAAAAGGGATAGCTTAAATTTAAAGTTATGGAAAGGTTCAAAGTAAAATGTAAAATATACTAACCAAAAAAGGTTAATACCACTATCCAATATTATAAAAAGTAGATTTTTAAGCTAGGACACATTCTAGAGATAGAGGGATAATTTATAATAAAAGAAAGTTAATTAATCAGGGACTCAAATTATTCTATCTTTGTATACCTAATAACATATCTTCAAAGTATATGAAGTAATAATATGTAGAGGGGACTAATCAAATCTATAATCATAGTCTGAGATTTGAAAGCATTTCTCTCAACAAATGATAGAATAGGCAAAAGATAAGTATGAAGAAATTTGAAAGTTGTAATGAACAAGTATCTAATTATATTAATACAAGTAAACTTTTATATATTATATAAATATGTTATATAACACACATAAACACACAAAAAATATGTGTTTGTTATATAAACAGCAATTCTAAAACATGCAGCCTTTTCAAAGGCACTTGGAAAATTTGTCAAAATTGACCACCTAATGCTGCAAAAAACAAGGTTAACTTTTGATAGTTAATTAACTTGATATATTCATTATATCAAGAAAATAATAGATATAGAACAATCATTTGATAATTTCTTTATCTGATTATGATACTAACTTTTGGAAAATTAGGAATAGAAGAAAACTTCCTTGATCTGATGGATTATATATAAAGCAAGAATTATATTTAATTGTAGACTCTTGACATTAAAACAAACTTAATAAAATGGAGGGATATAGTAGATTCTTGGATTGGAAGTCTTCATATTGTACAAATGTCAGTTCTCCTTAAATTGACTCACAGATTTAATGCAATCTTAATTGAAGTCTGTTTTTTTTTATTTGTTTGTTTTTGTAAAATTGTCAAGATTATTCTAAAGTTCATATGGTAATGCATGTGAGAATAGCCAGGGCAAACTTGAAGACAAAGATCAAAGTTGTAAGGCATATTACAAGATATCAAGACTTATTATGAATCACATCAATAAAAAAGTATACTAATTATGCAAGGAGAGAAAAATAGAACTGACTGGAATAGCTAGTCAGAATAAAGACCCACATATATGCAAACACTTGATTTATGAGAAAGGCAGATATTCAAAGCCGCAGGTAAAGAATAGGCTTTTCAATAAGTGCTGCTGAGTCAAGTGAAAATCCACACAAAAAAATGAATGTGAACCCTACATCACACCACATACAAAAGTCACCTCCAAGATTATAGTTTAAAATATGGGAAGTAAAAAAAACAAAAGACAATCAAATCACATCATAATTATGGCCTTTGGTTATACAAAGATTTCTTAAATAGAAAAAAAAATACCCCACTTAAACATTTAGAAAAAAACACTACATTACACTTTTAGAAAACAAAAACAGTTTTTCAGCAAAAGTCACCATTATGTGGTAAAAAAGAAATCCGCAGAGTTCAAGAAGATCATTACAATATTATTGAAAAAAGGAGCCCTTACCTAGAATACGTAATGGTTTCCTATAAGTCAATTAGAAAATGATCGAAAACTAACAGAAAATTGGATAAAATACTTTAACCAGGTACATTACAGAAGAGGACATTAAAATAGTCAAAATTACATATGAAAGGAGGTACGACCTCTTTAAGCCTCAACTGAATATAAATTAAATCTATGAGCTCCAACTGCACATTTCTCAGGATGGCTAAAACTAAATGACCGATAGTACTCTGGGTTGGTAAGGTTGTGGAGTAACAAAAACTCTCATACGTTGCTGGTGGGAGTGTAATTTGGTACAATCACTTTGGAGGATTGTTTGTTATTATCTGAGAAAGCTAAGCCTAACCAAACCCTATGACTCAGTAATAAAATATCCAGGTTTCTAACCATAAGAAATGCTTTCATATGCTCATTAAAATAAAAAAAAAAAGGATGTTCACAGCATTAATGTAATGGACAAAAACTGGAATCCACCCCAATGTTCACCAGAGGTAGAATGGATAAATGTGTTATGATATGTTAATATAGCTGAATACTATATGGCAGTGAATAAAATGAATTGCTTCTATGCCCAATAGCAAGGACAAATCTCACAAATATAATGTTTAGTGAAAGAAGGCTGAACTAAAGGTATACAAACTGTGCTATTCTGTTTATAAAATTCAAATCCTCGCAGGATAAATCTTTTGTGCAAGGAATCTGGTCACCAGTCAGTGTTCAGGGAAGAGATAGTGTTTGAGAGGGGTGAAAAAATGTTTCTGAATAGCTGATAGTGGTCCGCTTCTTGGCTGGGTAGGGTTAGACGGATATATTCATCCTATTACTTTCATTGAACAGTATGATTATGATGTGTGTGCTTGTCTATATAAATGTTATATTTGAATATAAACCCCTATTAAACTTTTTGGTGATGCATATATTTTGGAATATTTAGAGTTACATTACTAAATGTGGAGAAGCAAGTCCGTTAATTGTTGTAGGCAAGGGAATATTTTCCATCAAAAAGTAAGATGGTATAATAAAAGAGTGTGGATTATGGTACCTGGCAGTTTTGAGTTTGAATTCTAAATTTATTGCTTACTAACTTTATGACCTTGAACTCATTAACTTATCTAATCTTCAGTTTCTAAAAAAAATGCCTTTAAAGAATATGTAATATGTATTAATAGACCTGAGCCTTTTATTTTCCTAGAACTTTTTGTGTTAAGCACTGCTTAAAGAGTAAAGCCACCATACTCCCAGGATGGACTACAGCCAATAGATGTGGCTTTGGTGGTTACTATATTTCTGCCTTTACTCATTTGGAAAAAGCCAATTTAGAAAAACATAAGGCACTTCTTACACACAAGCCATAATTACTTTGCTTTGTAACCCTTGCTCTTTCCTGGTTAGCTCCTCAGCACGCTAAAACACAGCAGCAATAAACAGACCAATCATTTTCCTATACTGAAGCCTCTGTCAGGAAACTCATTTATCTCATCTGTGCCAAAAACAAATATCTTCACAGTCCTTCCTGCTTTGCCTTTTAGGTGACTCAGAACACCTGGTTGCCAATTGCTAGCTGACAATAATTAGCTTTCAATTATCACCAGTTACATTTTCACCTGTTCAATTTGCAAATTCCTGAGTTTTTTTGGCTTGTGTTGTTAACAAGTTCTGATCTCTGCTGTCTTTAGTACACCTGCTCTGTGAGAATAGGGGAACAGTTCTCTCACTGGGGAATTTCCCCTTCATCTGCCATGCTGTCCGGTTTTATCTATTTGGTGTTAGATGGGTACATGCTCTACAAGGAGACGTTTGGAAAGACAAGGTTCTTAGTCTCGGTCTTTTAGGTTCCCAGGGCTGTCTTGCTTTTGTGGAAGTGTTTCTGTGACTTAATTCACTTTGTTCAAAAAATAGCCAAATAATTCTTTATTCCTGTAAATTAACTTTTGTAAGAGATAACCAAAACAATAGCCAGACAATATAAAGAATGAGTGATTTTATAACAATGGGTTTCACCTAAATTTTATAATGGATTAAGATTCAATAAACCAGGAAAGGAGATGAAGTTAAAGAAGATAATGTAGTAAGATTTTGAGAGAGAACAGGAAAACTATCCTAGTAAAATTTATTGGTAGTTATATTTGAAGACATTTATGTCAATTAGAATATATTCATTAAGTGTCTGACAGGTGGTCTTGGTATAAACATAAAGTGGAACCTTCTAAATATTAAGATGATACCATGCACAAAGCAATATCACAATATAGAATATTAAAGCTAGTATTAAGTGGACACATTACATTGATTTATGCATTAAATAACATGAACATAGCTCATATATAAGGAATTTTAAAATGTCATTGAAAGCAGTACATAACAGAAAAAGGATTACTTACATCATATAGTTTTACTTTCTATTTAAAATCATTGTTTAAATGAATTATAAAACAATAACAAAACCGTGGCATTAAAAGTTTTAAAAAGAGAAAGAACACAGAGCACCTTTCTGTAACTTTATAAATATTTAATTTTGCATATTTTTTCATTGTTACTAGCATATATTTGATATCATTGTAGCCATAGATTATAATAAATATTCTTTTAAATTTAAGTGTTTCTCTGTGTTTCTATAGTTTCCATTACTTTAATGAATACAGATAAGTTCACCAAAATTATATAATCTACTAAGTCATTCACTTATTATGGGGCATTTGTCTTGTATTTGTTACTTAAATTATTGTGAGTAACACTGCAATTAACATTCTTCTGTTCTAATAACTTTTAATATATTTGTGGGGAATTATGTGTCAAATTTGTGCCTTGATATATTACCAATTGCTTTTTCAAATATTATCAATTTGTGTTTTTCAATTCTAAATCTGTATTACTGAAATGGTAATGTTTTTAACTCCTTTTATATTTTTGAAAGAATGTATTTATATTGTCAGAAAGAATGTATTTTTACCTTAATGTTACAAAATAATTTATGTTGAATGAAGGAAACCTTTAAAATTAGGAAATTTCAAAATAAAACAGAAACAAAATTGCTGAATCTATGACCTAGAAAATCCCTTAGTATTTTGAAATATATAGAAGAATCAGAATTTTATAGGAAAATATTTAAAACTCCATTATAATGTTATTTTGTTAATCAATACTTCATAGTTCGTCTCCTCAAATACATTTTGAACATTTTAGGAATAAGCATCATACCCTGTATTTATTTTGAATCCACACAGTGCAAGTCATGTTTTTATCATGTGAAAAACATTCTATTTCTTGAAAAATTCTCACAGTTCATTGTTTTCCTGGTAGCAGGAATTTATATTTTTAAAAATCTAATTTATTGGGACTGTGGACTTATTTTAATATTTTAAGTCTGTGCCATCTCCCAAATATGATTAATTTTATGTTTATTAGTTTACACAAAGGACATTGCTTAAGTGATAAGCAAAAAACTAAGAAGGACATGGTCATTTATTTAAGATAGGCCATGGATCAACCAGAAAAGGCTTTTACTGCAAGAGTAAAACTTCATCTGAATATTGAAACACAAATAGATCTTCATAAGGCTCAGGCAGGCAAGAGAAGAAAGAGTACTTCAGGAGGAAGACACAACGTGGTCAAAGACTCAACCATGTAAGAGAACCATGACAATGACAGTGGCTTCCTGGGAGGAAAAGTTGTTAAGAAATGAGCCTGGAGAAATGAGCAGGGGCCAGATCACATTGGGCATGATTGTCATGCTATAGATAGTTATCAAAGGCGTTACAAAGCAGGTATTGACTTAGTAATAGAAAAATGCCTAACTATGTGCATTTAAATAAGATAATTGTTACATTAAACCCGAAATTTCTATTTCAAAAAACATGTTTCATCTAACTTGTCAGTATAATCAAATGTATATGGAAATTACTTCTTAAATACTAAATTAGATAGTCATTATTTCACATATGTGCTCAAAATCTAAGCAGTGAAAACAGTGTGTTTCATGAACATGTCTCTCATGGTAAATGAGTGAAAGGTAGTTTTTAGCTTCATCTCAATTAAAATTTAACTCTCAAGTCTCTAAACACCATTAAGTACCACCATGTGGTTTAAAATATCAGGTTTTAACTTTGCGGATTTATATATACTAGATGACAACCTATTCCTTTATAGACTCTCTCACCTTGAAACTACCACTCTGATTTTTAAAAATTGGAAGTAAATATGAAGAAAACAAGACAAAAAGACAATATTACTCAGAGGTAATAACTAAACTGAGACTCAGTGGATGGTCAGAGACCAAAAATATACTCAGTGCATTGTTAGCAGTTTTAAATGAAGTAGGTTTGTCACACCAAAGGATTTGGCTTTGAGCACACATCAAAATATGCACAAGTGGTGTCATTTGACCCAAACAAGCATTAATACTGAATCTGAATGTGCAACACCAAGTATAGTAGAAGTCAGAATATTTTATTTGTTTTAAACATTTCGTATTGCAAATGCACGTCTGAAGCCTCTGTAAGTTTCCTTCCATCAAGATGACTCATTTTATTTCAGCTGCCAAGAGCCGTTTTGTAACAGGCACTATAAGGTAATGCTGCAACTTTCTCATTCCTTAGACTTGTGCAGGAAGTCTGCACAGGATAGAAAAGAGTTTATAGTGCTTACTAGGTTCTCTAATCTGGTTTTGATTTCTGAGCCTCAGATAAGTTTGAAGTTGATTCGATTAGTACTTAATTCCCATCTACTTTATCCTGATTTTAGGATGTTTATTCTCATTGCATAATTGTAGTCTCTGAATTTTTATGTACAAGTATACCTCTCAAGTTTCTCATTACAAATAGTACTAAGAAATGTAGTCAACAAGAAAGAGATTATGGAACCTCTAAAAATCTGACACACACCAATGAGTCTGCTATCTCTGTTTATTTGAATGGTCAGTAACTGTTTGCATCGATAAGCCACTTATATATGAACTGCTAGCTTCAGTGGTTCACCGGTTCTATCATTTATATTTGTGCAATTTGGCACATATCATGTAGAAAGTATACTCTAGTATAGCCTAGGATTGCCTGGGACTTTTAAAGTGATAGGATTTTTAATATCTTCATTCACCTGATGAGAATTAAGTGTGATGACTAATCTGTAATCTATATTTATATAATTTAGCTTTTATTCTCACTTTCACTATGGCTTCTCATTTTCTGACAATTGATGAGTTTATATAAACCACCTGTACTTGCTGCTCTCTTAAAAAAAAAAAAAAAGCTCATGCAGGTGTAATGGCATCTAAATGTTGAATAGCAGGGAATCAATTATGGTATTTCCATATTCTGGAATACAACCTACCTATTACAAATGTGGTAAATATTTAATAAAACATGGCTTCCAGATGCTTCCTTTAGATATGGGAGTGATGGGAATGGTGACAACATTCCAGATTTCAACAATCTATATCTCCCAGCTTTTCCAAATCCCAAAGGGTAGATAAGTGAAGTAATTTTGGTCAATGAGATGTGAGAACGTTTCCAGTCAGAAGCAGATTCATCTGTCTTTTCTCTTTATTTCCTGGAACACAGATACAAAGATGAAGATAGAACAACCCTTTTTCCTTCACAAGATAGCAATAAAATTGAAGGTAATAATATCACTTTCTATGGAGACTATTTGTGTGTGTGTGTGTGTGTGTGTGTGTGTGTGTGTGTGTGTGTGTGTGTGTTGGCATCATGGGCCTGCCATAACAGAATTGCATTACCTATCTCAGATCTTATGTGTAAAAAGAATCCCTTTTCAGTTAAGTCACTATAGCTTAGTTTTTTTGTTATTTATAGCCAAGTTCAAGTCCTAACTTACACAACAAAAATATTTGCTATACAATGCTGAATTTTAAAAAATGTAAACTTTTGCTTCTGGCTATAAAGAAATAAATGATATAGAATTACCATTCCCAAAGAAAAAAAGTGAAAAAATTAAAGGAAACAAAGTGAAACCACTGTTTTCAGGCATTGAACACCAGAGGGCACAGAATTGAGATCCCTGAAATGAGAAACAAATAGTTGGGCTCTACTGTTGACCAGGCTTACTGTCTGAAGGTAGTTTCAAATGGAAATGCAAAAAAGGAGAATCCATGATGAGTCTGTGAGTCTGGCTGATTTAAGAGACAAGGAGTTGTTCAAAGAAAAAGTATAGATATGTGAAGAAAAGTGATCCAAAATGAAGAGAAAAAAAAAAATCATTTGGTGGAAACAATTGATAAGATGATGGAATTTGTCAGACAAAATCATTAGAAAGTTATTGTGTTCCATATTCACAAAAATTTAAAAAATGAAATATTCAAAGGTCAGTTGGAACATTTAGAGATAAAAAATATAATAGCCAAAGAAAATTTTGCAAGATTAGGTTAATTACAGGTTATATGCTGCAGAATAAATGACCAATGAACATTAAGACACAGCATTAGAAATCATCCAAGATGAAACACAAGAAATAAAAAGACTGAAAAAAAATTTACAGCATGTCAGTGGCCTATGGGACATTATCATATTTCTTAACATATGTGAAATTTTAATCACAGAAAGGGGAGCTAGGAAGAAATATTTTAACAACAACAACAACAATAATAATAAACAGTAATATCCTACAACATTCAAATTGTGATGAAAAAAATATCAGAGACCCAAGAAACTCAATAATCCAAACAGAATACACACACTATATATGAGTATGCACACACATACACACACCCACACACCCCTTTACCTATACATATGCACATATACACACCAAGGTATATTAAAATTATATGGATTAAAGCTAGTAATCAAGAAAAAAATGGCCTAAAACAAAATGACAAAAAAATAATAATTAGGAGTAAAGTGACTAGCAGTCAAATAGAAGCAGAGGAATGCAAATCTTACTAAGAACAGGGTATTATAAGCTTAAATAATAAGAAGAGAATTGCTATAGCAAGATAGTAATGAACATTCAGCATACATAGGGACAAATTGAGATAATGATGACTGAAAAGCGGGGGATTTAAAAATCCAAATATGCAAAGGGGAATGAAGATAAGGCACACACAGAAGAAAATGGATGACTGTGTGTGTGTATGTATGTATATATATATATATATATATATATATATAAAACTATTCTTTACATACTTGTAACCACACATCAAAGATTCAGAACTGAAGTATATAACATAAAACAAGAAGGACCACAGGGGAAACCTACAAAATCCAATTAAAATAAAGAAAACAGAAACACAGCTACAAGGAAGCAATGGAAACACGGAGCTATCAGAAAGCAAAAGATAAAATGGCTATAAGAAGGCCTAATATTTCAATAATACCCTAAATGTCAATATACTGAACTCATCAATAAAAAGGCACAGAGTTGCAGAATAGATCAAAAAACAAAACCCAACCATATGTTGGCTCTAGGAGACACATCTCAGCTCCAAAGACAAATATAGACTCAAAGTGAAAGGGTGAAAAATGATATTTCAAGCAAATAGCATTCAGAAAAAAGCAGGAGTAATGGTACAAATATCAGATAAAATAGTCTTCAAACTAAAAAAAGATATAGATACTGAGGGACACTTCATAATGATAAAGGGAATCATAAACCAAGAAGACATAACACTTATTAATATCTGTGCTCCCAATCAGAGAGCCCTGAAACATGTAAAGTAATTACTAACAGAACTAAAGAAACAGACCAAAACACTATCGTAGTAGGGGACCTAAATACACCACTGTCAGATATGGACAGATCATCCAAACAGAAAATCAGTAAGGAAATAACATCCTTAAATGACATATTAGACCAACTGGACATAATTGACAATTACAGAGCCTTCTGTCCCAAAATAGCTGCTTATACATTCTTCTCTAGTGCACATGGAACATTCTCAAGATCATCCGCATACTGGGACACAGAGATAGCCTCAACAAATAAAAGAGGGTTGAAATCATACCAACCATATTCTCTAATCATAATGCTTTGAAACTAGAGACCAACTGCAAAAAGAAATCAGGAAGAACCACAAATACATGGAGATTAAACAACATGCTACTGAAGAATAACTGGGTCAGGGAAGAAATAAAAAAGATTAAGAGATATATAGAAACAAATGATAATGATAGGACAACATATCAAAACTTGTGGGACATGGCAAAAGTGGTCATAAGAGGAAAGTTCATATCAGGACAGGCCTATCTCTAAAAACAAGAACGAGCCCAATTAATCTAATGCCTCATCTTAGAAAACTAGAAAAGGAAGAATAAATGAAGCCTAAAGTCATAGGGAGGAAAACATCAAAATTAGAACAGAAATAAATGAAATTGAAAACAAAACAAAACAAACAAAAAAACTATAGAAAAAATAAATGCAACAAAGAGCTCATTCTTTGAGAAAGTTAATAAAATTGACAAACCCATGGCTAGACTCACTAAAGAAAAAAGAGAAAGGACATAAATAAAATCAGGGATGAAAGAGGGGAAATTATGACTAATATCACAGAAATACAAAGGATCATACAAGAATACTATGAAAAAGTACGTAACACCAAATTTAATAACCTAGAAGAAATGGATCAGTACTTAGAAAAATATAATCTTCCTGGATGGAATTGAGAAGAACTGAAATATCTAAATAGACCAATCAACAGTATGGAAATTGAAACAGTCATCAAAAACCTACCAGAAAGTAAAAATTCAGGACCAAATAGCTTCACCAGTGAATTCTATCAAACATTCAAGAAGATTTAATACCTATTCTCCTCAAACTCTTCCAAAAGATTGAAGAGGAAGTAGTACTTTCCAACTCATTTTGTGATGCTGATATTACTCTGATACCAAAACCTGGTAAGATAACACACAAAAAAACTACAGACCAATATCTCTCATGAACACAGATGCAAAAATCCTAAATAGGATACTAGCAAACCTAATACGGCAACATATTAAAAAGATTATACACCATGGTCAAGTGGGCTTCATCCCAGGGGCACAAGGGATAGTTCAACATATGCAAATTGATTAATATGATATACCACATAAACAAATTAAAAAATAAGAATCGTATGGTCATATCAATAGATGTAGAAAAAGCCTTCGACAAGATACAGCATCCATTTATGTTCAAAACACTTAACAAAATCAGTATAGAAGGAAAGTACCTTAATATAACAAAGGGCATCTATGACAAACCCGTAGCCAGTATTATACTTAATGGTGAAAAATTAAAAACCTTCCCTCTAAGATCAGAAACAAGGCAAGGTTGTCCACCATCACCACTGCTATTCAATATAACATTGGAGGTCCTAGCAAGTGCATTCAGGCAAGAGAAAGATAAAAAAGGTGTACAAATAGGAAACAAAGAAGCCCAACTGTCACTACTTGCAGATGGCATGATTCTCTATATAGAAAACCCTAAAGACTCCGCAAGAACACTACTAGAAGCAATAAGCAAATACAGTAGTCTCTTGATACAAAAATCAATGTTAAAAAATCCATAACGTTCCTATACTCTAATAATGAAATGTCAGAAAAAGAAGTAGAAAAAATAATTCCTTTTGTAATTGCAACAAAAAGAACAAAATACCTAGGAATACATATAATGAAACATGTGAAGGACTTATATAATGAAAACTACAAGATCTTATTAAAAGAATTGAAGAATATACAAAGAAATGGAAATATGTTTTGTGTTCTTGGATTGGAAGAATCAACATAGTTAAAATGACCATTACCTAAAGCATTATAAAGATTTAGTGCAATCCCCATCAAAATCTCATTGACTTTTTTTTAAAGAAATGGAACAAAAAATCATCAGATTTGTATGGAAGCGCAAAAGACCCCAAACTGCCAAAGCCATCCTGAGAAAAAAGAATGAGGCTAGAGGCATCACTCTGCCTGACTTCAAATTATACTACAAAGCTACAGTAATCAAAACAGCATGATATTGGCAGCAAAACAGACACATAGGTCTGTGGAACAGAATTGAGAATCCAGAAGTAAATCCATATTTATATCAGCAAATAATTTCGGACAAAGAAGCCAAAACATACAGTGGAGAAAGAAAAGCCTCTTCAATAAGTGGTGCTGGGAAAACTGGAGAGCCAGCTACAAACGGATGAAACCAGACTGTTGTCTATCACCACACACCAAAATTAACTCAAAATGGATTAAGGACCTAAATATAAGACCTGAAACAATAAACTGCATAGAAGAAAACGTAGGAACGAAACTCAAGGACCTTGGACTTAAAGAGGATTTTATGGATTTGACCTCAAAGGCAAGGGAAGTAAAAACAAAAATAAATGAATGGGACTACATCAAACTAAAAAACTTCCACTCAGCAAAAGAAAGCATCAACAAGGTAAAGAGACAACGATCTGAATGGGAAAATATATTTGCAAGCAACTCCTCCGATAAGGGCCTAATATCCAAAATATACAAAGAGCTCATATGACTCAAAAACAACAAAAAACCAAACAATCCAATCAAAAAGTGGCTAGAGGACCGAACAGATACTTCTCTCTAGAGG
>CM053514.1:21100715-21308034 GCA_028627145.1 Eidolon dupreanum | reverse complement strand
CATACAAATGGCCAAGAAATATTTGAAAAGATGCTCAGCATCGCTAGCTATTAGGGAAATGCAAATCAAAACCACAATGAAAAAAACCCAACTCACACCTGTTAGAATAGCTATAATCAACAGGACGAGTAATAACAAATGCTGGAGAGGATGTGGGGAAAAAGGAACCCTCATACACTGCTGGTGGGACTGCAAAATGATACAGCCATTATGGAAAACAGTATGGAGGTTCCTCAAAAAACTAAGAACTGATCTACCATAGGATCTAGCAATACCTCTACTGGGTATTTACCCCAAAGACTTGAAAACCCATATCCACAAAGATATTTGCACACTGATGTTCTTAGCAGCAGTATTCACATTGGCCAGGACATGGAAGCAACCGAAGTGTCCTAGGATAGAAGATTGGCTAAAGAAGCTGTGGTACATATATACAATGGAATATTATTCAGCCATAAGAAGAGATGAAATACTGTCATTTGCAACAACATGGATAGACCTCGAGATAATCATGCTAAGTGAAATAAGCCAGACAGAAAAAGTTGAAAATCACATGATATTACTTATATGTGGGATATAAACCTAAAAGCAAAAAATGAACGGGACAACAGAGACTTATGGACATGGGCAACGGACTACTGGTTACTAGAGGGTTGGGGAGGAGTGGGGAGGTAGATGGGGTAAAGTGGATCAGGTATAGAGGGGTAAGGGTAGGGTGAAGTACTAAATGGGATCAAATATGTGGTAGCTGAAGGAAACTGGACTTTAGGTGGTAAACACAGTAGAATATACAGATGTGAAATTACAATGTACACCTTAAAATTATATAATTGTCTTAATCAATGTTACCCCAGTAAACTTAATTAAAAAAAATAAAATAAAAGGAAAACAGGGAAAAAAATAAAAACAAAAAAAAAAAATGGTAAGAAGCAGCCAGAGAAAAGAGATACACACCTTGCAAAGGAATTAATATAAAGAATATCAATGATTTCTCATTAGAAACTATGCAAGACCTAAGGCCATGGAATGGCATCTTTAAAGTGTTGGAAAAAATACACCGTCAATTTAGAATTCTGTCAAAATATCTTTCAAAAATAAAGAATAAATACTTTTTTGATTAAAAATTAATACTTCATTTTTAGAGCAATTTTGAATTCACAAGAAAATGAGGGGAAGATACAGAGATTTCTCTCATACTCCCACTCACCTTCACTCCTCGCCTCCCCATTATCAGCATCCCTCACCAGAGTGGCACATTTCTATAACTGATGAACCTTAATTAAGAAATCACACTCACTCAAAGTTCATAGTCTACATTATTTTATGGTTTACTTTTGATGCTAATATATTCTATGGATTTGAACAAACATGATACATATTCAGCATTATGGTATCATAGAACATTTTCATTTCCTTTAATATCCACCTTGCCTTGACTCTGCCTAGTCATCCCTACCTCCACCCAAACCTGTGGCAACCATTGAATTTTTTATATCTATATAATTCTTTCTATTCTAGAATATCATACAGTTGGAAACATATAGTACGTAACCTTTTGATATTGGCTTCTTTCACTTAGTAATACGCAGTTAAGATCCTCCGTGTCTTTTAATGTCTTGGTAGTTCATTTCTTTTTAGTCCTGAAATATTTTATTGTCTGGATGTATCACAGTTTATCCATTCACTTACTGAAGAACATCTTGGCTGCTTCCAAGTTTTGACAACTACAAATAAAGCTGCCATAAACATCTCTGTGCGGGTTTTTGTGCAGACATGTTTTCAACTCCTTTGAGTAAATTCCAAGGAGAATGATTGTTGGATTGTTTGGCAAGAGTATGTTTATCTTTCTAATCATCAAATACAAGAATGTGTGATTTAGCATCCCACCAGAAATGAATGGGAGTTCCTGTTGCTCCACATCCTCACCAGCATTTGATATTGTCTGTGTTCCAGATTTTGGTCTTTCTAATATATACGGGGTGGTATCTCCTTGATTTAACCTGCATTTTTCTGATGACATGATGTAGAGCATTTTTTTTCAGATGCTTATTTTTCATTTGTATATTTTCTTTGATGAGGTATTAAGGTGTTTGGCCAGTTTTCTAATGGGGTTGTTTTCATATTGTTGAATTTTAAGAGTTCTTCATATATTTTGGATAACAGTCCTTTAGCATGTGAGTCTTTTGCAAATATTTTCTTTTTAATAATAATTACCTACCATGTTTTTTCAACGTTATTTTACATGTTTTTCAAATGAATTCATTAATGTTATGAATAGAAAAAATTATTAAAAGAGAAAACAAAGAGTTGGGTTTTTAGGGCTGAAATATATACATTAAGCTTTGACCTATTAGGCAGGTTTAGAAACATGAATCCAAGCTATTTCCTCTAGTCTTTTATATAGACATCATGACCACTTACAGAAATGAAACTTTGTTCCCTTAACCCTGAACAATCTGTTATATTATCAACTTTTTATAATGTCTAAATGACAGCATTAATTTTCAACTGAAATATAAATAAGTCTTGATTTGATTTAACAAAATGATAGTTTAGAAAAATCTTACATTTCTATATCTTAAACCCAGTATCTAATATTTCCAGAAAATCATCTATAGAAACATATTTTAGTTCATTTCACACTGTGTTAATTATGTAACACACTGTAACCATTACTTTTCACCAACTACAATTACTCTTCTAATGAAAACTGATGAATTTAACAAGAAATTATTAGATCTGTTTGATCTAAGCATGAACAAGTGGTTGAAGGGCAATGTTTCCTAATGAATATTTCATTCCCTTTACCACTCCCTCCTTCAATTTTATAATTGAATTACATGCCTCAATTTAGTTAAAGAAATAATAATTTAAAACATTTAGTGTATAAAATACCATAATATGTAACATTAGTTATAAAGAACTATCTATTTCAGACCAGAGAAGATATTGTCCTCCTGACTGTTTCTGCCAGTTGCTTTTATTTACTTAGTGTATGAAGGCAAATATTTGGAAGTTATTTTTTAAAAAATTTTCTTCTTCCTAATTTTTCTGCCTTGCAAATGTCTTTGAAATATATTCATATATTGTCTTTTCTCTTCATCACTGTCCATGCAAACCATTATTATTTCTGGAATCTCAAATTGCTGCTTTGCTTTCTTCTCTACCAGTTTTCTTCCAATTTTCTATTAGAAGCTTCTTTAAAAATGCTTAAATTCTGACAAATAGCTTTCAGAGATCTCCTACTGCCTTCAGAATGAGGTTTTAATACTTTAGTATAGAAAGAACTGTGGAATCTGTTTCCTCTCTACTTCTCAGTGTTGTTTTCTCTGTGGCATCCAGTGCTTCAGTAATACTGGACAATTTGCTGCTCTTCAAACATTTCTTAATGTTCTTGTAGGTTTTTCTTTGAATATTCAATTTTCTTTGCTTGAATATTTGTCCCCAGACTTTCTCTCCCCTCTACTCTACTTAGTAAATTTTCATTCATCATTCAAGAAGCAAATTTAAATATGTTTTTTTCATAGTAGGAGAGCAAGATGTCAAAGTGTGTCTTAAGCATAAATTTCATCTGAATAATACTGGAAAAATGATCTATATTTTTAACCCATCCTCCATATCAATTGCCTATTTTTTCTATTTCTATCATGAAAACAGAGCCTTCAAAAAGTGTATAATGAGGAGGAGTGCAGACTAATATCCCACACATATTCACTCTTTCTTACCTCTTCAAGGGACATCAGAAATAAAGAGAATTAATACTCTGGGAATAGCCCTCAAGCTAATAAGAGGAAAGTCGATGTATAAATACCATAACTTCTTTGCCTCTAGGTTGGTGTATATATAATATGTTCCTCAAAGAGATTAAGATCTAGTTACTTGGAGTGGAAACTTGCCAGATAGTTCACTCTTTATTGGTTCTCTTCCCTTCTCTCCCACACTTCCCCATATTCAAAATAAACTACTTGCACTAAAATCTTTATCAGTCTACTGAGTGAACATGTATAAAGAAAGACATTGGCATAATACCACTTCTGCATTAAATTGTTTTGGCATGTTTCAATCTGTTAAAGTTCAGCTTTGCTAATCAGAATATCTTAGGAGTTTCAAAGTAAATAAAGATAACTTCTACATAAGAATATTAACTTATATATAGTTCATATATAAGGATAAAAACTTAGAGCATATAAATTCATTCAAAGCCAAATAAATGAAAGTTTGAAGGTTAATGAACAGGACAAAATAAACTAGGGATGGTGATATAAAACTAGTCACAATCTATGGGTGTCTTGGCATTATTTGATCTAGGAGGGTTCTACTGATAACATTGGAAAAATAAATTCCTGAGTTAATTTTAGCACTAAAATATTACTTTGTTCTATATGTATTCTCCTTACAAACTTGTAACACAATGTGAGGCTTTAACTAAATTTTACGTTTTGTTATTTGTCATTTATTCTTAATAAAATTTTATTATAATTGAATATAGTAAATCAAAAACAAAAGAAAGTAAAAACTATAACATTCATCATTTCTCTCTAAAATTACCATTACTAGAAGTCTGAGAACTTTCTATACAATTTTTTCATATGTATAGTTTTAAATAAATCTAGGCTAGCAGTCTTTATACCATTTTGTAAACTATCTCACTAAATAGATTCTGAATTTTTTCATATCATTAAATATTTTCTGTAAAATAATTTTTGATGCCTATAAAATACTGCATTTTAGATGTTTTGTTTTGATTTGCTATTATAAATGAAATGTTTATAAATCCTTAAAGTTAAATTTTATAAATGGATACTGGTTGTAGGACCTACCTTTGGTGATTATATCTTAGCTCACAGAATCTTGGGAAATTTTATCAACCAGCATCAGAGAGTCAAGTAATTCAATATCTTAAAACTACTTCAAGTGTTTCTGCTCAAATTTTATTTTATTAGACATTTATCTCCTATATAATACATCTTCCCAACTTTCACTCTCATTTTAAAACTCACTATCCCTCTCACTCTGCTTTTCTCATCACTTTTATTACAATCTGACTTACTACAACTTGGAAAAAAATGCTTTGCAATTGTATAATCTCTAACTCTAGCTATTGCATTTCATTATCATAAGAATCAATATCCCAAAATAATCAATACATTATATCTTTACTTCAGTTTAGAGATTTTTGTTCGGGGTTTGCTAAGTTGTTAATTTTCCTGTGGGTTCTTGGACTATTTTGACCTATATATTATCTGTCACTAAATAAAGTTACACCAGAAAATTTATACCAGAAAAGTTATGATATGAAAGTGAATGCTGTCAACACAGAGATGGAAAGGGCTGACCTCTAATTGTGGGTGTAGAGTCAGATCCACATGAGTTGTCTCAAAGTCCAGCATCAAAGTTAGGTTATACATGTAACCATTACAAGAATAAATGTAAATGATCACTTGATCAGTGTCTAGTATCTATTATATGTTAAAGTCTATACCAAGTCATCTGTATTTTCCCCATTGGTATCCTTCTAGGAGAAATAAGTTCATGAACATTTTAAGGTAGTTATACATTCATTATTTTCACCTAGATATTGGCATATCAAAAGTGTTCATATAATAACTTTATTATTTACTCACATTTTGTTTGCTCTTTAAAAATTTATTTCCTTGTTTGCTGCTTTTGGGGCAATGCTAGGTGCTTTGAGGGGAGGAACTTTCACTTTCCCCTGTTGAGCTCAGACAGCAGGGTACCACAGAGAGAGGGAATTCCACCATGCTGCTGCTGCTGCTGCTGCTGATCGGCCCAAGGCCTGACACATGGAACTTGGCTATTATTAGCTTGGCTCCGTAATTACAGATGTTTCTATTTAGCAAGAAATTATTTATCTGTCTTTAGAATCAGCTTTGGTAGTTGACTATAAAACTTCCATAGTCGAGTTAATACATGGGCAGATTTATTAGATTCTATGAAAAAAAGGATAAAATTTCTGATTAAAATTAGCTTGTTATTAATGCCACCAATTCTTCTCTTGTCCCGGATAAAAAAAAAAAAAAGTGATTTTCAAAGATTATATAACATCGAGGAAGAAAAAGAAAGTATATATACACTTAGATTATAAAAATTGAGAAAAGTAATTACTTTGCTGTGTTTGCTACGTGTTGGAAATAATTTTTAGTACCTTTTGGATGCTAGAATGACGACTTCTGTACCCACATTTGGAGGATTAATGCCTCAAATTATCTAACTTCAATAAATATAAGCAATAAAAAAATAAACAAAGAAAAAACATTGATAACTTATTTTGTTACAAATTGGATAATTTACATTCAAGCTCCCCCACCCCTCAAATAAACAAATAAATAAATAAAGGCACATATACAAATTTAAAAGAAAAGCCAGAGGCTGAAAAAGAAATTTGCAATGCATTGACCTGCAAAATACTGAGACCCAGAATATATAAAAAAAATTTATGTTCAGCAAGAGACAACTATAAAGTGGGCAAAAGATAAAGACAAATCTAGAGAAAAGGAAGTCTGTGTATCAAATAGATATCTGAAAAAGTGTGTATTCTCTATAGTAAATAGGAAAATGAAAATAAGGCATCAATGAGATACTTTTTTAACTCCAATAAAAAAGGCCAACAGTTTCAAATGTTGATGATGAGCATGTGAAAAAATAGTAGCTATCATACACTGTGTGTACAACCTTAATTGAAAGCAATTTGGCAATATCTAATATAATTGAAAGTGCAGATAACATGCAGTCCAGTAATTCTACCCCCAGTCATACAGTCTAGAGAAAAATCTTTTAAAAATAGCCTGTGAACCACCAACACAAACCACCAACACATAAATAGGTCCAATGTACAGATCCACTCATATCTGTCTGATACCTGAGTGCAGCTATCACACAAATCAACCCAGATCAGAAGAATTGTAAGAAATATAAAATATGGTTTTAAGCCACTAAAATAGGGAGTAATTTGTTTCACATAAAACAGGCTAGCATATTCACTCATGTCTCTGCTATATATATGAATATAATTACAAACAGTGAAAATAAGAATAGGATCACATTACCATATTAAACAATAATATAGAATAACATTTTTCCCATATGAGTTTAGATGATTTTGTTATTCCTTCTATGGCTAGAAAAAAAGAGAGAAAAATAAGAGAGAAGTATATTTTCCTTTACATTCCAAAAAAGCAGCTGAGCCTTTTGTGTCCTGAATCTGGACTCTCCCACATAAGATGATCTTTGGGCACCTTGGTATTTTGTGATCACAAAGAGAATTTACTTTGTGTTCAGCAACTGAAAGAGGTTAGTTCTTTGAGCTGAAGTGGCTGAGTGCCCAGATCTAGAAGGAAAAGAAAATTATGTTTGTTTAGGTTATCCCAGAAGCAGACATGGAGAAAAGGATTCAAGTGCTGGAGATTCATTTGGGAAGTACAGAAAATAACAATAAGGGGAGAAGTGATACAAGAAAGGGAAGGAGAAAAAAGGTGCATTATTCACCTTGTTACCATAGGAGCAAATGGAGCTCAATCCCATAATGAAACTATGAAATGGGATAAAACACTTGACTCAAAATCATTTTTGTACCCCCCTCTCAACTCTCCCAGGGGGGTGAGGGAGCTGGAATATTTACACACCATCTCGGATCAATTGAGGCTTGTTCCAGTAGCAGGTTGGTGTTAATTCTCTGGAATTTTCAGATTGCTATATTGGAGAAAGGCTTTTCCTGGCTCTGGAAAAAAAATAATCCTCAGGCACAGAGAGTTTAGTTTATCAGAGAACAAAGAGGGGTCCAAGAGATACAGGCAGGGCCTGAGGTGTCTGCTCCAGGGATCTTTCCTATAATTGGGCAAAGGAGAAGGGCTGTTGATTTGGGAAGTTCTGAGACTATTCTGCTTGTTCAGAGATTGGGAAGTGGGAACTGGGATGGCTATGGTCACCATAGTTACTCTGAATGTAGACCCTGAGGACAGAGTAGAGGCAGATTCTGGGTTTGCTTTGCTGGCCCCTCAAACTACCAGGCTCTAGAGGATTCACATGCAGAGAGTAGGCCCTGAGGCAGCCAGTTATAGCAGGAGGAACAGCAGTTTCATCCTTTAAGCCCTGGGAGACGTGTATTGTAGGGAGTGAGATGCCCCATTGCAAATATGATTTAGATAAGGTTATTGCCTCTTTGGTAAGTGCGGCATAGATCCAAGTGATTAAAAAAAATAAAACCCTATAAAGTTTCTTGCACCTAAGTGATAAAAAACAAATTAATGCTTGCCGTGTATAATTCTAATATGTTTTATATTATATTATAACCAGACTCCTTTTGGTGGGCATCAGTGTATTCTGTATACAATCAATCAAGATGACCATTCTTGAATTTTATCTGTGTGAGTCTGTCTGAGAATTTCCTCAGGAGAAACCCCTACCTGTGGATTCTGGATCAAAAGTCATGCATAGTTTGAATTTTAAAATATATTGTAAACCTGTCTTTTGGTATGGACGTATTGATTTGCACAAAATTCCACAATGTGTTTGGGGTTTTAATGACACATAAGCGACATTTCAAAGCATATATTTTAGCTACCTACAACTATTCCTAGCTTCCCTATCTTAATATTCTCTAATTTTACAAAACAGAATGTCATTATTTATCAGCACAAGCATATCAAAAAATGCCAAATTGTTCTTAATTAGACTAGTTGATATTCTTTCCACTTTTGAGATATTTCTGGAAACTTTGAAAGAAATTTTTTTCTTTGATGTGTAAGTTATTCAAACCCGTTTGTTAAATTTGCTTGCCTTTGTCTTATATTAAATTCAGGGTTTGATTTAATATCAGGGAGTTACTAGAATTCTAGTTCTAGGACTCATTCTTTTCCAATTTTGTTTTTTGCTATTTTATTATTTAGTTTGTATGATAGAGAACTGAAAACAAATTCCATGTATATATTAATACCAGTTGGTTGTTTTACAACACTGAAAACTTCCAATGAGTAAAGGTGATACAGAGAAGAGGCATGAGAACTACACGAAGTGAATCCATATTAAACCAAGTAGAATTCAGAGCCTGCTAAGTACTATTAGACTAGGAACCTGGTTCATCAGCCATACAACCAGACCACAGGGAACCTACAGAACAAAGGCAGATTCCTGCAGAGATTACTAACAACTGCTTACCCATACCATTAATATCTATCCATACCATAATAGAAAAAAAAAAAGACTTTAAGCTGTACCTTTTGCAAGTTCAAGATAAACCCAACCAACAGCCCATGCTTTACTCCCTATATTCAGTAATTTTTCATAGAATCTAAGAAATAGATACAAACCCAATTTCTCAATCAGGGTCTCATTATGACTCTGAGAAGAGACCACACTCTATGGAGCATTATTCCTTCTTGAATAAACTTTTCTTTGTCTCCAACTCTGACTAACTCTTGAATTCTTTCCTGTGCAACAAGGACACACACACACACACACACACACACACACACACACACTCTCTCTCTCTCTCTCTCTCTCTCTCTCTCTCTCTCTCTCTCTCTCTCGGATTCACATTTATATCAAAAGGAAAATGAGAGATTGCATCTTGGATAAGATTAGAGTCTCATCAGAGGGTAATATTAGAATTGGCTTTCAGAGTATAATCAAGCATTTGTCCAGTTATCTTTAATTGATCTGCTATAAAAATAAAAATGCAAATTGTAGATAAAATTGCAATACATTTAAATCAATGGAGAGGATAAAATAAAGCAATAAAATAAGATGGGGATTTTTCTTTTTCTTCAATATTGGCACTCATGGGCTACTTAGTATTTTTCAATATTGCTAGTGAGGGAAAAAATCTAATAGCTTAAAATGAACCTGGGTTTTAAAATGATATTTAAAAAAGAAGTTCTCACAATTTTGGGTTACCTTTCATTCAAAAAGGGAGTTCTATGACAGGCTGCTTGTTACTGCCTTATCTAATAGCCTGGAGAAACTACTAAGGCAGTGTGAGTGAAGGGCTAATTATGGCAACAAGGGGAGAAGGGATAGATATTAATGAGCCTGAATCTCTCCAGTGTTGTTACTCCCTTACTCCTTGTTACTAAGTTTGGCTTGTAAAGATGCCCATTTCTTTTGTAGCCAGAAATGCTCAGTAAAATAAATAAGACCATGGACTTGGGCATCACAGAAATTGAACCTCATCTATTTCTTACTAGCTAAATTGCAAGGTCTTTAATCTCCTTGAGCCTCAGCTTTCTTGTCCATAAAATGGAAAAAATGACAGTGATCACATTCAGTAATTGTGAAGATTAACCAAGATTAAAATGTGTGCATTGTCTAAATCTGTATGTGGCGTTTATTGTCTCAAAGGGTAACTATATTATTTTAATTTTCTGTTTTAGCTACTATTCTTACCATTACCATTTTTACCATTATATTTTTACTTTGGTTGAGAATTAAATCATTTACTAGAAATGAAGGTAGTATTCCATAGGCTTCAACTTTTCTACAAATCACACTTAAAGATGAATTCCAAATGATTCTTTTTACTATTGTCTGTAGAATGAATGAACTTTTCTCTTCTATATGTTGAAGGAGGGAGTTTTACCAAAATTCTTATGTCTCTCATTTTCCAGGAAATTTAGTACACAAATGTGAGCTTTTATGTAATTCATTTGTTGAGAATAGCACTAATATAAAATAGTTCGGTGTTTACCAAAAGTAGACGATAACCAAAATTACCTGGAGGGATTTTTAGACATTGAGAAATTGAGGTCTCATTCCTGACTTTATTATGAATCAGAGGTCATAGGTGGGTTATCTGTATGATAAGGAGTACTTCTGATGGTCGGACCAATGTGGTAATGTCTTCTGTATTTGAAGATTAAGTTTTAGAAATGTTATGGCTTTAGTAAAGTGGAGTAAAGACATTATCACTCCTCTGATGGCATATAACATGTGCTAGATTTTAAGATTAGCTTTCAGAAATGTTATGAGGAATGTATGTGTTCTCCTCCTTCCCTTATACTTTTCTAACAATGTGGACGTTAGAGTTGTTCTTGACTAGTTCCTTCCGTATGCAAGGAACCTGCCACTCTTGACAGCAGTCCATGAATTCATCTCATTTGTTTCACAGAAATCCCCTTTCTTGGGGCTAAAAGATACCTCCATTCTAGACATTTAGGGAGATAATCCTTTGATGTACTTCTGTGTATACATTCGGGATTATTTAAAAGCTGACAATTTACACAAAACGCTGGGAAATAAAATGCAGCTGTTGGTTGCTGGTGAGGGATGTGAGAGAAGTTTAATGACTTTTCTGTCCATTGGGTTTTCTTTATTCAAACCACATAGCTCTTTCTTCAGACCATGTTTGTAAAATTAAGTAACTACAGGGACCAACAACCTATGAGTGAAGCAAATGGAGACTCTTGCAAAAAGGTTTCCTTAATTCACTAATTAAATTCTTTCTGTATCATTTTATTTGCAGGTTATATATGTAGTGATAGTCTTTACTTCTCAGGTGTATGTATTCTTCCTGTTTTCTTGAAAGTCCCTTTGGTAGAGTTTTATTTTTAAATTTTGATAGATGAGTCCAACAACTATTTTATTTTTCTCTTAACTCTGCTAAAAGAGAACTGTGCAGGTGTGATGATAAATGTCAACTGACACTGAGCTTCAGTATCTGGAGACAACAGAGGTAGTGAGGATGATGATGAATGGAAGATTCATTTACTATCTCAGGAGAGCAGCCATTCTTTAACTTACTGTTGGCAATGTAGGAATAAAGACTCAATGTTTCTGAATCTCATATCTCTTTTTTGTAAAGATCTCCATATTTTTAAGGGATAAAAATTAGTTTAAAAAATTAAAGACATGTTGTTCTACACAGTTCAAGGCAATCAAACCATATTTATAGGATAAGATGTGGCTGACCTTGTACCTTTCAGTAATCTCCATTCTAGACCTTAAAACATAAAAATAACCATGAATACTTGGCATTAATCCATAGTGAGGACACGAATTATTTTTCCATGTTTAATCAAAAATAAGATTTAAAATTTTGAATTCTATGCAGCTTTTAAAGTATATTATTTTAACATTTAGAGAAAATATCCACACTAATGTAGTGTCACAGAATGTCACTTGGAAGTGTTCTTGGAGATATTTTCATTTACTCATTTTGTAGATGAAGAAACAGAGAAGCAAATGAAGTTGCTGAAGTCATGCATCTGGTTTGTGGTAGCATCAGGACTTGAACTCATAATTCCTGAGTATCACTTCAATACTTGCCCCACCATTTTACTGTTGTCACTTCAATTATTTTATTAGTTAGTTTGATTATTATAAGGCCTGGGAAATAAGATTCAATAGACACAATATCTTTATGTAAATTTGTTCACTGATCTCTTTCATAAGGAGAGATACTCATGTATTTGGCACTTTTGACTTTAGCAAAATTTAAAATAATCCCCCAAATGTATGCTTTGTTATGATATTTTAACATAGATTAAGTGATAGCAGAAGTAAAATTGGCAAACTGGTACCTTATTCTATACATTCCTAAATAACTAGTTTTCTACGTAATTGATTACATTGTTCACATTTTCAGCATTGGCTAGTAAAGCCTCAGAAATTGGGAAGTAAGGCATATATTGCACAACTTTTATTCTTAAATTTTTTCCTGGAATTCATGAAGGTGAACTTTCCTTGATAGCTGTTTTGGTGTCTTTATTTTGATTTTGTTCAGCACATTTATTATAACTAGTAAATTCCTGACCATTTCCCAATAGAATTTAGATCTTCTAACTCAACCATATTTAGGAAATAGCAGGTGATAACACACTTATTTAGTTTCTGTTCAGAATCTTGCTATTTCTTGGTGCTGAAAGATGCAGCCAAAATCCCATTTGCAGTGTTTATTACCTCTCAGAATCTGTGAGAAAGCATCTTTCCTGATCCTTTTATTTGTCTGTCTTGTCTATTGGCTATCTATTTTCCATTGTTGTCCCAGGTTGGCTGCCAATGGTATATTTCTCAGCCACTTAATAACTTTACTTAGACAGATTTATAAGAAGCCAAGTGCTGTCAAGTCCCTGAGATGTATAGATTGAGGCTTTCTTCGTCTCCTCCACCCCTTCCAACTTTACAGTATAAGTCTGTCTCCTTAATAGCACTTTGGTCTTAATAGAGTGTGTCTTTCAGAGTCCAGCCTCAGCTGCATTATTGGACCATGGCTTATGCTCATCTCTTTTGAGCTGGACTGCAGTTAAATAGGAGCAATTTATTTCTGCTGTTGTCAATATCACATTTCATGAACCTGAAACTCATTACATTTTCTTCTTCAAATTACCTTGCTTGACTTTGTAAGGGTATTTTGTATTTGCCACAGATCATTCCTTTAGATTTGGAAAGAAACTTTTTGTTACACTTCTGATTGGTATAATAGGATGCCACTTAGGCCAAGGGTGACCAGACGCACACAGCATACCTTTTGTTTGTAGACACTGCACTTGCCATGCTCAATCACAAGGATAATGGTTGTGGAACATCTAACTCACGGTTAGAGGAAGGAAAAGAAAGAGCCACTTTCATTAAGAAGTTTATAGTTATATATCATAAAGACTGGAAATATTTTTTTTCAAAAGGAATTTAAGAAATATATCTGATGGGCAGCTATGAGTATTATGAGGGTCAATGGCCTAGTGTATATTGTAGTACTGGACACAGATAAAATAGTTTGTTTTTTCTTGTTTATACATTTTTTATTGCAGCCAGACCCATTACCATTTTTATCTGTATGTTCCTATAGATGAAGAGCTGACGAACTATGGCCACCACCTGTTTATGTATGGCTCATAAGCTAAGAATGGTTTTTGCATTTTTAAATGATTGAAAAAAATTAAAAATCTTTCATGACATGTAAACATTATATAAAATTCAAATTTTAGTGTCCATAAATAAAGTTTTATTGGAATACAGCCATACTCCTATTTGTGTATTAAGTCTGGGGTGGCATTCAGGCTGCAAAAGCAGTGCTGAGTAGTTGTGACAGAGACTGTTTAGCCCACAAAACCTAAAATATACATTCTCTAGTTATTTACAAAAAAAGATCACCAATCCCTGTTTTAAAACACAGTGCTAGGCAACCAGACATGTTTTTTTTTTCCTTCTCCCCATACTGCTATATAGAAGAACCTCTAAAAACAGAAGCTATAAAGTCAGGGCTGGCTTTCTGCCTGGATAGGCTTGCATAAATGAAATAATTTAAGTATACAGCAAAACTACTTCTGCCCACCAGTATCTTACTCAGTGTTCTGTCAAGATACAACTCTTCTGTTCTTGTCTGATCTGAGTTATTCCTTGAGTTCAATGATCCAAAGATGATGGAAAAAGTCATTTTTATAAAAGACTACAGAAAAATATTTTATAGCAGAAAAAGTCCTAGACTGAGATTCAAGAAAACTGAGATTTAATTAGGATTCACCAAAAACGGCCTCAGATACATGCACTTGAGCAAGGCATTTGGGCTTTCTATAGGTTTCTCATCTGTATGTTTTAACTTGGAAGTTCTGAGTCTATATTTCCTGATATGTGAGAGAAGCCAGCATATTATTTGGACTTCTATTATTACTATGATTGAATTTACTACCTAATTGTTGTACATATTTTGTCCTCTAGTGCACATTATTTTTCACCATCCTGCGTCATCACCTAGCACAAAGCAGATACTCAATCATCAGTTTTTAATTAATGAGTAAATGAATGCATAAGTAAGTCTAATCATAACATGCTTTGCCTATCTGCACCATGCCCCTTAGAGCTTTAGAACTCCCTTTTTTACTAGGTTCTATCTTTGTTACTTGTCTTCTTATTTATAACCATACTGACATTTACGAACTGGGAATGAACATGCTCTGCTGCTATTGTTCTCACAAACAGATTCTCAGATGACTTTATGCAATCTTTGCTTACCCAGAATTAACAATCCATCGATTCAGCTCATACACTAGACTCTTAGGAAACTCCTCATGCCAGGCAGGCTCGGGTTCCGCAAGTGGGAGCTAGAAACCTTAGGGGGCTGAGCAGCAGTATTAGAACACTGAGTCGGAGGCAAAAGCATTTAATTTTATGGATTGATCCAACAATTAAGACAACTTAAGTAATAAACTCCTATACTTCTCAAATCTCTGTAGAACCGATATTCCATTAAATGTCAGAGTACTGATGGATATATCTTGGCTTTGTAGGGTTTTGCACTTAGAAGCTTCTGTAACTCTAGTTTTTTTCCCTAATTTTGGAGAGCTCCTTATTTCTAAACAGCTGTTGAGTATGTTTAAGGAAGCAAAATACATAGTCTTTGTCATTAAGAAATTTATAATTTTATTTTAAACTTTAATATATAGGAAATATTTAGAAATGAACTTTGCACTGAAAACATTTGCCTTGAGAAGGGAACTATTGTAAAGGAGCCTCCTTTATCATAGTTTGTTTTTTTTTTGTCACTTCTCTAGTAGCAATACCTTCAAATATCATCTAAGATCTGGGATAGAAAAAGCTATTAATATGTCTTGATCTAACACCTAACTTCACTGAATTATGAGAATTTAATAAAGATGCTTCTTAGCCAAGCAACTGTAGCATCTCATAAATACAATGAATTAAATATAAGTATTTGCATTTACCTTCGTTGCTCTGTGGTTTAAGAGGCAATGGCTATAAGAAGATGATGGTTATTAAAAGAGTAGAACGAGCAAAGAAAAAACCAAAATGAAATTTAAAGAATTTTTCTGTCTTCCAAGCCAAATAACAATGTAATCTGTAGTCATTGTGCTTTCTGCTAAAATTTACTACCAATTGTTGATCAGAATAAATTGCTAACAATTTGATTATCATGATTGTGTTCCTAACATTGGTATGAGAGTTAATGATTATAAAACATAAAAAACAACTTTGGCTCTCCCTATAACTAAAAACCCCAGTTTCTAGAATGTATTTGGGAGGGTTAAGATGTGGATAAAGAGGGAAAGGTGATAACTTATCTAGATGGTTATTTCTTTACTTTGATTTTCTTTGCCCACATTGAAATAGGTGCTTTATGTGTCTTCAAATGCATAAGAGCCAGAGTAAGAAGATCTAGTTTCATTTTTCAGTCAATCTTTGATAAGTCTCATTTTAAAGATTTCTATAACAGAAATTTCTTAACTTTCTCTATAAAATTTCTGTGTCAGCAGTCTTTAACTTTTTCCTTTTTCCACATTTAAAGGTTATGTTTATTAATCTATTTAAATGTTTAGAGCAAAGGTGAAGCAAACTAGTACAATGCTGTCTTTGATTTTGATATCATCATATTGTATCAACATCATTATGTTTATTATGGGAACATTCATACCACAATGAATGACAAATAAAAAACCTTGCCAAAGAACTGCGTATTATAATAATGGCTAGTATTTGTTGGGAACTTCAAAATGCTAGGAATAGTTCTAAGTAATTTCTAAGTTATAATATTTTCAAAATAATCCTGTGAAATAGGTACTCACCTTCCTTTACATTTATAGATGAAGCAAATGATTATTTCAACAATTTGCCCAAAGTGACATATGCATTAAGTGGCAGAGCTAGAATCCAAACCCAAGAAGTCTAACGTCAAAGTCTGTTGTGTCACCTAATTAGTTTCTTTTTAGACATATTTCTGAACTTAATGTGTTTGTTACAAAAATAGTATTAATTTATTAGACTCGACTTCCATTGTTGCATTTTTCATTTAGTTTTTCTAATAAAAATTAATCTTTTGATTAAAATAGAATTGTAGTGGTATTTACAAATCACTGATTCCCTATATCTACGGCAAAATTCAAAAGATTTATAGGAGTTGAAGTTAAAAAGTAAATATAAACGGCAAAACAAAATAGAGGAACACGGTCATTGAGGAAAGGATAAATTAGTAATTGACCTTGAGAGCAAGAAGCTGGATGTGAGGATTCCCCCATCTATGTGCTGGATAAATAAAGCAAATCTAACTATGATGTAACTGGCATTCTTATACCTCAAACTCCAGAGAAGTAATGATTGTGATACCTAGCTTGAGAAAGCTAATGATAGTGGACTCTTCCATTGAAGTTCCACTAATGGGGGAAATTGACAAGGTAGACCTGGGGTTATTTTTAGATATTTAGAGAGGAATTCTGAAAGAAATGATCTTCAGAGATCAGACAGTTGAGGTCAATGCATGAAGGGAGAGGGAACAGAGGTAGGACAGGGGGTGGGAGGTCGAGTATAAGACAATAGGGACTTTTCCCTAAATCAGTACTTCTATGCTGGTTGCCAATATGTGACATCTGAATTTTAATTGCTCTTCAGTAAGTGAAAATAAAAATCTCATATTCATTAAAGTACATAGGGAAACTATTTTAAGTTAGGGAACAAAATATATATTTATATTGCCATACCTGGATGACTAGAAAGCAAGACATCACCACCATCTGGAGGTAGCTGCTCTGAATGGCAAGTACACCATTTCAGAGATAAACCCAGTTTTGGATGTTCCGTAATACCTAGAAAAATCTACAATGTAAAGTGGTGTTAAATAACCTTTATATTAATGAGATTTTTCAAATGTGAAGACAAATTTCAGAGATATAAACAAAATTGTGATCAACTTGAGAGCAGGGACAATGTTTTATTTTTAAATTATTCTTATTTGTATCTAAGTAATACATGCACGTTATATTTTATAATATACACATAATTATAATATATTTATATTATAAAATGTATGTGTATAATGATAATATATATGCATATTTTATTTTCCTATAAAGAAAAATAGATATTTTCTCCAGTCATCAATATTTCCAAGACCCCTTCCCAAATTTGCAACTTTATATGTCTAAATAATATTCTCCTACTCACACTTCTTATTCATCAATATCAGATGTAAAATTGACTTTCTTTAGAGAAGATAAAGATAGCTCTCTTCTCTCCAGTAGTTTAAATCAATATTCAGCATTCGCCTTTTACAGCTGTATAAGTATTGTTTCCTACTCAAATATATATTATAGATTGCATTTCTGTTTTTTGTTTCATTTTCTAGTAACAAATCATTACTTTTTGGTTGTTGCTTTGCTCAGGTTTTATGTTATTGCTTATTTTTACTAAATTTTTCATCAAAATCATAAATATTTTACATAAATCCCTCGCCCCTTTCCCTGGAGACATCCCTCTGGAGTCCCTCCATCTCCCTGCCTAATTCTGGACTAGATTTGCTCCAGTTCTGCAAAGCTGTCGTCCTGGGACTTACCCTCTCTGTTCCCGTGGTTGGAGCTCCTATGTTTTGACCTTGGCATTCAGTTTCTTCCCTACTGCTATATGGCTTCATATGGTACAAGTTTCACATCTTTCCATAGTTCCCAGAGAAGTTTTGTGTCTAAAAAGATGTTTATTTTATTCCCCAGTTCATCATTTTGAATGGGTGAACATTTCTAAGTGAAGTATAACTCAGTGCATTGCTATTGAAAAGCATAATACTGTTTTGGCCTTCAACTCTTGTAATAAATCATTTTCTTTCCATGAAGTCCTTTATAATTTTCTCTTTATTATTCCTTCTCTGAAATTTTATAATTATGTGACCTAGAGCAGGTTTATTTTCATTTATTGCTTTTAGTGCCAGGTAAGAACTCTTAATTTTTTTTTTCCTTTTCACTTCTGGGAAACTTTCTTTTAATATTATTTAAACTATACACTCCTATTTATCTTTGTTCTCTCTTCAGGAAATCCTACAGATTAAACCTTCTGGATTGTTATTCTTATTTTCTTATTTATTCTCGTGTTTTTTTTTTTCTTTTCAGATTTCTGGAAGATTTTCTCATTTTTTCCCCAGTATTTTTATTTAATATTCATTTCTGCTCATTTTGGATCTTTTGACAATATTTGCTAAAGTGCGAATGTGCATGAATTATTGGTATACAGTTTGAAGTGTCATCACAAAGTGAAGACAACATGTTAGCATCACCCAAGTCAAGAAATAAAATTCCCCTCATGCCATTTTATGCCTCCTTTTAATCACTATCCCCTTCTTCTTTCACAAAGATAATTAATTACCATCTTGACTTCTAATATCATAGATTAGCTTTTTTCAAGAAAACTTCATATTAGATTTCAGGCATTCACATCTCACACAAACACACACAAGTCGCTATGTCAGGAGATGGATATGTTAATTAGCTTGACTAGTATAATTTCACTATACATATATATATGTATATATATATCAAGATATCATGTTATATACCTTAAGTATATACTTTTTATTAAAAAAATAATATTTTATACGAAAAAATATTTAATGGAGTCATATATAGTTTGTACTTTTTTTGGTCTGGATTCTTTCATCTTAGATTATCTTTATGAGTTATATTCATTGTTATTTGATCTAGTGGTAGCTTGTTCATTTTCACTGCTGTATAATATTAAATTGACATTGCACTTATATACTGTAATTTATATATCTGTCCTACAGTTAATGAACTCTTGGATTGTTGCCGGTGTTTGATATGATGAATAACGCTACTATAAATATTCTTGTTTATATATATATATATATATATATATATATATATATATATATATATATTTGTGCATATGCAATGCATTTCTAGGAGTGAAATTACTGGGTCCAAATGTGTATGTTTATATTGTGATTACTACCAAAGAGTTTCCAAAATATTTGTTAAAGTTCCCACTCCCATCAGTAGTATATGAGTTTAGATTTGCCACATCCTTTCAAACATGTGGCATTGGAAGTCCTTTAAATTTTAGCCTTTCTTTTTTAGTGTGTGGTGCTATCTTACAATGTTTTTAAACTTTTAGATCCCACATGACTGATGGAGTTGAAGCTACTCATATATTTATGAACTTATTCATGTATTTATTGCCCATTTAGGTAGCTTCTCTCTTGGCATGGCTGTTCAATTTTCATTCTTTTCCCATTTTTCTATTGGATTAATTGCCCTTTTCTTACTATGTCAGAATTTTCATATATTTTCACTGAGTCTTTTATTCATTAAATGTACTGCAGTTATCTTCTCTGACTCCGATTTGATTTTTTTTCTTCTCTTAATGGAGAATTTGATTGAACAGAAGTTCTTAATTTTAATGTAGTTAATTTTATTATCCATTTCTACTAACTTCGGTGTTATTTTTTCTCCATTAAAAGTTTTTAACTACAAATTCATGAAGAATTCTTTTTCTGTCATCTTGAAGGTTTCTTGTTTTTTATTTTCTATGTAGACCAACAACCCACCTGCAATTGGTTTTTGTAAAAGGCATGAGATAAAAGCAAAGTTTTATATTTTTCTTTCATATCAATTTATAGTTAATACACCTCATTTATTGTAAAAAACAAACAAACAAACAAACAAAACACAACTATTCTCCACAGCACTACAGTGGTAATTTCATAATAAATTATATGCCGCATGTGTGTAGCAGTGTTCTGGACTCTCTGGTATTCCTTTCATCCATGCATTTATCTTTGTATCAGTACCTCCCTATTTTAATTTCTGTAGACCATTTTAAGTCATCATATCTAATTGTATATATTCTCCACCTTTCTTCTGAGAGTTTGCATTTCTCCATAATGAGAATTTCTTTAGTTTCTTTTATTAATGTTTAACAGTTTTTCTGTCAAGATTTAGCCCATCTTTTATCAGATTTATTGCTTTGTTTTTAATGACATTTTAAATAACATGTTTATTAAAATTTCTTTTTCTAAATGTTGCTTGCCAGTATTTAGAAACACAATTGACTTTGAATTCAATGGCTTTTTAAAATTCACTTATTTATGCTAATAATTCATCTAGAGCATTTTGGGGTTTTAAATAAATTTTATACTATCTGAGAATAGTAACAATTTTATTTCTTCTTTTTCAATTCTCAAATCTTTTTTTTTTGTTCTTGCCTTACTATACCAGTTAGGACTTCCAGTATTTAATGTAATAGAACCAATGCTAGTGAATATATTGCCATGTTACTGACCTCAAAGAGAAAGATTTTGGAATTCACTAACAAACATTATGTTTGCTGTAGGTTTATTTTGGAATTAATCCAATGTGATCATTAATTATTGCTTTACTATCACTAAATTTGATTTAATAATAATTTACTTAGGATGTTTTTTAACTTTATTGAAGAGTACTAGTTATAATGAGTAACATAGGGATGATAATATATGACTATGCCTTATTAAATTCTAATATAAATGATTCTTTTAATGAAAGGAAATTAAATCATTTTAATATTATTTCTATCCTGACTTATATGTTATTGTTGCTTTACATTGTAATTCAATGTATAGTTTAGACACTATAGCACATTATTGTAATTGAATACATAGTCACGAATCATTTTGATTTGCCCACAAATTTTATCTTTGATTTGCTTTAATTACATTCTCCATTTTGGGGGTTCATTTTTTAATGTATAAAAATATTTTTAAGCATCTTTATAGTAATATATTATTTCAGTATTTACTTGTCTGAAAAAAATTATTTTTGTCTTTATTTTAAAAAGCTATTTTGATTGTGTATAGAAATATAAGTTGGTACTTTTTTGTTTGTTTTTGCCCCTCCTTCCAGTACATTGAGATATTAATCTATCATTTTCTGGCTTCTATTATTTCTGTTAAGAAATTGTTTTTCCTGTTTTTTCTCCTTTGAAGCTTTTGACTTATTCTGATTATAGTGTTTTCTGTGTTTTCAATTTTTAGCAGTTTTACTATGATATGCCTAGATATTTTGACTTTAATTTTAAAAGTTAACTTGATTCTTAAAACAAACATTTTTTATTATCTAAAAATGTGTTTATATTTTTATCACATAAGGCTCATAGCAATTATTGAATTTATTGGTTTTATATAAATTTTGGAATATTCCATTTATATCTCTTCAAATATTGCTTCTGCCTTTTTTTCCTTCTTGGATTACAATTTTGAGTGTTTGATCTTTTAACTATATCTCATATATCTTTTACACTCTTTTATTTTCCATTTATTTATCTGAGATGGATTTTTTTTCAAGATTTACTTTTCAGTTTTCAAATTCTCTCTTAAGATATGTCTATTATTCTACTAAACCTATACATTAAGTTCTTATGTGCTTTCCAGTTCAAGAATTTCTATTTAATTTTTTATAGTTTATAGTTTTCTCAAAATTCTTGACATTTTCTTCTAATTCTTTGAATATATCATAGCTATATTTAAAGTTCATGTACTAGAATTATATTATGTAGATTTATTTTGTTTCTATCAGTAATTATTCTTTTGGTTTTCTGTCAGGTCTTTATATCCCGTGTTTACTTTTTTATGGCATGTCAGATATTGTACATGAAAAATGATAGACATATTTTGAAGCTCTTAATAAAATTACATCACCCAGAGAGGATTTACTTTTGCTTCTAGAAGACTGCCCAGCTACAGACACATGTAATCACAGATTACACCAGTGCAGTCAGGTGACTGAGTTTGTACCATGCTGGATTTCAGTCTCTAACAGTGCTTGGTGTATTTCTAGTTTAAACTTATGCCTACACTCTTGCCTTTCATGGTCGCAATTCAAAGCGTGGTGTGTTCATCAGGCCCTTCTCTTTGGCAGATGCTAAATCTCATTTTGTCCTACTCTGTGAACCTGCTGAAAACAGTGATTAGATTCTCAGCATCTCAGCTTCCATTTTGATTTGGCAAATACCTGAATGTGAAAAAAATTGCCAGGCTCAGCAACTGGGTTTTCCTCTTTTATTGCTTCTTGGTCCTGCAAACACTTGCTGTGATGGGAACCTTCTGATGCTTATAGAGTGGTTAAAAAAAGAAAAATGTTCCATATTTCTGGTTTTTCTAAGTGAGATAATTTGTCCAAAACAATGCAGTCTGCCATTGTTAAAAGTGAAGTTACAACACTATATTTTATTTAGTTTCTTATTATTTGTTTATTCTTTATAGCCTCCCCTTTTTCATTCATGACCTCAGTATTTTCTCTATATATGTGAAGTTATCATTTACCTTTTAATTCATCTTGGAGTTTTCCTCTAGTTCTTTCACTGTTTCTGTTTCATCCTAATTTTGAGTCCCCACATTTTTTTTTTTGTTGGTCACTGTCTTTCACAGTAGAAGCTTTTCTCAAAGCATATGGTGATTTGTTGTGACCACTCATATTTAAGAACAATATACTATATCCCTATTAAAAGCTTTTTATGTGGGGTTGGTGTTTTAAAACTTGTCTGTTTTATAAAAGGGGTATCAGCTGCTTTATTTATTGACTCCTTTGTGTCAGTTGGAAAGCATGTATGTATATATGTGCTTTCTTCTGGGGCCTGGGGAAAATCTTTGGTATATACTGCTTATTGTATATCTCGTGGGTTAATGATGTTTATGGAGCCATGAAGTATCAATGGGTTTGAGGTTTTCTTATTCAGACATAATAATTTTCATTTTATCCTCCTATTTTCAGAAGAGCTATTCCATACCCTCAAGTGTGTCTAGTATTCCCAGATCTCGAAATTTTCCGGTTAAATTTCTCCAAAAAGAAAGGCTATATTTTACTGATGGTTAAGGGAGGACATTTAGCATGGCTTCTTGACAAATGAAGAGGAGACCATGGGTTCCAATAGGTCCTTATGTCATTTTTCAACCTATCTTCTCCTTTTCGATTCTATGCCTCACCAATCCACTGAGATTTCAGTGTTTCTAACATGAATTAGCTGTTTGTTTTTTTTTTTTAATCATGGGGTATGGAAAAAAAAAACAGAGATGAATTAATGCATTTAGTACAGCAAATTTCCCAAGAATTCAACTGTGTCTTTTTATTTTTGTGTTTACTACCTAGCCTAGTGTTTGCTATGGTTTGGATAGTTATTTTGTTGACTGAATGACTCTTTGGAAAACTTGGAAGTGTTTTTTTTTTTTTTAAATTTTGAATATATAAGAATAATGTTAAGAATTAAAACCATGTATTGCATAAGTATTTGTTGTCTATCACCCAGCATAACAAATATTCTATGATTAATTTTAGAGACTTTATAAGTTATAATAATTGCACTGAGCATAATAAGAGTCTTCACTACCATGAGCAAAAAGTTCAATGAGAAAGCCAAATAAAAATTCCAGACTTTGTGAAATTTAACGTAGGCAAATCATGGAAAGTAGTTATGTTGATAAATATTTAGCAGTTTTAATGAGTTAGAAGTCCACTCCACCAACCAGTCATGTGAACACTACCTAGTAGAGTTGTCAGAGGGACTGTACATGGAGGAACTAGAGCCAGGAATAGAAAAAATCCTAACTCTGATAGTGAGCAGGACAGCACCAATGTTCCTTCACAGTCCAAGAGCAGAGTTTTTTGCAGTTCCATGTTTTAGTTTGTGTATTATAAATTTTGTAATGGGGGTTATTAACATCACTCTTTTTATTTAGTTATGAACTTAGATGTTATTAAACAAAAATATCCTCACCCTTGTGAAAGAGTAATATTCTGTCTAGCTAGCTTGAAATCTTATCCTGTCCTAAAGCTAGGTATAGGTGAGACTGGGGTAAAGGATTAGAATAGGAACACTAGCAAACCAATACTTCCCAAGCTGGGATTGGTGAGACATTGCATTGAGGTGGAAAGAACCTGGGCTGTGCAATCAGGCTGACTTGGGTTCAGACACTGATTAGACCACTTACCAGTTCAATGAACGTAACTATTTCAGTGTTAGCATTGAAACAAATAATAATATCAACTTCAGAACAAGATATAATGTTTATAAAATCTTAGCACATAGGTAATACTTAGTACAAGTATGCAGCTGTGATTTTTAACATTTTTACTTTAGCTCCTTTTCTTACCACTCTGTTTACTCCTAACATACTTCCCTGCCATACAGAATTATAAAATTTCATCGATAATTCCAAGTATTTTTTTTTTTTTACCTGTGGGCTGCTTTTCCCCTTCCCTGTATGGAACTGTGTCTGTTTAATTTCTGCTATTACTTGAGTTCTCAATTTAGACACCACTTTCTCTGAGAGCCTTCCCTAAACCTCCAGGTAAGGTTTAGTGCCCCTTCTCTTTATGTTCTCATAGGACTCAGTGAAGCACTTATCACAATGCATTAAAACTGCCTATTTACTCATGTATCTTTCTTATTACACTGCAAGAAAGTAGAGACTATATCTTTTTTATTGTTAAATCTCCAGTTCCTGTTACTAAGAGGGACACTATAAAATTTATTGAGTAAATGATTAAATGTGTACTGGGGATTTATTCATAGACATGAAATAACTGATAAATTGGATTTTTGATTTAATGGACATAGCAATCCAGAGATGGAAGAATACATTGCACAAATACAGATGCTCCCCAAATTACAGTGGGGTTACATTCCAATAAACACATTGTAAGTTGAAAACATCGTAAGTCAAAATGCATTTAATACACCTAATCTACCAAACATGATAGCTTAGCTTAGCCTACCTTAAATGTGTTTAGAAAACTTACATTAGCCTAGAGTTGGGCAGTTATCTTGAGTTTAACTCAAGTGTAGTTGCTTTCCTCTTCTTCTCACCAGAAGCGGGAGACACAGATAGACATTTTGTAGACATAATGAGATACTGAAACAGAAAACATAATATAAAAAAAAATGCTGGCAACACAGTACACTATAGAATTTCAGTTGTTTACTTTTGTGATCATGAGCCTACTGAGAGCTGCAGTTCCCTCCTGCTACCCAGCATCGTGAAAGAGTATCATATGACATATCTCTAGCCCAGGAAAAGATCAAAATTCAAAATTCAAAGTGTGATTTCTACTAAATGTGTATTATTTTTGTACTGTTGTCAAGTTGAAAAATTGTAAATCAGTCACTGTTTATAATTACATAAGAGGTCATTGAATTGCAATTATTATAGGTGTTACAAAGAAAAATGATGTTAGGAATAGAAACTTGTAATGGGATCTTGGCCAAATTGTGAATGGAAAATTGTCAGTCTGTGATGATTAATTTTATGTGTTAACGTGGCTAGGACACAGTACCCAATATTTAGTCAAACACTAATTTATGTGTTGCTCTGAAGGTGTTCTTTAGATGAGATTAACATTTAAATCGATAGACTTCGAGTAAAGTCTGGTGTGGCTGGATCCCATCCTATTAGTTGATCTTAAGAGAAAAAGACAGAGATTTCTAAGGAAGAAAGAGTTCCACCTCCAGACAGCCTTTGAACTCAAGACCACATATCAAATCTTCACTGGGTCCTTACCCTGCCAGACTGTCTTGCAAATTTTGGACTTGGCATCTCCCACCATTATGTGAGCCAATTCCTTAAAATAAATGTCTTTCAATATATACGTATCCTTTTGGTTCTCTTTCTCTGGAGAACCTAACTAATGTACAGCCACAGAAAGACAACACTGAAAAAGTATTGTTTGGTTTGAACTTTGAAAGAGGAGAAGAAATCAATACATAAAAGGGGGGAGTAGAAACAACATTCCAGCAGAAGAATATGTCCAAGAATTTACAGATGGGACGATACGCTGCATCTTCGAAGAATGAATGCAGAGAAACTGAGGGGAGTGCCATTAAATGTATTGGGTAAGTCAAGCAAAGTTCGATCATGCTGAATTTGGTCACTTTATTTGAAGAAAATTTACAGAAGACCATCTTCATAGTATTTGACTATATTTTAAACTACTTTATAAAATTAGATCTATGTATCATTGGTATTAGCCATAATTTAAATCATCTGTACCCTTTTCTTCTCTACATTAATGGGATGATCAAGAGTGTGAACAACTGCCTGATTTTTATTACTCAAACTCAGGTACATTCTAGGAAAAGCAATGGAAACAAATCCCATGCAGCTCAAACAGGTGTTTGAAAATGTGAGAAAAGATCAAATATCTGCTGCATTGAATCAAAACATTGGTAAAACATTAGCAGAGCTTGAATGAACCTGACAAAAGTTCACAAAATAATTCACTTGAGATAATGAGAAGGAAGTTCAAGTGTGAGACATGCAGAATGAGATTCAGATTATTTAATATTCCTTAGTTATTGTACCTTTTTTTAAAAAGTGCAATTTGGCCTTATCCTAAAATGTCAGTGCACATTTTTGTAAATTTCACTGCACAGCTATTCATTGTGTAGCTTCTTTTAGACCTTTAATGCTGTTGTGCATGTTCTCAGTATTCTCAAATAGTTCTGAAACCATACATATTTCTGAAAACATAGTAGTGTTAAAGAATTAGGAAAAAGGAAAAGGGTGAAAAAATATACAAAACAAAAATGATGAAATAATTTCAAAATATATACTTTTACAATAATTCACCTTTTAAAAATCAAAATATATTTTAAAGTAAGGGATATGATAGCAAATGAATACAATGTTTCCTTTTTTTCTTAAGTCAGCATTTTATAATTAAAAAGAATGTGATGGTGGAAGAATGAATTCATTAGGATATAAGCTGAGCCTAAGTTACTTTTTTTTCTAAGAATAGTGAATAACCTTATAGGAAGTGCATTAATTTCTGCATATTGTAAAGAGGCTTGGACAGGCTAAGGTGACAGTAATGAAGACAGGATGTTGATGGCCAGGACCCGCTATTAATCAAGTGGCCAGTAGAGGAATGGCTGACCACATCTGGGTGGTAAATGAACTGAGTCTGTGATAAATGGGATGTTAATTTTCAGTCAGTTGTACATAGGGCCATGGAATTAATTTAAATAAAAGACATGCATTTTTCTCCAGATTTATTGAGATATAATTGACAGATAACTGTATAAATTTAAGATGTGCAGTGTGATGATTTGATATATACATATTGTGAAATGATTATCACAACAAAGTTACTAACCACATTCATCACTTCAGTTACATTTGTGTGTGTGTGTGTGTGTGTGTGTGTATGCACGTACATGTGTGTATGTATGGTGAGAACACTTAAGATCTACTCTCTTAGTAAATTTCAAGTATACAATAAATATTGTTAAGTATAGTCACCATTCTGTATATTAGATCTCTAGAACTGATTCATTTATAATTGAAAGTTTGTATACTTTGACTATGTCTCCTTTCCTTCTCTCCTCCCCTCTGCCCCATACCCTGGAAACTACCAATCTACTATTTCCATGAGTTCAACTTTTTTAGATTCCACATATCAGTGAGATAATAAAGTGTTTATCTTCCTCTGTCTGACTTATTTCACTTGTTATAATGTCCTCAGAGTTCATCCATGTTGTCACAAATGGCAAAATATTCTTCTTTTTAATGGCTGAATAATATATATATATATATATATCTCCCACATTGTCTTTATTGGTGAACATGTAAATTATTTTTATATCTTGGCTATTGTGAGTAAAGCTGCAATAAACATGGGGACACAGATATCTCTTCAAGAGTGACTTGTCTCTTTTGGCTGTATATCCAGAAGTGAAATTGCTGAATCATATGGTACTTCTATTTTTAATATTTTGTCAACTATCATACTGTTTTTTAAAGTGTCTATACCAATTTACATTCCCATGAAATTCCACAAGGATTCCTTTTTCTCTGCAACCTCATCAACACTTATTATCTTTTGTCTTTTAGATAATAGCCATTCTAAAAGTTGTAAGGTGATAGCTCATCATAGTTTTGATTTGAATTTTGCATTTTCCTTATCATTAGTAATGTCGAGCATCTTTTTGTATACCTGTTGGCTATTTGTTATGTCTTTTTAAAAACGTCTATTCAGGTCTTTCCCCAGTATTGAACTGGATTATTTGTTTTTGTTTATTTATTTTTTATTTTTTTATTTTTTTTCCTATTGAGTTGTATGAGTTACTAATATATTTTGGATATTAACTCTATCAGATATAAGATTTTCTAATATTTTCCACCATTCAGTAGGTTGCCTTTTCATTTTGTCAATTGTTTCTTTTCCTGTGCAGAAGAAGTTTTTTAGTATAATGTTGTCCCATTTGTTAATTTTAGCTTTTGTTGTCAAGACTGATGTTGAGGAACTTTTTCCTTATGTTTTCTTCTAGGACTTTTATGGTTTCAGGTATTACATTTAAGTCTTTAATCTATTTTGCGTTAATCCTTGTGAGTGGTATAAAAAAATGAGTCTAGTTTCGTTCGTTTGCATATGGATATCACCCTGTAAGTTTCTTTTTCTTGAAGTGTTCCTTCCTTCCTTCCTTCTGCTAACTTTGTGCTTAATTTTTTTCTTTTTCTAATTTCTTGATGTGTTAAGTTAGGTTGTTTATTTGAAAAAATTCTCTTGTGTTATGCATTTTGGAGCTGAACTGTCTCATAAAAGATCTTAGAAGGTACACAGAGGTTAGTGTTAAAATGCGCCTTAATACAATTGGAAGTAGGCTCGTCTTTATAGATACTGGCCACTATTTTTGAGGATGGACAATCATGGTTTTTTAATAACTACTTTTTTATTAAAAGCCAAGATTATAGGGAAAATTGGGCGCAATTTCAAATATTGCCATTTCTGGCATTATCCCATTAATATTAATTTTAAATGGTGCAAGCAGAATATAGATTATTGAGCAACTACTCAATATTTAACACAAATGATCTCATTTAATCCTCAAAAACAGCACTATGAAGTGGACATTAAATACTTTATTTCATAAATTTTAAAAGCAAATGGCTTAGAGAGGAGAAATAATTTGTTCAAGAGGATGAATACAGAGAAGAACTTATAGTCAGACTCATTCTATTCACTCTGCAAACATGTATATTTTTCAGTGTACTCATTTGAGGTAAAATAAAATGAAGTAACACCTACTTAGATGTATGCCATTGCCCATGTTGCACTCCAGAGGAAATCCAAATTTATATATTATGAAACATTAAAAATAATGCATATGCTCCTGACATCAGGAAGTTCTTTGGAAATCCAGCTTCCCCTTGATAATCTTTCTCCTGTGTCTCTTACCTGGGTCAATAACTAGTTTGGATTTATGTTGATGCTGAAGTTTTTGCTCTCTGGAGTCTCCTGTTTTCATGCTCTCAAATGTTGTGCACATTTTTTTTTTTTTTAAATGTAGGCTAATACTGTGATGATCAGTTGTCTTAATTTATTTTTCTTTTAGTTGGTCTATTGCTCTGGATAATTGAGAAGAAGATAGATTAGGTAGATTAGAAGATGCTGAGCATCCATGATATTGTTAATTGTCACACTTTTAACATTCAGTTTGGAGTCACTGGAATAAGAGAGAGGATAACCACTCAATCTTTGGCTTTCAAGAACTGGCTACCTTCTGCCTGGAACATACAAAAATAATTAAGGGCTTCTTGTTCTCAGGGTGAGTACACCTGTGGTGCTGAGATGCTAACTTTTGTACTCAGCAATCAGTCTATTTATAAATTAAAGTGTATAAGTCTCATCAGAAGCACTAGAAATGACGAGATCAATTATGGAAACGAAATTTACGTAACTTCTGGGCCAATGACTAACAAGTATTGTTCAAGGTCCAAGGAATTGGCTTACTTCACAGAACTGTGTTATTCTGGAGTTCCTCTTATTTAATATTATTTGTTGATCCCTTCCTTTCCTAGCCACTTCCATGTTGCATTTCAGAATAATTTCTTTTAGTAGAATGCATACTTACAGGTATTGAGGAACTGGGGACATGTCTAAATTAAGTATTAGGGCAAGTTCCTAGAGTTAGAGACTTAAATCCTTAGGAGATAAAGCACCTCTTGTTACTTCAACCCTGAAACCACTTCTGTGTTCAAGTCTATTTTAATCTACTTGCTGTACATCCCTATATCACCAATATCATCTTGACTGTGTGGTAACCACATGTCTAATTGCAGTGAAAGACAAGATTCTCAGCCCCCTGTCTGGTACTCCTTTTATTTTACACTGCCTCCTTTGGCCTGCAGGAGAGAACAAGGAAACAATTTGAATAGAACTCACCAACATGAATCGTTAGTACTCCTCTTTACTTCCTTTTGTGTTGCATACCCGGTAGCTTGGGAGATTAGCAGTATGAGTTAGTGGTGAATTTTCTGGCCAGCAATATTTGCCATGCAACTACATAAAAGCACAGAGCTCTTGTTTTCTTATTAAAATTCCTTTTCTTTATTGAGAAATAAATAAACTGCAACTACTGGTGAATTGTATTTTAGAACAATTACTGAGAAGCAGTTATGTTTAAAAATTAAACTTTTGGGGTGAAGGCAGGGGAAACTGATTAAACCTCATGAAGTAATAAATCAGCACAATGTCCAGACAGATGATTTTTGTTTTTCTTGGGCAGCCAGACTTTGGTATTAGATAAAGATACAGCCACAGAGATTAGTAAATGGAAATTTTAAAATTATAGTAGTTCTTTGCTACGTGAAGAGTGCTTAAAAAGATTTTTTTTTTGTTCAAATAGCATTGCTTTCTGAAAATGACAAAAATGAAAACTAGCTATCTCTTAAATTCAAGCAGTGTTATCTCAAGCAACAGTAGTTCAATGATTTTCTTCTTCTTTTTAATGACTTAAGCCTGGAGTAAATGATTGATAATATTTGCTTCTCAGTCACGCCAGTAAAATCTTATCATGAAATGATCTCTTTATTTTTCATGATAGATTACTTTGAATAAAATAATATTTAGGCAGTTTGCAATATTTACCAGCCTTCAGACATGTCTAATATACAACGAACATAGGCTCCTCTAGCTGTGAATTGCTTTATTTTCACAACATAAATTTAGTTTACTTCTTTCTTATAGCCCCTACTCAATATAAGGGTAAATAATTCTATGGATAATGATGTCATCATAAAATTATATGGATTATTTTTGCAGAAACTCAGTCAATCTCTGTAAAACAGAGATTGATTGTGAAATACACTTTGCTGTAGAACTATCATAACTCTATTAATTTAGCCACTTATACACATTTATATGTGCATATTTACTATATATAAATGCATAGAATTGAAAGTGATTTTGAAACTCTATTTATTTTATAGGCCTAGAGTACTGTAGTTTTTCTAAGTGTTTAAATTGTTTTATAAATTAAAATGAAATTTGGAGACTTTTTATCTGAAATCCAGAATTTATTTACTCTACAATATGGTTTGGAAGATTTGAATTGTGCTATGTTAACATAAATTAATACCAACTTAATTTTAAATAAGTTTTGTGTCTTAGTAATGCTAAATTATTTTCAAAGAAAATACAACTTATAAAATAACATTTTTTTGAGATTGAGCTTCTATGACAGTTTTTTAAAATGATTTTTGAGAACCTTTGTTAAACTGCAGTTTATTTATTATAAAATAAGGGGTGAATTGTTTTCAGGGATTTTATTTCTGGTGTTAAGATTCTATAAATAAGTTTTATGGAAACAAGCCTTTGTTTTGTTTTGGAACACACGTCACTTTAGTCACCTTACTAAATCTAGCAGCATTGATCTGTTGATTACTTGGTATAATTAGCTTAGCTACAAATTCGATTTGGATCAGATACAGATTTATAATTACATAGAATGTCACTTTGACATACTTTGTAATATAAACTTCTTTCCTGCAAAAAAAAAAAAAAATTATGGAACACTAAAAAGAGGACCATAAACAAGAACTGAGAGAATATTCAAAACAATTGAAAATGCCATATGATCTCATATGTGGAATCTAAAGAACAAAATAAACAAAATAGAAACAAACTCATAGATACAGAGAACATTTTGATAGTTGCCAGATAGGAGGGGTTGGGGGATGGGTTAAAAAGGGGAAGGGATTAAGAAGTTCAAAATGTTACTTATAAAATGATCATGGGAATATAAAGTATAGCATAAGAAATACAGTCAATAATACTGTAATAACTGTATTGTAATAACTGTATCACAATAATATTGTAATAACTAGATCTGGGTGATCACTTCCTAAGTTATATAAATGTCTAATCACTATGTTGTACACCTGAAACTAATATAATATTGTATGCCAACTGTAATTAAAATTTTTTTTAAATTTAATTTTTTTTTTGTTAGTGTCTGAGGTAAGTATTGGGGCCATGTTTGCCAGTGATATCCCTAATGTGGGAATTGCAACTTACATATTGTGCATGCAAACAGAGTCAGTTATGCCTTCTGGAGGTTTTTTTTTAAGCTTCTGTGTACTGCAGTTTAGAGGTTTCTGGGTATTTTTCCAGAAGCATAACCTATTGAAGAGACAGTATCTTTAAATATCTAAAAGTATCTCATGTTGTACACCTGAAACTAATATAATATTTTATACCAATTATAAGTGGAAAATAAATTAAATAAAAAAAGGGATATCATGAGGTCTCAAGCCCCTCAATGAGTCTTGGTTCCAGTCCAGATTGATGTTGATAGAAGAGCATAATTATTACTCTGTAATCAAACTTTGCACCTGAGAACCTGTGGAAGCTTCAAAACCGCGAGCTGTTTTGTTGATTTACATGGTAACCAATGATACAAGGGGGAGAAGACAGGGGTCATACTCATGTAAATATTGGAGCACACTTATTTTAATATATATCTGTTTATTTTTCCTTTCTTTGAGATTTTTTTTTTTTTGAGGTAGGTGTCACCAAGCATGGAATGAGAAGAAAAGAAGAAGGGGGAAAAATCTGCAGACAGAGCAAATATGCATAAGAAAATTGAATTAATTAGGAAAAAAAACCAGACTTTATCCCTTTCTCTAGGCTTCAATACGACTTCGAGGGTACATAATCTCTTAGAGAACAATTTGGAAAATAAAAGAATGGTATTCTACTTTGAATGTATAAAAAAGATTAAGTGTTCTGAACATAATAATAATAAACTCAGAAAAATAATGAAATTCACTCTGATGTTAATATGCAAGCACCAGGAGGGCTCCAGGAAAAATATAACAATAAAATCTAGCTTCACATTAATTATGCTGTTTGACAAACTGAACATTGAGTTGCTTATGTCCAACAGCCCTTATATGGGCGAGATCACAGACATAGTCTGAGATGTTAAAATGCTAGAAATCTGTCTTCCCAGGAGGATTTTGCCAATTAGTTTGGGACTAAAGAATCCCTCCAGGCATGAGCCTTCCCAGCAAGGTAGAGGATCAGAAACAGGAGAAAAAAAAAGAAATATTTTAAAAGAGAGAGCCGAAAAATCAGCAACTCAGCTGGCAGCACAAAACTATGCTTGAAAGCAACTTTAGGATTTGGAAGTTTTCATAGTGGATTGCATTATAATGTTAGAGGTCTGTTGAGGGAAATATGCTATATTTCTGGCATTAGAAAATGTGTAAAGATTGTATGATGTATTTATTATGATAGCCTGTACATAATGAAGAATCTTATCAACTACTGTGCATATATTAGAGCAATTAATGGACCAATTTTGTCACTTAAAATAAAGGAAATAGTCCTAGATATTTAGACATCTTTAAAATTTGATTAGATGATTATTTTCTAAGTCCTTATTTGGAGATGAAACATCACAAATGTGAAAAAAAAAAAGACCTCTACTCAGTAAAAAGGGAACCCCAAATATAAATATAATCTTCAAATAATTAAGCATCTCTAATACATGGAAAGAACTAGTGGGCCCAAGTTAGCTACAAGACTTCTACAGAAAAAGGAAAATTCACTTTCTGTTCTTTCTTTATTTCATCCCCTTATTTCTAAACTCTGTAGCCATGATGTTATTCAGAGATAAGAAGCCCATGTTTTTTGGGTAGAGGATGGCATCCTAGGTACTTTTTGAAAACCTATGGAGTTTGCTTGCTTTTGGGGAGCCTTTTGTCAATTTCTAATGTGTATGTCATGATATAATTAAAAATTATTAAATGGCAGGAGGAGTAACTGAATGACAAAGCTAGAAGAATCTAGATATCGTAAATTCGCCCTACAATCGTAAATAAACTGACAATCCTGATTGCACTTAATATTCTTCACAAATTTCTTACTAAAAAATCTATACTACTTCAACTTTGTGTGCTACTGCACTTTTCTAGTTTTCCTATTTATTTTGGGGAATAAGAAGCAGATAATATCCTCAATATATTAAAAAAACGTTCAGGATACTGCTGAAGACCCTGTAAATATGCAAAGCCCCCAGAACAAAAATAGGAATTAAAATTGTACACTAGACAATAACTATTATACACATAAGAGAAGGAAGGAAAAAAGGAATAGATGAAAAAGAATATACATATACATATATACATATACAGAGAGACTTACATCCCTTCCTTCCTTCCTTCCTTCCTTCCTTCCTTCCTTCCTTCCTTCCTTCCTTCCTTCCTTCCTTCCTTCCTTCCTTCTTTCTTTCTTTCTTTCTTTCTTTCTTTCTTTCTTTCTTTCTTTCTTTCTTTCTTTCTTTCTCTTTCTTTCTTTCTTTCTTTCTTTCTTTCTTTCTTTCTTTCTTTCTTTCTTTCTTTCTTTCTTTCTTTCTCTTTCTTTTCTTTTCTTTTCTTTTCTTTTCTTTTCTTTTCTTTTCTTTTCTTTTCTTTTTTCTTTTCTTTCTTTCTTCTCCATCTCCCACTCCCATCCTCCTGTCTCTCCCCCTCATATTACTTAGGGCACTGGCTAAAACTTCTAGTATAATATCAGATAGAAGTAGTGAAAGAGTGGACATTTTGCCACACTATTGATCTTATCAAGAAAGCCTTCAGTATTTCACCAAGTGTAGTTCTAGCTGTAGTTTTTTCATAGTTGCCTTTGCAAATAAAGTTGAAGTTTCATTGCATTACTAGTTATCTGAAAGTTTGTGTTACTGAATTAATTAGTTTTAAATGTTGTTAAATGTTATTCTCATCTCTTATTCTGCTAATCAGTTTTAAATGTTATTCTAAACTTGCAACCTGGGAATGAATGTACTGGGTTTTGGTATATTAACAGTTTTATATACATTGCTAACTATTTTTTTTTTGTTGAGCAGTTTTAGATGTGCGATTATGAGGGCTATCAGTTTGTATTTTTCTTATAAACTCTTTGTTAGGTTTTGGTGTTGTATTCTAATTTCAAGTAAGATTTAGTAATTGTTCTTTCATACTCTATTTTCTAAAAAGTTTGTATAAATTAATATTAATTCTTCCTTTAATGTTTAATAGAACTCACTAGTAAAACCTTTTGGACCTGGATGGGGTGGGGGAGGGGAAAGGGGACAAAGGCAGAGGGAAGGAGAGGGAGAGAAATAATTTTAAAAACTTTTAATTTTGAAATAAGTTTAGATTTATAGAATAATTACAAAGATAAACAGAGCTTTTGTATACCTTTAACCCAGCTTTCCTTTTATAACATATTATATATTTAGGGTGCCTTTATCAAATCTAAGAAATTAACATTAGTAACAGACTTTCAATTGAATTGTAAGGTTTATTCAGATTTCTTCAGTTTGTTCAGCAGTGTCCTATTTCTTTTCATGGATTCAATTTTGGATACCATGTTGCTTCATGGCTCCTCGGTCTCTTCCAATCTATGACACAATCTTAGTCTTTCTTTGTTTTTAATAACCTTGACACTTTCAGGAAGTGCTGGTCAGTTGTTTTACTGAATGCCCCTCGATTTTGGTTTGTCATCTGTTATTTAATGATTAGACATGTGTTATGAGTTTGGAGGAAGGGTGTCACAGAAGTGAATTAGCTTCTCACATCATAACAGGAGATTAATGACATCAGCATGTCTCATTGCTAACCTTGGTCAGTTGGCTCAGGTCATGATTTCCAGATTTACCCACCGTAAAGTTACTAATTTTCTCCTTTTGGGGACTTTTGAAAATTACAAATTGAATATCTTTAATAACTATCAAGCTGTTATGTTTTCTATTTTCTTTTTAATGAATTGGGCTTGGTATGTTGTGCTTTACGAAAAGACTATCTTTTAATGTTAAATTTATTGTTAAATTTTATCAAGTATCTAATATTTATTGATATCTACTTTAATTACATTCTGATCAGAGAATAAATTTTATAAGAAATCAGTTATTTGACATTTTTTAAGATCTATTTATGGATTGGTCTATAGTCTATTTGGGAGAATGGTTCATGTTCACTGAAAAAAAAAGTTTACTGCAATTAGGTTTTTAAACATCTATTTAGCAGCGTGTTCTTTTAGTTTTTGCTTTAGTCGTTTTTATGCTTCGTTATTAAATGTATACATGTTTAGAATGTTTGCTTTCCTGTTGATATTTCCTTTTAACATTATATTATGTCTTTCTTCCTCTCCTTTAATATTCTTTGTCTTAGAATCTACTTTGTCTGATACTATTTAGACATACCAGTTTTCTTATGGTTAACTTTTGCATATTATACCTTATTCCATCATTTACTTTTAACCTATCCTTGTCTTTATATTTAAAATGCATTTCTTGTAGCTTTGCATAATCTGATTTTCTAAAGAACCTAGACAATAAGATGTAATGTCTACTCCAAACTCATGAAAAGTGAACTTGTTTTCAGGAATTGATTTAAGAGTTCTTTCCATTTTTTGAAATAAATCAGAAATGGAAAAGTTGTGTCAGCAATATATTTAATAGTAGACTGAGAAGAAGACTAGTGTCAGATAGCTCAGTCAAATTTACTAAAAATAGTGATGAGTTTATGATCAGAGATGCGGAATTTTTAAACAACTGTTATAATTCTCTCAACTCCATGGAACTATCCACATTATTTGGGGCACTGAAAGTAGCTCATTGGACTTTGTTAATTAATTACATTTTACTTAAGTATATATAGTATGCAGTGTTTTTTATGCTTTGATTTCCTACACAAGCACTTATTTGTATTTTGATTTATTTAAAAATTAACAGTGTTCTTCTGTTGAAGAGTCATGAGAAAGCATAGATCTAATATTCACAAGGGTTTTCATCTTAGAAACTGGGGTTTATTCTAAAGCAAATTATTTTATTTAATATTTATTTTCTCCAAGTGATCCTGGTAAATTAAAAATCTTTCTAATATTAATTATAGCTTATTTTTTAAGGATCCATTATTAGACATATAAATATAAAAACTGGTATGGTTTCTGATTTATTTTTTTCATTTCATTTGAAATTAATTCTCTTATTGTAAGGCATACACAACTCTAACTTTGTTAAAAAAAAAAAAAATAGGTGGAAGAAGGGATAGTTAGAAATGCCAGGTTTTAAAGATCATTCTTTTTAGCATTAAGTAAATTTGTCATTAATTTGACAAAATTTAATATTAAGTGAAATAAAAAGTTTTAGTTCTTTATAGAATTTTTGTAAAAACTTGTAAACACCATTCGTGCCTTATTTAATTAGAATTTTTCAGATCTAAAACATGACTTGTTACATACTAACTTGCCATTTATTTACAATCTGGGACCACTTAAATTTAGCTGCACCTGTGAAGTTGTCTAGCACATAGTAGAGATGTGGGTTTTCATTGATCAGTACACACAAACAAGCAAACATACTGCCGTTTATAACTGGTTCACCTTGTTGCTACTAGTCGATAGGTGAATAACACTTTGGAGCAAAACAATGGCAGTTGATATGACAGAAAGCACTTGGGATGACAGGATAAATTTTAGAGGTATTTATCTTTGTTGAATTGAAGATCAGTGAATTGGATGACTTAATTTCTCAACCAAAAATATTTAAAAACTAAAAAAAAATCCCTGATCTAGAGTTGAAGATATTCAAAGGTGTTTTTAAAGAATGAGTCTAGTTGTCTGTGTTATTCGGGCTATTGTTTTTAAATAGAGTCACAGATACATTTGGATCACAGATATCACGGAATTACCTTATATTTTTCTAATATAACTACTTCGAATGTGAATTTTGAAAATTTATGTCAGTGTGAGTCTTTCAATTTTTAACTACTTGGTTAGTTAACTAGCAAATTGGCTAGAACCTTACCAACTCAGGACCAATCTATCTGGAGTAAGAATCCCTCATTATAATAAACAGATGCTTAGGTATGTAACAAAGCAAGTATAAAAATATTATTTGTAGAATCTAAGTGGGAGATATATAGATGTGTAATATGCAATTCTTCTAACTTCTCTGAACTTTCATTTTTTTAATAAAAATATTAGAAAAAATTAGGTCTCATTTCTTGCAAATCACATAGTATTACAGCAACAAACCTTTACAGAACTCAATTTTCTGCATTTTAATACCTATAGAAATCTTATTTTAAAAGTATAGATATTTAACTCTTATGTCTAGTTTTTGTCATTTTGTCTAATGAGTATATGTTGCCAAAAATAATTCTCTTATGAGTTCCAAAATGGAACGTCCTTGCATACATATAAGTCAACATAAATAAGCATTAGGTTGTTTTGGAAGAGGTATGTATTTTATATAACCAATTATTACTTGATTAATCTTTAGGTGTATTTATTACTCACAAATTAGTGGTATGATGTACCTCCCTCTCCCATTTAGTTGCATACCAGATGACATTTTAGTTGAATCCTATATTTATGTTTCTTTTTTTTATTCGAATTTTTTACCATATAATATTTTAAGTTTAATCAAAAGTCGACTTAGAAAGGCCATTCTGCCTAAGGGATATTTTTCCATTAAGTATTATGACATATTGGTGGCCTTCAGGGATTATTGGTTTTTGAAGAAATATTAACAGCTGGAAATTTGCATTTTAATACAGTTCTCCTCAGCTACTCAAGCAATTTTATTTCTAAAACCTGTGACAGGTTTCAAAGCTTTAGTTCTAAAGCAATCTAGTAAGTAGAGATAACAAAATTTTATTACAAATAACTAAGTTTCTAATAGTTTTCTTTTTTCCTTTTCACCTTAAATTTTAGTTTGAGATGTCGGGAAAATCAACACTCAAATTTTCTATCTGCACTAAAACCAGACTTGATAATTGGAAAAGTAAAAAAGAATTCTTTTTAAGGCTCTACTTTCAAAATTTGAGGAATAAGAAAATAGCACATCTAATTAGGCTCTTCTGATTAGTAGTTAAAAATGAAGTTGATGCAAAGCAACCTTTCACAACAATTATTTCATTCTATTTAGTGGTTGTCTCTTGGGGAAATGATTGCTGGGGTAGCAGAAGAAGATGCTGTGAAACGAGAACAGAATCCACCCCCCTTGATCTTAGTATTAAGTACATATTCAGAATTTTTATTGAAATTAATTGAGCATTTTGAGTCAGGGTCAGTGAATTATCATTTAAAATGGTGGTGGTGAATAGAACTGAATGGTAGCCTTAATAATTATTAATGGATGTTTCTTCTAAAAATGGCTAAGTGATTAAGTACTTTAGGAGGGTGTAATAGAAAACACCAACTTCCCCCTTTTATTTTCATTCTGAAATGAAAATTTGATTTCTTAGTAGTCCAATCTAGATATCTGAAATGACAGGACAACAACATGGACAACTGCTCATGTGCTAAATGACCAAATCAAATCGCTATGAATTAATTTCTTCAACACAATGTAGTGTATATATAGAAAGGCATCCTGGGAAAATGAAAGATTTCAGAAGGAAGAAAAAAAAAAGGACACCTGAATTTCTAGCAAATGAATGTGTGCAGTTCATACAGTATTAAATTGGCATTATCACTATTATATTTGTTTCAAGAAATTCCTGCTTTGCAAATGTCACCTAATAAATCATTGAATTCAAATCCTGCAACCTTTCTTTTTTAAGTTTACCTATATTTAGTCATTTTAAAAATATGTAATCCTGTCTACAGCCATGCTACCCTGAAAAAGCCCAATCCCATCTGATCTCAGAAGCTAAGCAGGGATGGGCCTCGTTAGTACTTGGATGGGAGGCCACCTAGGAAGACCAAGTACTGTAGACATTAAAAAATAGAAAAAATAAGGGATTGTAAGCTGACAAGGTCCTTGCAATCTGTGAGGTCAACCAAGGGTTGCCTTGTCTAAAAAATAAAAAAATAAAAAATGAAAATAAAATATTTAATGTTATTTCAAGGCAAGAAAAAGATATAAACTAAGTTAACCCTGGTAAACTAAGAGCTTTGCTTCTTTGGGTAACATTGGTTTCTCTTAACTTTCATGCATATTTTGTTTGCATTTCTGTTAAAACTATAATTCAAATGGTTAGGAATAGATTCTAGCCATTATTTTGAGTGGTCTACAGTGTTGCATTTGCTAGATAATACTAAAAATATATAACAAAGAGCTAAAATCCATTAAAAAACACAAGGTGATTGAAATGGATCCCTGTTTCCTAGATATAGAGTAATAATTACTTTCCAACATAATTCAAGCCAGAGGGGGTTTTTAGGTCTAAATTATATGACTATGTAGCTCTGTCATCTGCATTTATTGTTTAGGGGATCTGGCCAGTGATGTCTATTGACAACAGAATTTTCATGAATAGTGTCAAATATTAAATCCAAAACCAACCTATGACAAAAATTTTACTTGCTTATAGAATATTTATTTACAATACTTGATTTTTAGAACATCACATTGGACTATGACTTTGAGTACCTTAACAGAAATTTAGAAAAAGCATATGTCTTAGAATTATACATAACTAGGTTTATATCTAACACAGTGATTATGGATACATAAGTTAATTTCTGAGCCTCAGTTTATTCATCTCTAAAACGGTGATTACTACTGCTCTTAAGAAGAGGAATAAGAGAGGATTAAACAGGATAAAAACAATATAACACTTTGTAATTTGACACAGAAAATATGCTTAGTAAATACTAGCTGTCCATTTCCCTTTGCTTCCAAGAAATATATCTTTATTTTTTTCACAGTTCCTCAAAGACAAAGGACATTTGCACAGCACTGATTTATTAAAAAAAAATACTTGGGCAAAGGTTGGAGTCTCTATTAGAAGACAAGTACTCTTTGTTTTCAAGGAAGTTGAAGGGATAAGAAATACTAGAACTCTCACAGTGCTTTTCAATTTAGACTCTTGCAACTGCCCTGGCTTCCTCCTTCCCCGAGTCAAAGTCATAACAGCACAAACCTGTCCCATCAACCTATGGATTTTGCACAAGTCTTTTAAATTTGTTTTTTCCTTATTTTGCTCCTTTGCAATTGATCTTGAGGATAAAGGGAACTAGAAGTCTTGAGGATGCTGGTTCAGCATGTAGTAAGAAAAGAAACAAGAATCAAACCATGGTGGCTACTTGTGTCAGGCACTGTGGTAGGTGCTGGGTATAAACTGCTGAATAAATCAAATTAGACTCTCATACTTTAGGGTTTAACATATCAGTGGGAAAAGATATTTTAAACAAATAAACATAATTATGATGAGAAAAAAACATACTTTGAGAGAGGAAGTGACATTTATGTTGAGAATCAAGAGATAAATAGGAGCTATCCAAATAAAATGGATTTTGTGGTTGGGGTTTGAGCAGATGGTATGGCAGAACATTCTAAGTGGAGAGCAAAAGCATGTGTGAAGACTTAATGGTAGGAAAGACCTTAGCTTATTCAAGAATTGGACAAAGAACTATTATTGCTCCAGCACTTTTTCTCTGTTGTATCCACCAGTGCTTACACTAATACCTGAATTCACAATTATTCATTGAACAAATGATTCATATTTAGTGCCCTTCTAACAGATGCAGAGTCTTTAGTAAGATTCTGTGTCAGGTTTTGCTATTTGGTTCTAATTTGTAAATTCTTGAAGTATTTAATGATATTTTTGAGGTATTTTAGCAGATATCTTTCTTGGTATTCATTTCTCTTTGGATTTATGAGTGTATGTATAGGTATGATTCTTTTGACAATTGGAGAATTGTATTCCTTAGTGTTAGGACAAGCATATTATTCATATGCATGTCTGTAAGTTCTAATATAAAGTATTTTAAAGGGTTATAAATAGCTTTTTAAAAATGTTTAAGTAAAAGGCTGATAAATAGTAAGGCAGGAAAATGACTTTCATCCATTGAACAGTGATGAGAACACTAGGTAGGAGTCAGATAAAGCTGAGTCTGGTCTCTACTTGGCCAGTAGTAGTTATATAGGCCTAGATAAGTTACTTAGCTCTTTCTGTATCTCAGCTTCCTCATCTGTGAAATAAATCTAAACTTAAGTAATAATGAAAGGCTGAATGAATACAATCTAAACCATGTCAAAAATGGCCAGCAAGGAAGGTCATCAAGAAGCCCCAAGAGTCATAGCTAGCCAGGTGTGTAGAAAGTGACTACATAGTCTTATTCACATCCACAGGGCACCTGTGTGGTTTTCATGTGCATGTTAAACTAGACGTAAGAATAACACGTGTTGCTACAGGTCACTGTAATATGATAACAGAGATAGGAGAGGAAAAAGCTCACAAACAAAGCCTCAGAAAATGAAAAAAAAATCTAAGGGTACATAACACAGAGAGGGAAAATTATATTTATATATATATATATATATATATATATATATATATAAATATCCATCCATCCATAGGCTTCAAGGACAGTCATGTGTCATGTATAACAATTGTATATAATGAAAACTCTAGCTATTCAATAACCATTCAACCTAAAAATATAAAAATGTTCTGCCTGCTAGAAAAGTTTGGAGGCAGACTTTAGTGGGGGAAAGAAATGTTTAAGAAATTTTCGTAGGAAGGTAAGAGGTTTTTATGTTCTAATAAACCAAGGAAAAGAGGAAAATGTGCTTTATTTTGTTTAGAGAGGTCAGATAAGGCTTTTGATGCAGGTGACAGTTTTGCTAGTTTGGATATGTCCTATTCTGAGAGACTGCTGAGAGATCATCCATGATATACCTGACAAAATCCTCCTCAACTGTGATTTGTTTATCTAGCTAAGCCACTGAAGTATGATCTAAGATTCTTCTGTCTTCCTATATCCCTTTGAATCCTTTCAATCTCTAAAATCTTATGGGGTAGTAAAGCATTTATAAAACATGCTTGAGATCTTTGAACTAAAACTCATTTATAAGAGCAAAATATGCCATTATAAACTTATTCTTTTGTGTTTCTTATGTTCTTCATACTTGTTTTTTGATGACATCAACAATGAATTATTGAGAAAAGAAGTTGTCGTGAAGATCAAAGGGAAAGCTCTGTCATATGCATTCTTATTTTCTCTCTAAATTTTTAGGTTAAAAAGTAAAATGAAATAGAGTTGGCATCAAAGTACTAGCCCGTTTGCAAATTGATATAAAAGCATTAGACATGATTGCAGAAGCAGTCATTTTATGTGTCAAAACCCTTTCTATAAAATGAGCCTTTCTAAAAAATGAATTCTAGTTCATTATTTAACAGCAGTAGCCAAGTTAGCAGATTAATGGAAAGGAATGGAGGAGAACTTGAGACCTGGGATAGGACTTATGGGGAAGTAGAGGAAGAAAAAACCCGAAATTCATAATGTTGCTCTTAAACTGTACCTTGTGAGCCAAGAACTCAGAGGTATTATTAACCAGACAGTCACCTACTGGTTCTAGGTACCACTTAGTGAAAATAAGGACTATTCATTTTCATTTTGTAAATAACTATAGGATCAATGTGCATATGCAGTTTGAATTTATATATTAAGAAATTTTCTGTGTATAAAATGCTTTCACACATTCCATTTCCAATTTAACTGTCAACAGTCTTGTAGAGTAAGATTTAGACTCGCTTTCTAGATGAGGACACTAACTCATAAGAAACAGTTACATGGTTCTGTGTCATACAGTGCCATAAGTATGTGTCATATATACATATATGTAGGGAATGGCTGTCATTACTATAGTTATGAAAGTAGACAATGTCCATGTTCTTGGTGAAGCTTACACACTCGTGTGGAGAGTGTTTCTATGGTGGAGAAAGAAAAAAAAGGAATAAACAAGATAATTTATGGTAGCAATTAATGCTGTGGGAGGGAGGGGATCTATGACTAATTTAGTGGTCAGGAAAGTCTTCTCTGAGGAAATGACATTTGAACTGGGAACTATATAATGATGAGGACGAGACAGTCAACATCTGAACAGAAATGTTTCAGGTAAAGATTTGTAAGAGGAGACACTGCAGCGTTATTTTTATACGAAGTAGATTAAGACATAGAGAAAGGGCTCTGTTTGAGGTCTCGATAGCACATAGCTGCTTTTGAATGACTTTTAAAATATGTTTACACAGTTATTTCTTATATACATGCTCTTTAGTATTCAAGAGTGTCCTTGCAACTCTGGCAATAATTCTAAGGGTAACTTTAGGTCCAGGCTGTGCTTTCTCTCTTTAAAAAAATTCTTATGTTTTCTGGCAGCTATAATATACCATGAATATTAAATTAAAATCAATTGCACACTTACTTATACTACTCTAGGGATAAAAAGCATAAGCCAACTTAGAATTAACTTTCACTTGAAACATGACTTAATTTTAAATGTTTAGGTTACTATCTGAGAAAGTTTGATATCTTCATGTCTCTTTATTAATATTCTTATGCAACTACTTTGGGTAGAAATAGGAAAAAGGAACAGTGTTAAAATATACATCAAACAGTCATGAGATTAACTCAGCTTTTGTTCCTGGATAGTTTAGGACCTTTAGAGTGTGTAGTAGATAGGAACCAGTTCTTCCCCAAACCTGTGTTTTCTCACTCCCACTGATTAAGAAAACATGCTCTAAACCAGGAAGAATCTCAGTGTTCTCCTGATAATGATCACCATGAGGGCTGACTCTTACAAAGAGGGTACATGCACATAGTCCCAGAAGAATCACAAGTAGGAGCAGGTAGGATCCCAGGACTCTGGTATTGCTGAAGCCCAAGAGTTTAGGCCGACCACAGAGCGTCCTCAGGTCTGTATTCAGATTTGAGTAGAGAAATGCATTCCAGGTTATTTATGATTGTGATAAAGTGTTACTTACAAAGATATATCTATGATTGTGTAGAAGGTAAGGGGAAAATAAAACTATAATTATGCCTTGGGACAGGACCAACTTGATAGAAGACATTCTATCAAGACCAAGGATTATGGGACAGAGAAAATTCACAACAGAAAGTGATTGACTATATAATTATGTAGGTCAGAATGGTTATTTGACATAGAGATGTAAGTTAAGGGGTCATTAACAAAAATGTGATATTGAAGTGTATGGTATTTAAGTCTATGTTATAACTGGTATTATTTAGGGAGAAGGTATGAAGATGAGAAGGAATTGCAGAGCCTTGTACTAACTAATTCTGACACTGAAAGATAAGGTAAAGGAGATGGATCTTAGTACAAATTGTGAGAGAGATGTAAAAAGATTAACATTTTGGTATTATGGAAGCCAGAGAAGAGTGTTTCAAGGAGTTAAGAGATAATTATGTTTTATGGATAATGAAAGAGAAGAATGAGGACAGAAAAACCTCTATTAGGTGTAACAGCCATTAGGTTTAGTAAAATAGAGGTTATTGGTGATCTTTCTTAAAACAGTTATGTATACTAGTGAGGAGGAAAAAGCCATACTGCAGTAGGTTTAGAAAACAGGCAATATATTCAAGGAGCTTTTTCAGGTAGTTGGAATGTGAATCTGAAATGGAAATATATTGGACAGTAGTTGGAATGGAACCACAGGAGCTGATGAATGTTTTGTTTGAGAGATGAGAGATGGTACAATTTTAGAATGGTTTAACTGTCTTGGACAAAGTCCACTAGAGAAAGAAAAATGTAAAAGGTGGAAATGGGAGTCCAGGTTTAAGGACTGGCCTTTTTCATTAAGAGAAGAAGCTATTCCTAAATGGACTGAGGGAAAATATGGATAGAGAAGCTAGAAAGGAAGTGGCAAGGAGTTGATAAATTCTCCTCCTCTGAAATATAGCTGGTAAGGAAGTGGTGAGAATCTATTAAGTGCATGGAGCTTTTTCAGATGTAGCATCTAAAACCATCAGAATTATACTCCTGTGGCTTCTCCCTATGGCCTCTGTCTGAGCCTTAAGTCACACTCCATTTACCTACTATATGTAGAGAATGCAGCAATTCCAAGAGGGCCACTCTAGGCTAGAGCAGATAGTCTTTCCTTTTGCTTCTCATCTCTAGGGAATGTGAAGGTTTTCAAAGCATTACAAATTGGGCCAATTGTAAAAGCGTGAAGGGAAAAACCCTACCATATATTCAGTACCATCTGTGGGTCAGCTGTTTTCATTTTAGTTCTCTAATTTTCTGTGAAGAGAGGATTCTACTTTAATTTAGGAAATTGAGACATTAAGAAACTAACTAAAAGTCATGTAGTCAGTAAACAGAAGAGCGAGATTATTTTTCTTTTCTTTCAGGAGAAGGCTGATAACATAAATCAACCAAAAAGGGCTTCTTTTAAGTTATAGAAAATTGCATAATACCTCACAGCTCTGAAAATCTGAAATTTCTCTGTTAAATTTATTTAAAACATTATTTTTGTGGCCAGATGAGTTAAAAGTGCCTCCATGAGATTGTCCTGGTATTTAGAATTTACCTATTGTAATACACGTCTCTTCTTTACAAAATAAATTCAGTTAAGAAATGTCTAAACATCTAAGCACTAACAAGCATACATGAATAATAATGACAGATGAATCATGTTGCTATGTCAATATTCAGAGAATGATATTTTAAAAACAATCATTTCCAAAATTATTAAGAAACAATGACCATATCTCTGCTCATCCCCAAAATACTTGTAACCACAATTCAACACCAGCTTTAAGTGACTGAATTCTCCAAAGAAGGAATTAACTTGAATAGTTTTTTTTTTTTTTTTTTTAATACATAGAGCCTGTGTTGCCTGGCATTTAGTAAACAAGTAGTTAATATTGGTTGGCTGAATAAATAAACAAATGAAAATAAAATGTAATGCTTCAGTAACTATTATTACTAAATAATACCCATGGCATAGCTGGAAATGAAACTCAGTTAGTGAAATATACTTTTAAAAATTGGGTTCACCATGCTGACTCATCATTTGATCATGACTCCATCATTCATTCAATCTCTGTAATATTTAAGGACAGAGTAAAGTCACTCTGTTTACAAGTTACATTAAATTTATAAAAGGCTTCCAAAACAGGCAAAGGAAAGTTTATAAACAAGCTTACCATTTTTCCCCTTTTACTTTGAGTCAAGTGTAAATGACTCACAGCCCTTCTATATCCGTGACATTTTCATTATTAAAAGTTTATTTAATTATCAGTATTTTGCTCTTTTCTATTAAGAAAATCATATTTTACATTGACCATTCCTGTGAATGGAGTTATCAATGCCATTTAATCCACGTGGAAACCTGAACATTGGTTCCATTAAGCTGATGGAGTTTGCTGTTGACAGCTTAAATACAATACGTTTTCCCAGGACTCTGGAAACTTCCATGCATTCAATTGAACCGTTTTGTACTAGTAATAAAGTACAGTATATAAAATGAATTTTTTTGTTGCTTCCCATTTGTTTCTTTTAGGTTCTGGAGTGTTGATAAATTCAATGACATTGCCACTTGTTACTGTTTTTTAGATTAATTTATTTTTCTGCTATTTCATTATAAATGCATAACAAGAAGTACAATAATCACTGCTTGTAAATTAACAACTGGATGCATAGACTAACCACATTTGTTATTTTTTGTTAATGTTGGTTATTTCTAGTTTGTCAAAGTACATTAAAAACATATTATGATATTATGTGAACACTAAAATTAACATTTTAATACATGCACTTATTTTTGTCTTCCATCCCAGATTGAAATCCATTATTAAGAATGATGTTTTATTCCTCTTGTGCTTGAAATTGAATTCTTCATCAGCATAGATAGTGACTATTTATATGAGAAAATTAGAATTCCTCCAAACAGAAGAGGATTTCTCTTCCTAGTTAAGTTGCTTGTCATGCTCAAATAGTTTATTTTGCTTTGTCATTATTTCTAATTGCTTTTGACTTAGAAACACTTACCATTTGTTGAATTATTATATTTAAATAACAATATTAAATCCTAAGATTTTATTTTTGCTTTGGTAACTGTGTGTCAGAAACAATTTTTTTCCTTTGCAACATTTTATTCTTGCTACCTTCTCTGATAGCTGGTAACATGGCACAGGTTTTCTTAATATCCCTTGGAGCTCCTTTCAGATTTCTATTTAGGAATTATCAAGACAACAGGTATTCTAATTGTATTCTCTCAGCTGTAGTAAAACTTATTATGTCTACATATCTTCAAGGAAGATGCTGGTGTATCCTTTTCTTCTGTGGAAATTTTGGTAGAATGAAAATCTGATAGCAACCCTAGTCTATAAATATTTGCTAAGATGCTTAAAAAATCAAAATTGTGTCAAGAGATTTTTTTAAAGGCAGATTTATTTCTCTATAACAGAAGAAAATCATTTCTTGTTTTATTTTAAAATTTTATTGTAAATTTTATTTTAATAATTTCTCACACATAGACAAGTACAATATGACAATGAATTTCGTGTACACCATCTGAAACTCAGTTTTCTGACATTGTGTAAGTGGCTAATCTAAGTGAATTAATGACTGTGGATTTACAATTAATTAAATATTTACTTGATGGACCTTGTGCCTGAAAAGTTAAAGAAAAGTATTTTTCTAGCCTATTCCTCTCAACCTGATGAGAAAGTCTGAGATTTAAGCATTATTACAGTCTTATTAATATAATCACATCTTAATTGAACTTTTTTTTTATGGAAAAGTTATAGAATATAAATTAGACATTGTTCCTATCCTCAGGAATCTTACTATTTATTAGAAAAGGGAATGTAAAAATATTGTATATGTATTAGCCCAAGCTAGACTCGAGTTAATATCTATAAATAGAGAAGAGCTATTAAAATATTAATTAGAATCATATTTGCATTTCTATTGTCATGAAAAAAAATCTCTGGTTCTAATTTAGATCTCCTTGTTATATTATTCTCATAAATGCTTCTCAGTAAGAAATAACCAGCTTGCAATTTATATGAATACGTGAATAATAATGGGCTTACATTTGGTGGAAAGGACCAATTTCAGTCAATATTTCAGAGCACGACACTTCTCTAAAATAATAGGGTCACATTTAGATTATTAGAGAATTATGCTTTACAATATAGTCATTAATAAAAGAAAACAATGATGGACTTTTCTTACTGTTCTTTCATGTACTTACTTGGACATTAACCCGTGTTTGTTCTTTATCCCAGAAAATGACATGCAGATACACTCATGTATAAAATATATGTGTGTGCTCACATTGAGAAAAGAAAGGCAATCTTAATACCAGATATATAGATCAGTGCCTCACTATGCTAATTGAAAAATATCTCTCAACATAAATAAATCTTGCAATACGAAATGAGGAATAGAATGAACATATCCGATGATTGGAAAAATGTTGTAAAATTACTATATGGAGGGGACAACAGGAAAAAGTGCTCAGAAATGGAAAAGTAATGGACATCAAAGGACACTGCAGTGAGGCTTGGAACTGAAGTATTCTGAAATGTTTTTTGAGTGGTTATATCCAGAGAACACTAGAAATCTAGAAAGATTTTTATATTTTTACCATGAAACATTTGGAAGCCTTGAAATACTATTATAAAGTCCACTAACATTAGTTTAAAATGAGTATAGAGTTATAGTTCAATGGCTAATTTCTCTCATTCTCTATATAGATAAACATGCCTATCTACCTTGAACTTGTTAATGAAACAATAGCATAGATAGGCCATGTTTTTATCTGATCTATATGTATTTAATAATTTTACACTCGTATCTTTCCAATAAAAAATTGTCTTTTCACAGCAGCTAATCAACAGTTACAAATTTTGGCCATTTGATAACAAATTCAGAAAGCAGGACTGGTTTACTTTACCCTGTTAAAAGTAAGAACTGCATTGGTATGATCTTTTTATCACCTAAAGAATAAAAAAAAAAAAATTGAATTTTAGCACATCATCCAGCACGTAAATACTTGTTGATTTGAAATATTCAGCACAAAAGCAAGGCTGATTTCATGGTAAAACTTAGCTCCCAGAAGAGATTAGAATTCATCATTTTGAGAAGGATCCTCTCTATTAAAGCAAATGTAAATTTATTCGACAGAGTATATAGTGTTAACCAACTGTTTTGCTTCAATACACTTATTCTTATTAAAGCTCCAATTATTGTGGAGAGCCCTTTTTTGATTAATGTTGCTATTTCTATTTGATGGCTTTGCCTCAAGGTTATAACTGTTTTGTGGAACATAATGCAGTTTAAGCTTGTTAGATCGATCAATTCCCATATCAGATAGTCATAAACATTTACAAACATCTTTTAATCTAAAAGTTATATAATAATATATTTCAGAGGCTCTTTAGTGTAACTCACACTAACCAGCCATCCATGTATCTGAGATGGTTTATTTTTATAAAAAAATTGAATATGAAAATGATATAGCAGCTTATAGGATTTTGAAAAATTACATGGTAGATGGGTTATTGTATTATTGAATTCCATATGAGGACTTTCATGATTTTTAAGAAGATAAAAGTACTGCATAATAAACATCTTTAAAACATTTGTGATATAATATATTATGTATAATATATGATTTGGGGGCTCAAAAATAAGTATCGACACAATCAAACACAAACAACTAAAGGTCATTTACAATTCATACACATTTATGTAGTTAGTGCTTCCTTGAACTTGAAAGGGGACTAATATTTAGAGAGATACATTTTGGTGTCCAAGCAGTCAGACTTTTCAGATGGATAATTTTATTTTGCTCACGGCTGAGGAAGATGTCAGAAATTCAAAGGAGAGCTTTGAGCACTATTGATACCGGCTTATATAAATCAGTATAAATACCCTGTAATTAATGTAAAAATTGACTGATCAAAACAAAAATGTAGCCAAATATGAATGATCAGCTACTCTTGCCTAGAAACTTTGTCAGTATATGCAGTACTTATTGTAGCATATTAATCATATTAGTCAGATTGCCAATAAATAAAGCATTACCATATTTCACAAAGGATATGAAAGATGGATCTAAAATTTTACATCATCCAGAAAGGAAGAGCAAGAACAAAAGTTTAATATTCTCCGTGGGTGCAGAATGTCTGTTGACTTGGGGAAACCAGTGTCATTATTATTTTCTGTCAGTGTCCTATGGTTTAATTGGTAGTATATGTTAGACAGGAAAGAAAAAGAGACCCTTTTGGAAGATCCACATGACTTGCTAGAACAATATTCATGTTGATTTTAAGTACTACTGGCTATTTCCTCACACAATGGTGGTTTTGAAAATATCAGTACTGAGTAACACAGAAGAACACAGTAGGAGCTCAATAGTGATTGTGGTTGGATCAATCAGAACTCCCCGATCCTTTGTTCAGAATACACAAAATAATACTCTTTGGAGAAGTGGATGTACTATGTAGCTGGACTGGGGTGAGGAAGTCCAGCTCCTGGAGCCCCATATTTGATAATTACAGTTTTGTATAAAATAAAAAGAAGTGCCCTAGTCAGAAAAAATATTAACTATTCTCATAGTATCAACTGTTAGAAAATATAGCAAAGTGGCATGCATATTAAAGTAGTTTTCTTAAGGCTTATACCACTTGAACTGTCTGTGGCTCTTTCCTTGAGATAACTCACATGTAATAATTATAGTATGATTAAAGATAAGGAGACACAGGCCACATTAAATATAGATATTATGATTTTATCACTCATTACTCATATATGTATGTGTATATGAATGCACACACCTTAATTATGCTTATATTTTACATTTGTGAGCACATATAATTTATGTAGTTATATGACTTTTAAGTTAATGATTTTTAAATGTTGACAATGTCTATAGCAGTCATAAAAATAATAAATTATTTTGAAATAATTTTGTGTTTATAACTTAAAAATGAAGTACTGTTTTAAGTAGAAAGTTGTTTAATATATGATCTTATAATCATGTATATATATATTAATATTGATCACTTTCACGTCAGAATATCTGATTCATCAAAGATTTTCTTGTAACAGTCAGGGCTTTGGCTTGAACCTTGAATTCTAATTCTAAATGCTTGTTGAATCGCTATTACAAATGATTTAAACCTTTTTTTTTTTTCCAAATTATTTGGGGAAGCAATAATTCTTGCCTTTCTCCTGCATCATTAATTTTTCCATGGAAATGATTATTCACAGTAATGAAACATGCTGTTATTTTTCTTGTTATAAACAATAACAATTGCAAGGCCCTTCTTTGGATTGTGATTTTTCTTTTATCTGATACTCTGTTATAATACTTTCCTTTACTGAAAAAGTCCTCTAATAACTTATCTATATTGGTGACCTTCATTCTTTTCTTCCTGTTCTATCTTAAATCTGTACAGATCTGCCTTTCTATTAAAGCAGTCATGAGAATTATTACTGTCAAGGTCACAGTGACTCACACTGTGTAATGGAATGGTTAATTCTCAGTTCCGATCTTACTTGACTTATCAATTGCATTTGACAAAAGTGACCATTCCTTTGCCTTTCAAATACCTGGATTTTCATCTCCTTTTGGTCTTTCTCCTATATTTCTCCTTTTGGTTTTTCTCCTATGTCACCTTTTTCTCAGACTCCATTGCACAGTTTTCCTTTTCTGTTCAACCCCTAAATGTCGGAGAGCACAGAACTCAATTATTGGACCCCTTTTCATGCATCAACCCTCTATTTATTTTAGATTCATGGGTTTAAATATCATTTTATTAGTCAAAATCAAATCAGGATACAGAACTGCATAGTGATTTGAACAGGGGAAGTTTAGTATAAATAATTTTTACACACAACAAAGGATTACCTACTAAGGGGAAAATAGAAGTCTAAAGGATACAGGAATACAAATATAAGGAATAGCCACTATCCTCCAGGGCTAAGACAGAACACTCAAGAGAGGAATAAATATGGAAAAGAACTTTTTTTCCCTGGGGATGAGGACCAGATTTTATTGAAGAGGGTATGTCTTTGGACAACCGGATGGTGAATGAGTGACTGAGAACTTCACCATGGAACTCTCTGAGAAGCTGTTTATGGGGATGGTGCTGTGAGAAGCCAGCCTCTGGGGTTCCGGGGAAAGCTGCCCATAGGGAGGTGCTGCATGATCCTGATTGCCTCACCGAAGAAGCCTGCCGAGAGAAGCATAGTCCTAGGAAGAAGAGTCACTCTTCCCTTGGTAATCTTTCAGGACCTTCTCTTAGGGAAGTATTTTCTGGTACCAACTGGCATGGGACAAATATGCTAGTATCACAAGCAGGATAAAGAAAAGTGACTATGAAGAGGTAATAGATTCAGTAACTAATAATATTATCTCTAAGCTGTTGAGGAATATATACACACACATATAGGAATTTATATATTTTAATAATAAATATATAGACGCATGGATATCAATATATTTCCATACTTATTCTATATTTATCTGTCTGCATATTTCTATATACCTACATATCTATAAAATAAATATTTATATATTTATAATATATCTATTCTCTCTCTAAGCTATAGTCTACTATGTTAAATTGCCTGACATCTTCACTTAAATGTCTAATTGACTTCTCAAATGTTACATATTTGAAACTGAACTTTGGATCTTTCCCTTAAACTTGCTTTATCCATAGTCTTTCCTGTCTTATTAACTGACAACTCCATCTTCCACTTTACTGAGTTCAAGAACTTTGGAAACGTCCTTAAATGCTCTCTCACATTTAAAATCTAATCTGTAAATATATCCTATTGACTCTACATTTAGAACATTTCCAAAGTTTCCCGCATCTCATCATAATTAATATTGCTACCAGAATGGATGACACGAGCATCATCTTTTGCTCATCTATTTAGTGCCATCCTAATTTTTTTTCTCCGCTTCTATCCTTGCTTCTCTAACATCAGCTCTCAACACAGTAGCTGTAGTGAATCTTCAAAAAATAAGTCAGGCCATGTCACTTCTTTGTTCAAAACCCCTCAATATATTTCTGTTTTAAAGAAATAGATAATGTCCTTAAAATGGCTCGTAAGACTCAACACAGTAATTTCCTTGCTATTCCATGAACACTGCAGACATGCATCCACTTCAAGACCTTTTGTACTTGCTCTTCTTTAGTAATTAATTAAATATCAGCAGCTCTGGCCACCTTAAATTAAAGCTCAGCCTCTCTCACTGACCCTATGTCCTCCTCTCCTTTTTCATCCTAGGTCTTGCCATATGAATTACTGATATCAAAAATACTGTCATTTATTTATTTATTTTACTTATTGTCTACCTCTGACATTAGGATTAACATTCCATGAAGGGAAAATTTTTGCTTGTATTGTTCACTGTCGTGTGATCAATGCTGTCCCCCATCACAAAAAAAAAGAAAAAAGAAAAAAGCTAATATTTGTTGAATTAATCAATGAATGATTAATTGTTAAGATGTTAGGAACAAAATGTCATTTGTGTTAAACTCAAAGCAATATTTAAGTGTCAGAAAAAATGTTTATTAAATATAATTTTAAAATATCCCGTTCATTAAATTAAGCTAATATTTTATTATGCTTAAACATATCCTTTTCTTCCTCCATCCACTCAATATAAATAAATATAGAGAGAATTCTACTTTCTCAATGCAGTGTATTGTTGTAATGTGTGACATTTTTTCAAGAATAAAACTATTTTTTTCTCTCTGTGTTTCTGGCCAGGTTCATTATCAAATAAAACATACTCACGAATAAATAGATGTTTTAAAGTAGTAAAACAACTAGCGTATGTATCTTTTTAAATTTGTATATTTATTTATTTATTTATTTATTTTTATTTCCCTAACCCTAATGCATCTTTAATAATTAAAAATAGGACTGTGTTGTAAGTATAAATATACCATGTTCATTGCATTGATGATAGGAAGTGATTAAATATGCTTGCTATAAAGTATGTATAAAACATAATGATATTTTTTTATACATATGAATATTAAAATTTAAACATAATCCTGTTCACCTTTATTTTAGAACAACTTTTTATTGGCTAATTTAGATGCCACGTATCTTTTTAAAAGTCACAAAAATTAGAACCATTATCCCTTTTCTTTCTTGATATGTTTCTTCAGAGAAAGCCAAGGAATTTTAGCCATCCTACTGACCACACATCAGAATTAATTGCAGCACACACAAAAATTATAGTTGATACTGATGTTATTTCTTCCACTGTGAGTAATTTTAAAAAGTAAGACCTAAAGTATTATTTAGCTCTATTATCTTCTGCCTTCTGAGATGACATCAGACACACTGTAGGTGTGTCTATTTACTAGCAATACTGCAAAGAACCCATCTTTGGTTAAATTAATCTCAGCTTTTCCTAAGTGGTACAACAGGAGAATTTCACACATCATTGGAAAGCCAAGGAAACTATTTCCAGATCATTATCACAAACTCTAAAGGATAGCTCAGAGGATTGATTACTTGGCATTAATGTTATCTTTGAGAAAGCTTCAGTAATCAGCTTATTAGCAACCTTACCAAAGCATATTTAATCAAACACACTTCTATGTTAGCATAACATTGTATGTGGTCCTCTATTGGCACTTATCATCTTTTATAATAATTATAGTATAGTCTCTGGCTTATAGATACATAAAATTTCTCATTGAACATATATGAATATTAATGTATGTGACTATATGAATTAATGGGCATGTTATCATAGAAATTTTCAAATATCTTACTAAAATACCTTAAAATGTTATGATTTATATAATTTTCAGTATTATGCAACAAAATTGAGTAGGTGGTTTGCTTTCTTATTAGATTCTATCCTTTAGAATAGAATTGTGTTATACCCAACACAAATATTTATGTTGTATAAAAGCTAAAGTAAGATTAATCTAAATAATGACTATATATCTTATGTGTTTCCATTACCCATATTTTATAAAAGTTAATACTTGTGGTTAAAGAATATTATTAAAATTTTAGTCAATGTCCTGAGATAATATGTTTATTTGCAAATGAGTTATCTATAATAAGTATTTATTTATATATATCTCATTGATTATAAATTTGCATTTTACAAAGCAAATTTGTGTTTTCTTCACCAAATAACATATCATGTCTGATTCATTTCTGCAACTTTATAGCCTGTCATAATGATTGATACAGAAGAGAAGTTAAATGCTAAATTTAATTTGTTCAAGAAACAGTTTATTTGGAGTTTTGGTTCTAGATATGGAAAAGTAGCTTTTTATCAGACTACCCCTCCTAGAGATAACAATTATAATCTCTGATAAAAATATTAAAATATCAATTTGAAGGCATTGAAAAGTAACTAAAGCAAGCAGAAACTAGAGGGCATGTAACCCTTGAAGTAAGAAAATATTTACTGAGTGAGATACTTGTTTATATAGCTTTCCGCCAGAGAGCATTTCCAATATTGCGTGCATGGAGAAATTAGAGCTCAAGAAGAAAGCCTGTGGTATCAGAGTATAAAGGTCAGGGCTGCATAGAAAACTATCCATTAAGAGAGGAAATTAGGAAAGGAAAGGATTCACAGAGGGAGGAGCCCAAACATCTACAATATTCTCAAATTTTACACATATCCAGAGGGGACTTCAAAAGTCCTTGGAAAACAACAGCTGAACTCTGAAAAGTTGACCATGAATTTTACCATCTTCCTACTGCAGAATCTTCAGTTTGACTTCTATATATGAGGCATTTGGTAATAAATATTGTGGGTTTTACATTGAAACCCAAGAATGGTTACAGTTTATGCTTAGTGACTAAATTTTAGGACTAAAAGTTTTGCTCCAGAATAAGACCAAAATCAAAACAGATGCTTTCTAAAAAAATATAAAGGCAAGAATGAATTTTAATTGAGTCATTAATTTTCCAGAAGGAAAATCCATACACTTTAGAAGATAAAAATCCCAAGTCCCTATAATGTTTTATCTACAATCTAGTATACAATAAATAACTTGAAATGAACAAATGCCTCATGCAAAGACATAGGAAAGAATGACCAAAGGTCAAGGGAAAAGGAGACAATGGAATCAGATCACAGGATCACTCAAATGTTGGAATTATCATGTAAGAATTTGAAAACAGATAAAAAATTTAAATGATAGTTATAATGAGTAAATATATAGGTCATATTAGAGGAATAAAAACTATAAACATGGAAATGCTAAAACTAAAATTACTATCTTTGAAATAGAAAGTTCAATAGATAGGGTTAACAATGAATTTAAGATTACAGAATAATGGGTCAGTGAATATGAAGTCATGTTGATTAAATAATCAATCTGGAGAATGTAAAGATAAAAGAAAATTTAAAAAAATAACAGTACTCCAGTAAGCTATGAGATAATATAAAACCATATAAGATACATATAAATAGAATCCCAGAAAGACATAGAGGGAGGAAATAAGGCATAAGGTTTTTAGAAGAAATAATGGTTGAAAATTTCCAAATTGTGTTGAAAACATTAAGATTTAGATCCAAGGATAATAGCAAAGAGCAAGGATGAAAAATACAAACATTGGCAAAAAAAATCTTTAAAACTGAAGGTAAAATAAAAAATATTTCAGAGAAAAGCCAAGAAAATTTTTCATCAGCAGTCCTGCAATATAAGAAGTATTGAAAAATGTTCTTTAGGTTGAAAGGAAATGATACCTGATAAAAATTTAGATAAAAAAAGTTATAAGGGCACTATAATTGGTAAATATATGAGTAAAGATGAGAGGCTTTCTTTTTATTTTTCCTTCTCTCTTTAAAAGACAAATGACTATTTGAAAATGATGACTTTTTATGTTTATAATGTATGTATAATTAAAATATATGACCCAGCAGCGCAAGTAATGGATTTAGGTGGTGTATATAAAATTTCATTACTTCAAAGTTTTTATATTTTGTGTGAAATGATATAATAATAGTTCTAGATGGCTATGATAACTTGAAAATATACATTTACTCTTAGCTCTAAATAATACAAAGAGGTATGAAGAAAAAACTAATAAAGCAATTTAAAAAATACTCAGCTAACCCAAATGAAAGCAAGATCAAAAGGAACAAAAGAAACAAAGAAACAAAACACAGGTGGTCTAAAAATAGAAGAAAATAACCTAACCACATTATAATTATATGAAATGTCAATGAACTAAACACTTTAATTAAAAGGCAGAGATTGTTGGACTCGATCAGAAGTTGCCAAACTGTGACCCATGTCCTGGCCACCTGTTTTGATAAATAAAATTTTATAAAAACATTATTACATCCATTAACTTACATATTACTTGTGGCTATTTTTGTGCTGTTATAGAAGAATTGAGTATTTGCAATTTATGACTTTAAAAAAAATCTAAAATATTAGATATGTGACATTTTAAGAAGATATTTGCCAATCCATGGACTAGATAAAATACTGTTTGGCTGTTTCTTATAAATTCAAACATACATCTATCCTATGGAGTCAAATTATATACTGAAAAGCAACAAAAACATATATCCACAAAAGATTGGTATACATATGCCCATAGAAGTGGTATTTATAGTAATCTCAAACTGCAAATGCATCAAATATCCAACAACTAAAGAATGGAGAAGCAATTTTTTTTATCATCATATATTGAAATGCTACTCATTATGAATGATAAAACCACATGAGTGAATATTAGAAACTTTGTGTTGAGTACGAGGAGCCATGTAAATGGAATGAGTCTATTTACATGAAGTTTAAACAGGCAAGATTTATTTATGTTTAATAGAATTAGAATAGTGGTTATCTGTTTGTGATTGGGGATTAATTAGAAAAGAACACAAAAGAACTTTCTGCAATGATGGAAACGATATTTTGATTGGATGGTTGTGTACTGTATACACACATCAAAACTCAGAAATTTCCATAATTAAGATCTGTATATTTGAACTTAAATAAATTTTCATCAATCAAAAAAATAAAAATAAAAATAAATGAAAAAGCAATGGGAAAATATTTTATTCCTACAATTCTAAATACATGTTATTTTTGACCATACAGTGATGTTTTTGGTCCAGTTAATTTTCTTTTGAATACTGGTCTAAAAAGAGGTAACTAATTGTTCTTCAGCAAATTATCTAAATTATTATTATTTTTTTATTCTTTAGAAAGTATTTTAAAATGCCTTGCAGTATATACATTGATTTCATTGTCAAGCATACATTTGATCTTTGTTTCTAAATTTTCTCAATCAGTAGCTTTGAAAAATGTTATTTAAATTTTAAACATTTTTGAGTAGGTTGTAGGATGCTTGAACTTTATAGAATTTAATAATAGCTATAATAAAGTTGCTAATAAGGCTTACAACAAAATTATAAAAACCATGCACTGTGGAAAAATAATAATTACTATTGCAGTGTTGGGAATGATTTGAAATACATTAATGAAGAAAGTAAAAAATGTCTAAAAGCAGCTGTGAGTGAGAGAAAAAAGAGATCATATATTTGGATATCAGGACTAAAGTTATTTCATTGTATTAAGGACTTCCAAAAACTAGGATTGACAAAACTGCCAGAATAAAATAAACAGCAATGCCATGAGAGAGGGGCTTGTGAAACTCCTATATTATGTTTAAAAGACTCATATAGAACTTAGTATTTCTATCCAATTTATATCTCACTTCTCTTTCTACCAGAGTTAGAGACTTTGAGTAACTATAGACCACATGTATGAAAGTAGAAATATGCAAACATTTATTTGCCTACTTCACCTTAACTTTGCACTGCTGATCAAACTCTAGCCCCAGTTCTAAGATAAACAACAGGAAAGAAGTAGGGGCTGGCAGGTGGGGAAATGTGGACCTGACGTGTTTCCTGCATAACTGGCTCAGTGCATAACATTTGCTGTTTTCCTTTAAGGTTGCATGCAGCTCTACGCTATAAAAAAGAAAAGTAACCTACTGTTTAAAATGCATTTAGGGGGCTATGAAGGTCACAATTGAAGTACAAATTTATTTTAGTTGGTTTGAGTTTCAATTCTAAATGCTTCTACTTTACTGTGTAAAATCTCTCTCTCTTGCTGTTTTGAAAATTGTACCTGTACAGAGAAAGGTCTCATTTAATTCAATATTCCTTTACTTTTATATATAGCCTTCCTTTAAAAACATGTTCCAAAAGGCTAAGTTAAATAATACTGCATCAAAGAAAATTAAAAAATAAAGTCAGGGAAAGGAAAAGCTAGTATCCACCAAAATGGTAAAACACTGAGATGGATAATTTTAATGTTATTATCCACATAGTCACATCTGGAATAATCTTTCTTGTTGTGGACCAATACAGAGAGAGCCATAGTTAAATATCTGCAGTGGGGATATAAAATTTTTCTTTTTTTTTTTTCTCCAAACTTTCAGGCTCCTTTCTGGAATTGCCATATTTAGCAAATAAAAACACATAATACCAAGTTAAGTTTGATTTTCAGGTATATGGTGGCTGCTTTGTTTTGTATAAGTCTGTCCCATGTAATATTTGAGACATACTTATCTTTAAAAATATTCATTTAATTTAACCTAATGTCCTATATTTTATTGGGATCCTACTTTTCTCATGCACACTAAGCAGGAAACTAGAGGTGGTATTTCTGACAATCAAGGGCTAGAAAAGAGACCAATGTAAAATTTTGATTAAGACCCTGGTCTTTAAATATAACCCATGACATCATGATGATTTAGCAAAGAGACAATGGCTTTACATTCTAGAACTTTTTCTGCATGATGGAATCTCTGCAAGGAGGTTGCAATAACATTGTGTATGTGTGTATTTTATTGTGTGTATTTTATTCTAAGTACTTCCAAGATCCATAGCTTCTCAGTATTGGCTCAACTCTTACTGTATAGACACTGAATTTCATTCTCCAGATTCCAAATTCCTCACCCAACCACAAGCATCAGTGTCCAGAACCTTTATTTACCATAAAACTGCAACTATTTGTCCTTTCACAAAATACAATAACAACATCAACAATATTGTCTTTGTTTTAGAAATGTTCAGATTTTTTTTTTAATGAAAGAAGTATCATTGCCAATACATTTCACTGTTTGTTTTTTTTCCCCCAAAAAATGATTCTCTTTAGCTACTCATCAAACTAAAATTGATGATAAGGTATCATAGTTTTCCAGGCGGGTGATACTTTCCGCTTTCATATGGGATGATTAATTCAATAGAGAATGTACTTCCCTTAACAAGTAGGCTTATCATTCAAGACAGATTTATCCATCCTATTAGGGGATTAATGGTACTGTGAATATATCAGGAGCTCAAAATGCAGAACTTTCTCTAGAATATTTTATCTACTCTTGATAAATCCTACTTAATTCTACTATACAGCTATACTTTATTTGCCTTATAACAGAATTTAATCTCTAAATATATTACAACATTTTATCTTGTGAATTTATTTACCATTAAGAAAGATCAAAACAATATGTATGGTAATGACATTTAGAAAAACTGATATTTCCCAAAACCGAGTGTCTGCTCCAGATAGCTGTGGAGAAGAAAAGCTCTGAACCCCACTGAATACAATTAATACACCAGAAGCTTATAATTAAGAATAAGAGAGTGAATACATGTGTAATCATCCTTAATATTGGTGTCTGGCAAGCAGGCTTTTCAGGATTCATTAAATAGTTTTACTGATACTCTGTAATAGGATGTGAATAATAGGATTAATATAGCTATGGGCAGTGTTAGGTCAGCTGGCAATAGATCAATCCAAAAAGCAGAGCATATTAAAAGGATTATAGATTAGCAATTAGATGGCTTCACAAACAAAGAATAGTTCCTTGAGCATCTCTAAAGGTTAACAGAGATAGAATGTCAATTTCTTCAGTTTATAATCCAGTAGTGCCTGAAGATGAGAGAGGAGATGGGATTTAGGCTATGATCACAATTGACATAATCAAACAAAATAATCCTTTAGTATCAGCATCTGGATTTCAAAGAAAAGAGATCTTAGTTTAAGGTGAAGGGAACACTTGTGATATAATAATGAAGTAGTTTGAAGGACAAAGGTTTAGGTGTTCAAGTTCTGAGAGACATGTCATAGTTATTCAGATCTTATATTCCGTTTTAAGCTTCCAAGCATTTGTGAGATCCCATGGTATATGTAAGTTAATTCTCAATTTCTGTGGATAAAAATCAATGCTGTGCATTATGACTACCACATTCTATTGGAATTTCAGCTTGGCACATACTTTAAATTTATCAATAATATATAGCTATCTGAGTTTCTGTCTGCTTTATTGCTTTCTACTGAGATATTTCCAAGAGATGATATTATACTGCTTTTGATTATACCATATATAAAGAAAGTCTGGTGTAAGAACCTGCTTATATTTAGGATTTGAGTTTTGATGATTTATAAGTTCATGACAAAGGAATTTGTACCAATGAGCTGCAGTAACTAAATTGTTTCCAGGGAGCAATTTTTTTTGAATACTCTCGTAAAATAATATAAAGTAGTGACTATTCAGGATTGTAGAGAATTTACCACTATTTATTTGTTTTAAAAATCAGTGTGAAAGCCTGATAAATATGCATGGCCTCATGTCTCTGGAATATTAACCCCATTATTCTTACCTTCAGCTCCTCTGAAGTCTTTGACCTTCTTTACTTAGTAATTTGGTGCTATAAAGAGAAAAGTTTAGTATTTAAGAGCTAAGTTTATATAGTGGTGCTTTCATCATGTGTAAACTTCTCTGTGGCTTTCTGAGCTCTACTTGTTGATTTCAACTGGAATTAAGCTCACGAATTTTCACTCACAGTTGCCTCACTTTTCCTGGGTGCATAGTTCTCATGTTCTCATGTCTGATTTACTACATATAATTGATAAAGGAATGCATAAGTCAGTCAGGACAACAAAAAATGTATAGTCTTAGAGTCCTATTTCAAGTTCATTCACTAATTAATAAGTATATGTTGAGTCGACCTTTGTCAAAATTGGCTTATTTTGTTTTGATGTTCAATGATGCTAACACAAGCCTTATGTTAGGCAATTATCTGGGAATCTGAAATGATCTGAGAATTATTTGCTCATTTTGAAAGAATAGAATTTCAGACTTCTGTGGAATCTTGGTATGAGGATTTTTACTAAGATGATGTTCGGCTTTATAAAAGAAAGAATAGTGACTTTTGGCTTGTAAGACTCTAAAAGTTCAAAACTAATTCCTATATATATGCTGTTAGATATCTGCCACCCAGGGACTTGTCTGACACTTTATTTTTTTAAATTTTATTTTATTATTAATTTCAAGTATACAGTACATTGAGTAGACATTTATATAGCTTATGAAACAATCCTCCTAATTGCTCTTTCTCTTCTCTGGCTCTATACCTAGCCATTACATTAATGCTAACTGCATTCCCTATGCTGTACTTCCCATCTCCATAACCATCTATCAACTACTAATTTGTACTTCTTTAACCCTTCACCCCTTTATTCTTCATAAAAAATATTAAAATGGGGCTCTATAATGCCTGAAAATAATAAGGAAGTAAATGAATGAATAAATAAAACAAACATCAATGTAAGTTTGTAACTATGTATTATATAACTCAAAATGGCTGGGTATTTTAAAGTTTGGAAACTATTATGGAATGGTGGAGATTAAATAATAGTCGTATTTGCAGGTGTTGAATTTACATTTTGGAGCCCAAAGACACCTAAAGACTCAGACAGGCAGCCATATTCCAGGACAGATGGGAATGAGGGAAGAAGTTGTTTACATGACTGTTGGCAAGGAGAGCAAGGCCACAGGTGGACAGCCCCCAAAACTGAAAGTCAGATTTTCAAATGGTAAGGTTTGCTATTAAGCTGCTTTTTATCTAGACAAAATATTTTTGTGTATAAAGGTATTAAATAAAGTAATCTGACCTATATTTATGCTACAGAATAGGCCTATATTATTTTTTTTTCAGAAGGAGTTTATGAAGTGAAAATAATCTGTTTCCTTTTTAAAATTCCTGGGCATTTTTAGGATAACGTTTATAATCATTTTGTAAGTTCTTGATCTTTTCAGGTATACTTTGCCTAGGTTAATTTTCTGTTAAATTTTTATATGAATAACGTTGTCATAGGGACTTTAGAGTACAGTTACATTTAATATACCTTATGATTTTTAAAACAATTCACTTGATTATTTTCTTTTCACAGTTTCTAATTTTATAAATGGTTTATAACTTAACTATTTTCATTTTATCTTGATTTTTTGGTATTAAAATTTATGATTGATTTGTTAGAATGAACACACTGGTAATTAAGATTTTTTTGTTCATTACTACTGAAAAATATAGAGTCTAAATTTTAATTATTTCTATGTGATTTTATATTCTAGGTTTTACCTTTGAATTATTTTTATTTAGGACAGCCTTTTAAAATATCAGTAGTTGGTTTTTTGTTCAATTTCTGAAATTAATGTTGCTTTCATTGTACTGTAGTGGGAGAATATAGACAACATAATTATATTAATTTGATTTTTAAGATTTTCTTTACTAGGGTGATAAGTTGTTAACAATAAGAGGTTAATTATCTTTGCCTCTCACACTTAACATATCAGTTTTGTTATCAGCTTAGTTCTCCCCCTACATCAATGAGCAAGATACAAAAGGGATTTCAGGGAAATGATTAAAAATTCACCAAAATTTCCACTTATCTAATATGACTGGAATGTCATAAAATGTTTCTCAGAGGAGAGTCTTCATAATTAACTTGTACAGAAGGAGTTTATGAAATATGAAATTTGAATTGATTTAGTCAGCATTAGACAAGGACAGTGAGAGGGCCTGCAAATAGGCATTCAGGATAGAGAGCCCTTAGGAAAGGAAGGGCCTAGCATGAACCTAGGTTTCTGGACTGCGTGACCAAGTGAATAGTAATGCTCTTTACTGAGGTGCAAATATAGACAGATTGGGAGAAGGAAGATATCAAGTACAGAATTAGCCATATAACCATACAATCATACCATTATTTGTACTTTAAAGCAATTTCACTATAACATGCCATTTTCTCCTCATAATAAAATAGTACAAGAAATAAGGCAATTAACATCTTCATTTTGAAGATGAGGAGATTAATTAAATTTAATAATTTGCTGAAGGTCACAGAGCAACTCCAGAGTATACTCAGGAATCAAATTCTGGTCTCTGATTTATAAGTCCAGGGCTTTGTCTGCTATTCTACTAGAGATCTAACTTGTTACTATTTATTATTCTCTTATGCATATGGGTTGTATACATTATTTTTAAGTGAAGTAGATGCTCTTCATACCATTTAATATATATTCATAGCTATCTATCTATCTATCTATCTATCTATCTATCTATCTATCTATCTATCTGAAAAGAGTTGACGCTCCTGACATAATATTAATTATATAACTTTTTATAGATTCCTGATGTACTAAAAATTCCTCATTTTTAACTCCAGAAGAGACTGCAAATGATAGCAAATAAAAAAAAAAAATGTTTTTACACCATGACACTAGTTCTGGAGAAAAGTTATTTCTAAAGGCAAGAAAGAATTTAGTTTAACTGGTGAAACGAAAGCCATTCCTTTCATTATAAATAGCTTAAATCTGTGGTTTCATGAGTCCCCCCAAGCCATGAACTTCAAAGCCCTCCCAAAGCAGTCCTGAAACAGGTTTCTTATTTTTCATTTGAACTTCTTAATCGATCTTCTCCACTACCTACTATTCATGCTTTGGAAGCAGAGGTAAGCACAAATCTGAATTTTAGCTGAATCAGACATGAACAAAAGCTAGGAGCTAGAGTGAAATCTGCCGTTCTGTCCAGCTATTCTTCAACTAACCCTGGAAAACTTTCTGAGTTCTACCTTCTTTATAATAATCCAGGTTGAGTTAGTCACTTGTGCTTGCTAAAATGAATGTACTTTAAAAAATGGATTTGTGACAATACTGTAGTTATTTAATCTGGAACACAAGAAAATAGTGAGCTGACACATTAGATGCATGAACTTCATTCTATCTAGTCCACCTATGTATTATTTCAAGAAAATATATACTTTTGATGGAGCCCAATTTACTGCAACAGTTTGCATTTACTTTTACTTCCATGAGGCCAATACATATGAGCTGGAATTGTAAAGAGGGCAGCAAGAGGTATAGGGTAAAATTACTTGTTAACGAGATATGAGAGAGAATGTATTTTTAAAAATGGGTGATATTTCTGGTCCTACATATTTATTTTTTAGAACCTTGTCAAACCATAAAATAGAGTCTATTTTCCCTCCTTTTGAAATTACATGGGGCTTTGAGACTGCCTTGATGAATACAATGCAGTAGGAATGACACTATATGATTTTTAAGGTTAATACCCAGAAAAAGATATTAAATATCCTTTCAATTGAATGATGTCAATAAATTTGGTCCTTGGTTATTTAGGAAATAGTATCAATTTAAATCACTTTATTTATGCACTTTTATTTTCCTTATTTCTTCATCTGACTCTCTCTTGGATATTGCATTCTTATATTGGGAATGTGAAAACTAAAACACCAGGTTGTGTTAGAGTTTTTAAAAGCAGTAGTTGGAGATGAAGGATGTAGAGAAAAATTTGTAATAGTAGGGTGAATAAGTTATAGGCATGATTTTCTTAGGATTTTCCAGGGAAGTCAGTGTTACTTCAGGTAAAAAAAAAGTTTACTGCATTATAGTTTGAAATCACTAAGTGATTGCCACTACACAGAATCTTCAGAGTTTCTGCCCCAAAATGAAGGATAATAGTATTTTTTTACTCATTTCCAGTTAAAAAAAAAAAGTACAGCCCGCTGCCAGCATTAATTTAATTTTACATAGACATGCTCTTTGAGGCTGAAGCAAATCTGATTGTTTTTCAGTGCGAAAATATAAAAACTGTTCTTGGCCTTGTCTCTAGTCCTAATGTAACAGAAATGTATACATAAATCGGATTCATTAAATGAATCTTCAGTAACAACTGTTCGAGAACGATGTTAACATCACATGTAGAAAGCTACTTTTTCTAGAATTTGACATTTTCAGCGTTTGAGAATTACTGTATTTTGTAAATGGAAATACCACCACAAAAAAACAGAATGCTATACATAGAATGATGTCATTTGTTTCCAAAGACTAGTGTTATACTAGAGCGATGTGAAAATAATAATAAAAGCGAGATATCTCATGGTAAACTTTGGGGGTAAGGTTAGGACTGTAATCTGTGTTATTTCAGGGTGAACGCTACAGCTGCAAGCACCACTGGCGAGTATTCTCAGAGCAAATGGGAAATGGGTAAAAAATTCAGTGTCTCCCTTCTTGGACTATAATTGCTCATTTTCTTTCATTAGACTGTAAATCTAATTCAACCGAACCATTTTTCATGTTTCATAAAAGTCTTAAACACAAGCCAATGCAATGAGAAGATGGGATTATTATTTCACATTATGTATAAAGAGTGAATTGGTGCCCAGCATGGGTACCACTAAAGCCCACTGAGCCACAGAAATGCTTTTAGATTCTCATTCCAATGGGACAAAAGCCCTGCATTTTATAGATGTTTTGCTGCTGTCTCCTTCCAAGGAATAGCCATTTCCTCAGGGATCGCTGCCTTCAAACCACAGTAGTGCCTGCCATATCTTTGCTAATTAGTGGGGATTGGACTTCAGAACACAGATTTCTTTCTTTAAAAGCACTTTCTCCCTGCTCAGGCAGTTGTTGTACAATTATAATTATCAGGTAGCTCCACCAACTTCCAATTACACATTTCCCTGGGTTCTCTGTCTCTGTCTCACACGCACCCCAACTATTTCTGACCTCTTGGAGGAGGCATAGGTAATATTTATAGAAATGAAAAACTACTCTGGAGCAACAGTATAATGAAATGTGTAGGTTGAGGTAGGAGATAAAGTTCAATATTTTCAAGTGAGACTATAGCCTGAAAAGAAAAAAAAAGACGTGGTATCATATACTTAAACACTTTTTAAAACATTCTACAGAGCCACTAAGTCACTAAGAAATACGATGTTTAGAGGAAACATAATGTTGAAATTTCATTTCTAAGGCCTAGATTATGCCAAATTGCTAATATCCTGAAAAAAAAATCTACAAATGGCTATTAAATATATGAAAAAGGCACTCAATCTTAAAAGAATAGGAAAACTACTATAGAAAGTCATGATTTTTTTATGTATCAAATTGGTGGAAATAAAAATCTGAAGCAGGTGGAGAAAGGGGCGCACTCTGTTATGTTGCTGGTGAACATACAAATCTATGCTACGTACATGAAGAGCACATTAGTTTTCTACAAGTGCTGTAATGAAGTAGTAAAATCCTGGTGGCTCTAAACAACAGAAATTAATGTCTCAAAATTCTGGAGGCCAGAAGTCCACCATCAAGTAAGTTATTAGCAAGGCCATGTTCTCTCTGAAGTTGCCAGAGAAGGGCCTGTTGCAGGCCTTTCCTCCTGCTTCTGGTAATTCCTAGGCATTGCCAGTCAATTGTGACAGCATAAGTCCAGTCTTCATGTGATGTTCCCCTTTTATGAGAATCCTAATCATATTGGAATAGGAGCTCATCCTACTTTAGTATGGCTTCATCTCAATTAATTACATCTGTAGTGACTGTATTACCAAATAAGGTCACATCCTGAAGTACTGGGGGTACTGAATTTGAGGGGAGGGGGGTAATACAGTTCAACCCATAACAGAAAGCAATTTATGAACATATGCCAGTATTTAAAATGTACACAGCTATTAAATCAATGCTATTTATTCTACAGATAAGCTCACACATGTGGATGTGCAATAAACATAAAAGACTAATTGGAGCATTGATGATAATAGTAAAGACTGGAAACAATGTAAATGACCACTAATGGATGACTGAAAAGTACCGAGTATTACTGTTATGTAAAAAAAGCAAGGTGTGCAACAGTTGTATGGCATTTTATCATTTGTGTTAATATGTGTTTGTTTATGTTTACACACACATACTTTTATGAAAACATATCTATAGAATTTTGCAGTTTCTCCCATGAAAAGGTGGGCCTATTACCCACTCCTTCAATTTGAGCTGCCTTTGTGACTAGCTTTGCCTAACAGAATGTAACTGAATTGACTTTGTAAGAGTTCCAAGTCTCATGATCAGAAGGCTTTGTATCTTCTGCTCTTGCTTTCTTGCTGTCCTGGAACCAACATATGAAGAAGCCAGGCTTGGCCCTCCTGGGATAAGAGACCATGTAGAAACAAAGGCCCAGCTGGGCTGCCAGCACCAACTGTCAGAAATTGAACTGAGGCCATATCTGACCTTTCTTCCCCTTTTGAGTTCCTGATGATTGCAGCCATATGAGTGACCCCCAAAGACATCAGCAGAGAAAACCCTCAGGTGAGGCCAGCCCAGCTCAAATTGCTAAACAACAGAATCATGAGTAAAAAAAAATGATTGTTTTAAGCCACTAATTCTTGGGTATTATATGGCATAGTATATTTAATTAATGCACAGAAATAAATAAATAGGCATGTATGTGTGAAAGCATCTATGTATGCACACACACATGTTTATAAATAAATAGTATATTTCTGGATAGAGAAGCAGGAAATGCATAACAGTAGTTGCCTCTAGGAAAAGGAAAGGTTGCCTAAGGGACCGGGGAAGGAGGAAGACCAATTATATTATTTATTATTTATTTTAATGTGTACATTTTTAAAATCTTTCAAATTTTGTGTCATGTATGTATATCATCTATCCAAAATTAAAATAATTTAACTCACTACTGTATTAAGATATAAAGCAATAAGATACATTAGTAGGTTATTTATTATTATGATGCATGATGCTTTTAAGAAAAAGGAGCCGGCAGAGGCCTTATTGGAGAGGAAACACTATAGAATGGCTTTGCAGTAGAACTAGTCAGATGAGTTTCTGAAGTATTTTAATTCTAAAAACTCATAAAATATTATCAGACAGTATGTCAGCAGTGCGGTTTATTAATGAGGACCCAAGCAGTTTCTGCAGAACACTGGGTAGTATTTTGAGGAGGAACTGATGATCAAGGTGGATGAAAAATGTTAAAACATCTTATACAGTCTTTTAACAGTCTCTGTAAAAAAAAAAAAAAAAAAAGGCCACAAAATAATGCAAAACAACAAAAATAATCTTTTACTTTAATTTTTCTATATTGCTTATTAGAATAATGCACAGATATTTTTAGCACAGAGTAAACAATTTCATTCAAAAATCACAACGAGTATGAGCGTGTGTCAGTACATGTGTGTGTGCACCTGTCAAACTGTTCCATTTATCAAATTATTAATTACAAAAACTGTATCAAAGATTTCTTTGTGAGATATTGCCTAATGGGGGTTGAAAAAATAGAAAATATCACCTTTGGAAAAAGTTCAAATTACTGGTGATTAGTGCAATAGGGAGAAAATAATTCTGAATGCAGGAAGTAAAATATATCTGTATAATTCAGCTAATTAGGTAAGTTCTATTTGAAATGACAAAAAATAAATTTTAAAAATTCTTCTCCAAAATCTTTTTTACAGAGGAAAAATGTCGTGTTAAGTGTCACGCGCACACACACAACCTTGGTTTTATTAAGAAAATAACAAATTGTTCCCTGGGAACAAAATGTTCCCAGGAAGGCATGTTTTATTATGTGAAATTCTATGCTTTTAACAGTCATAGATCTAGAAATTGTGCTGGTCACTGAAAAATATAATTCTAATAAATGAAAAGAATTACATTGTTGCAGTAGTTTTTATGTTAAAACCTCATAACATTGATATTATAATTATAAAAAGGAACATAGTGAATTAAAAAGTAATGAAACTATATAACTAATATTTTAAGAACCTACAAATGTGCCAGGTATTTTATATTCATTATTTTTAATTCCCAAACCTGAAAATGTGCACATGCTGTAACTAGCAATCCTTTTTCTAGTTATATGCTACTTTTGACATTGAAAGTTAGGTGGACTACCATCACCACCCCCACCACCTTCTTTAGAAATGCAGCCTTTAAGGTCCACCCCTGAACTTGAATCAGAACCTAGAGTTTAGTAAGATCTCCTAGTGACTGCTATTAACATTAACATTTGAGAAGCATTGCCTTAGGGAATCTCTCACATACTTTTTAAGCAAATATGTATTAAAATGTTTGTTTATTTTTAAAGAGACAAATAGAAAACAACACGATTGTTATTTCATAAAAAAGATGAATAAAATGAGATGTACTTATATGACAAAATATATAACAGTTAAAATACATGAACTAGATTTACAGTCTCAACATTGATGGTTTATAATATCGAATAAAACCCCAAGTTATAAGACATAATTACAGTATCACAATATCTATGTAAATTAAAAATCAAACACTATCCAGTATATAAGTAGAAATATATAGATAGGAAATATACACTCAAATGCATGTCAGTGCATTTATGTCTGGGAAGGGAGAAAACAAAGGGGACAGAAACTTGAAGGAGAAGGTAAAGAGCTTCAACCATATCATTGCTGTTTTTATGTCTTAAAAATAAGAAAATATTGAGAGATGTCATCATCATCATTTTTTTTAACTGGGAGCAGCACTGTTATATTTTTCACTTCTCAATGGTTTTAATTAAAAATAAAATACAAAAAAGATTGGACAAAGAACATAAGACAATTCACAGAAAAATAAATACAAAAATGGCTAAGCATATAAGAAGCTACTGAGATGTATAATAATGAAATAATTATTTTTATCATTAACTAGCCTGGCAAAAGAGAAAACTTTTGATAAACAGTTTTTATTTAGTAAATTAAAAAAGACAAGTTCTTCTATACTGTTTGTGGCAATGTAAATCTGTGAAATTTTAAGCTTGGTTTATATTTATTAAACTATTTTAATGTGAAAACCTCATTGATTCAGCAATTTCAGTTCCAAGGATTCAGTGTTTAGAAGCTAACACCTGTGTGCCGAGATCTGTGTTCAGTAATGCTGATTACAGCATTGCTAATAATAAGAAAAAATAATATAAAATGAATAAAACTTGATTGGTATTCATCATAGGAAATTCGTTAACCCTTTTCCCATTTAGAGAAGAAAAAATAATATAAAATGAATAAAAAATGATTGGTATTCATCATAGGAAATTCGTTAACCGTTTTCCTATTTAGAGAAGAAAAAAGCGCAGCTCACTGCCAGTATTCATTTACCATCACGTGAAGGAATGCTACATATTCTAGGATTTGACATTTTTAGCTATCAAACTACTTTTAAAAACAGAATGCTATAAATAGAATGATGTCATTTGTTTTCAAAGACTATCAATATACTAGAGCGATGCGAAAATAATAATAAAAGCGAGATCTCATGGCAAACTTTGGGGGTAAGTTTAGGACTGTCATCCATGTGTTATCTCAGGGTAAACGCTGCAGCTGCAAGTGCCACCAGTGAGTATTCTCAGGGTAATTAAAATATGGTAGGTATATCAATTCTGTGAAGTGTAGGTACAGATATGGGAGATTTAAATTTTTATGAATTCAACAAGAATAGTTTTATTGCTTTTGCATTAAGAAAAATTATCATTTGTCTCAACATATAAAGTTCATTTTTTCTCATATAATATAAATAAAATTTTCATAATATACTTCTTTTAAGTCAGTACATCACTCTCATTTCTTCTCATGCAAGTAAGTTCAACTCTCATTGTAGCTGTCACAGAAAAATATCATGTATAAAGAGGTTTTATTTGATATGTATAAGGTTCTGAGAATGTAGTTAAATAGAAATTCTACTGTTTCTTTGTAATTCTCCACTCAAAATAAAATATGTAAAATCTATGTGGATACTCCTAGTTCATTGTTGATGTTGAGGAAAGCGGAGCATGGCTAAGGTGCAGAGTGTCATGTAGGTCATGGATTTTGGTATTGTTTTACGAGAAAGTATAGTCATTGTATTAAGGAATTCAATAGATTATGCATTTTCAACATTTTCAATCATCATTAATATTGATATTTTATGATTTATTTAACTTTCGAATCCTCATTAATAGTTAAGAATTATGATTTATTTAAACTGATAAAATTTCATTAGATTTTAAAATTTAACATTAATCAAATTAAATCTAAGACATTAAATTCAGTGTTATTGCAGAAGGAGCATTAAGTATCAGGGAGATGAAGGATGAGTATATTCTAGTATATTCCATAACTTATATATGTGTGTGTGTGTGTATAATTTTTTTATAGAGAACACTAACTGTAGTCATTAATTCTTTCATGTAAGTCATACTTAAAAGTATCAGTTTCCAAAATGCAGAGGCCAGGTTTGCTTACTTAAATTTAAGTAAGAAAATGTCCTAAAATTTGTAGCCAAGTGTTTAATAAATTAATTTACTGATGACTGCTAACTTAAGGTAAAGAATAATATGCATATTATCACACAGGATATAAATTTACCTTTTAAAAATTATGATGTTATGATGTGATCCTAATATTTATGTATCTATGTTTTATGTGGTTAGTATTTTGTGTTCCTTAAATACTGCATAATTGGAGCTTGTTCATAGCCAGAATTCTTTTCTTTTACAGAGTAGAGAATAAAATGAAATAGTGTGGCTTCTTTCCCATATTATTCTAGTTTCCTGACAAGTAAATAGAAAGTGTTACCACCTTCAGTTTCAGGTTCTTAGTGATGACGATTTATTTTCACGTAATAAAACATAATTTTTTTGAGTAAATTTTTTATTCTGTAGTCACTAACTTGGCCCCCCCCCCAAAAAAAACAAAACAAACACACAAACAAACAAAAACAAAACACACACACAATTTCATAGAGCAGCTTTTTAGACAGTACTTCCAGAAATGTCATTATAGCACTAGAGAATTGGCATTTTCTGTGCCAAGATGTCATTCCTAATAATACTGTGTCTGAGGAAGTGAAGCTGGGAGAAATAGCTAGTGGGGTGGTGGTGAAGGACAGGTTTACCTCATCTGTAAATAACAGTGATTTGTGGGATGATGATCTGACCAGCGGGGCTTCTCTCCTCCTCCTCATGGTATTCTGCAGTGCAGGCGAAGGCTGTCAAGAACCCCTATGGGAACTGGGAGTGATGATGGAAAACTCCCTGTTCTGTTTTGCATTTTAAGATAGTCATGAATATACTCTACCTCTCTCTATTGCAGAAGGTAGAGATGGAACTCTTCTCATCTCTCCTTTCTGCTAAGTACAATTCTCTGTGCAGAGTGCTGCTTACTCTGTAATTCAACTGAAAACCTTTTAAGAAGGTATAGTTAGGTAATGGTGGAAGAGTCAGGACTTGTATTCAGATGGGGATTTAATAACTTACACTATTGTTGCAACTGCCAAGCTCTGGGAAGATTTTCCTCTACCATTGAACCAGAAAGGAATTGAGTTTAAGTTTCACCTAGGCAAAATTGTCAAAAAGATAGGGTGTATGCTGTTTTTGAGTCACATTGCATAGAACCTGCAATAACACCACACTTGACATTATCACATATTTTCTGAATAGATGCAACTGTGAATGAGAATATATATATATACATATATTGAGCACCCATATTGAGCATATATTTTAAAAGAAAGATTCACTATAGACTAGACCTGCTTCAATAAAAGCAGCTTTTACCAAGGACCGAAATGTGTAATTTCAGGGGACTTAGGTGTAGACAGCAAAATAGGCCCACTACAAAGTCATTTCTATAGTTCCAATTCGAAAGATTGCCATGATTATATATAAGCTTATTGACAAGGTAAATATGACCCCAAAAAGATAATCTTCTATATATTATTCCCCACCTCTGATAATTCAGATATTTTCATCTCCTTAGAAAAATAATGTCACTCTATGTCTTCTATTTGGAACCAATGATGATCCTTCCAAATTCTCTCTTTTTTTTTTTTTTAGATGAAGAAATTAGGAAGGTTAATTAAATTATCTCTTAAGTGGTAGATTTGGAACTTCATTCAAATCCATTTGGTGTCAAACCCATGCTTTTTGTTAACACTGTTACCTATATAGCCTCTCATCCCTTTTCATTTATAAGTACTAGACAATCCAAATTATACTAACTTAAAAAGTTGTTTTCTAGTTTAAAAAATGAAAACTCCAGAGGCAGTGTATTGGACTATTACTACTAGTCCATTATCCTATTTCTTCCCCCTGCTTCTAGTTGTGTCTAAAAACCTAGAGTGACAATAGACCATGACCTACCTGGAACTCCAATCATAACAGAGTCCAAAGTGTTCCATAATTGCATTGGTCTCAGTGAGCCTTTTCAAAATTATTTTTCTCTATTTGCATTTTTTTCTTCAACTGGGTAGACTAGGTGCTGGTCCAGGCACACACACACTGTGTCCATCTTTCTCCACTTAAAAAGATCCTGACATTGCTCTGTCCAAACTTAAATCGTCTGTTTCAACACAAAATTTTTCATTAAAGCTTTATGTTTACCCTTCATCCATTTGGGTAAATTCTTATAAGTTTTGTGGGTTATTTGTTCTATAAGTATTAAAAAATCAGAGCTTAGACTATGTTAAAGATTAGCAAAGAATGAGTGTGGCAATCGCATTGTCTCATCTATGTCTTCTAAGAAATTATTAGGGAAATAATGTAGCTAGCATTTAATAAGCACTATTGATAGGCATTGTTTAAATTTTTGCATATGTGGATATATTTAATCCATACAAAAACTTTATGAGCTATGTACTTTCATCATCAGTATTTCACAAGTAAAGAAATTGAGGCAGTGAGAGAGAGGGTTAGCTACTCGCAAAGGCCATGGAGTAAGTGAATGGCCAAGATTTGAATCTGTAACTGTCACATTTTATTTACCAAAGGATAAGATTCTTTAAAAAGATTAAAGTATAATGTTTGCTTACCTAACAGGTAAAAATCAAGATGAAAAAGGACTTAAAATAACTTTAAAGCCATTTTAGAATGAAGTGAGACAAGAAGACTTAGGGTAGACATGATAAAAAAATCAGGGTGGATATCTTTACTATCTACAGGTATTATGCAGGCTGACAAATAAGAGAGGTACTAACTTATCTAGATAACCCCCAAAGACTATAATTAGAAGCATTAGGCACATATTTTCACCTACATTAAAAAAACTTTTTCTACCTGTCAGAACTGTCTAAAAATAATTTCAAAGAAGCTTTTGTGAGAGAGCAAATTTCCCATACCTGGAAGTTTCTCCATGTTGCATTGGTTGACATCTTCTGGCAAGAATTTTGTTAGTGGGATTAAAATATCAGAAAATAGTTAAGACACATATATTTTAAGAACCTAAACATTCCATGAATTCTCAGAATGTTTCATCTGGCTGCTGCAACTAAGAGGTAATACTGTGGATATATCAGGAATGGAAAGTGAAAAAAAAGAGAAGCAAAATAGAAAATATAAAAGGAAATGTGAGTAAGTGAGCAATGCATAGGAGATGAGCAAAAAACATAAACCATGCCATCTAGATCTGTACTTAGCCGGGTAGCAAAGGCAGAGAGTTGAGCCACCAGACAGTCTTCCTCTGACCTTTCAAATGTTCATATTTAGTGGTGGTTTAGGGTTGGCTTTAGCTTGGTTGTTACATTTCCTCTGAGACAGCATTTTCCTCTTTAGTTAAGAAGGCAGAGCTCTGACTTTCTTGTGGAGAAAAAGCTATTAAAAGAAAATTGTGGTATATAAAATGGAGACATTTTTTTGATCATATTTCAAAGAATTTGAAGGGAAAGACAAGAAAATCAATAAATGCCTGGATTCCTTTACACTTTAAAAAGACAATTCTTTCCTTTCTAAGGTCTGTTTCTGGATGTTCCTGCTGTGAAATCAGCCCATAACACCCAGATTTAATGGAAATTTACTTGGTAAAAGGATAAAATAGTAAACAGAATGGTGAAGAGTTCAGCTGCTTTTTCCCCTTTCTACCTTTTGACAAGTGATAACACCTGCAAAATAAACCATATAATTTTCAATCTGATTATTTATTTTGTAAGAGAAAGTTTTCCATTCATTTTCAATTCTGAAGTATAGAATCGTTTTTTTTTTTCATTTTTCATAATATCCAATAATATTTTGCAGGTTTTTGTCTATGACCAAAAAATTGTCTATGACATAGGAACTTCTTTCTCATTGCTACTTTGACTTAACAAAAATCATGAAGAAAATGTTGTTATACATAATACTTAAGCAAAGAGAAAATCACAATAATAATAAAATTCTTGGGAATTGGTGAGGGCAGATCTCTATTTTAGATGTTTTGATGGGTTATTCTAAAAAGCAATCCATTTTGAAAATAAAGAATATTCTTGGCTTGAGGAAATTTTTTCCAAACCAAATCCTTTTCAAACCTTACTCTATTCAGTCAATATAAAAAGGAGAACTCTGTCTCCTGTAATTACTGTATGAAACAGAAAATTTTGTCTTGATTCATCTACATCTTTCAATTCTTGCTGGAAATAATTCTTGCTGGAAATACTAGAACCTGTTATTCTCTCTCTCTCTCTCTCTCTCTCTCTCTCCCTGCTCCTATTTATTTTGAAATATCATCAATTGACATGTTTGACATGTACAAGTAAGACATAATATAGAGAGATCCTATGTACCCTTTACTCTGTTTATCCCAGTAACAACATTTTGCAAAAGTATAATAACCAGTATATTGACATTGAGAGAGAAGACACAAAACATTTTCTTACCAGAACAATCCCTCTTGTTGTCATTTTAGACACACCCACTTTTCTCTTGCCCCAACCCAATCCTTAACCCCTAACAACCACTAATCAGTTCATTTCTATAAATTTGTCATTTCAAGAATGTTATATAAATGGAATCATACAGCATTTTGGACTGCTCATTTTCCCATAACAAAATACAATGAATTGGGTGAATTAAACAACAGAAAAATATTTTTTCACCATTCTAGAGGCTGAGAAGTCCAAGATCAAAGTGTTGGTCAATTTGGGTCCTTGTGAGGGCTCCCTTCCTGATAGAGAACATCTTCTAAATGTGTTCTCACATTATGGAGAGAGAGTGAAAGCAAGCTCTCTGGTGTTTCTTCTTATAAGGGCACTATTCCCATTATAAGTTTCCTGTTTTTATGACCTTATATTTTTTTACTGTTTCTCACTGTGTGAAAACACCATCATATTGGGGGTTAGGGCTTCAATATATGAATTTCGGAGAGACACACTCAATCTATAATATATAACATGAAACATTTGGGGATTGGCTTTTTTTTCACTTCATCATAATTTTCTGAGTTATCCAAATTGTATGTATTAATTGTTCTTTTCTATTTCTGAATAGTATTCTCAGATATGGATATACCATAGTTTGCTAATCATTCACCTACTGAAGGACATCTGGGCTAATTCTAGTTATTAACTATTACAAATAAGCTTCTATAAACATTTATGTACGTGTGTGTGTGTGTGCACATGTGTGAGAATGTAATTTTTTTTCCTCTGAAATAAATGCCCAGGAGTGATATGGATTGCATGTTTAGTTTTTAAAGAAACTGTCAAACTGTTTTCCAGAAGAACTCTACCTTTTCACATTTACCAGTGATTTTCTCATTTTCTAATTGGATATTTTTTTCATTGTTGAGTTTGGGGAGTTATATATTCTATATCCTTATCTTTGTTATCTCTGTTGAATATGTAGATATGTTCTGCCAGTCTCTAGCATGTGTTTTCATCCTCTTAGCAGGGCCTTTAACAAAGCAAAAGTTGCTAATATTGATGTCTAATTTATCAAAAATTTTTTTATGGATCATACCTTTAGTATCAGGACTAAGAGCTCTTTGCCTAACCCTAAACCTAAAAGTTTTTCTGTTTTTAATTTTTCTACTTAAAGTTGCATAGTTTTACATTTTACATTTAGGTCTGTGAGTCATTTTGAGTTATGTTTATACAATATGGGAGTCCTAGACTGAGATTCTTTTTTTTTTTTTTTTTTTTTTTGACTATGGATATTGAATTGCTCCATCACCATTTGTTGAAAAGTTTCCTCTGTTGATTTCTATAGCTCCCCCATTTTTTTTTTAATGAAAGAGAATTCCAAATAAAACACAGAGTACAGTTTCACATTCTAAAAATTTTTTTACTTTTTTTGGCCAAATTCTTCCCATATTCCCTATACCATCATATGCCTTGAATCCAGATAAAAACACAGGATACAAAATTGGTGACAATTCTCTTATTTTTCCAATAAGTTACCTAAATTCTCACTTGTATTATTAACATGGAAATCAATAACTCTCCTCTTTAAGCTTGCATATATATTTTATATTGTAAAAGAACCAGAATCATTATGAAGTTCAAATGAGGTTATCTAGGCTTTTTGAAGCCAATTGCCATATGATTGGTTTATTACTGTCATTTTATTTTACTGCCAACCAAAGTGACATTTGGAAACTGGCCTGACAAATGAAGCCTGTGCCCTGCTATAGTGACTTTTTGTAGGTTCAGATCATTGCTGAGTCTGTGACGGTCATTAAGAGAGGATGGCCTCCCTTCTTCAGTGCCAACTTAGTTAACGGAGCTTCACACTAGGGATCATGAAGTTGAATTCTCAGCCTTAAGCTCTTTCAGTTAGTATACAAAATCACTCATTTTGGTAAAAGCTGAACCTGAGAGTGCTAAATCAGCCCCAGTTAGGGCATCTGCTACCTAACATTCCCAGAAACACTGTCTTCCCTGCTCATTTAACACAATCTTTGAGTTTACTAAAGCAGTTGGTAAATTAACTTTTGAATTCTGAAAACACAAAGGTCTTCTGAACTCCTCTCCTAGATAATTGGGCTACTCACACTCAAGCCATTTTTCCCAGGAGAGCTATTCTTACAAGTACCAAAATGATTTATTTCTAATCTATAAAGTATAGTTCATAGTCCTGCTCTCATCAAATTAAAAAATAAATGAATCTTTGACAGATACTTCAAATGAAAACTGTTTAAGTCTCTGGAAAGGGGGTAAAATAAATATGGTCCCCATACTTATTTCACCTTATGATCAATTTTCATAATATCTCTTGGAGCTAGTGTATTATTATCATCTATATGATGTTTTGTTTTCTAGAGCTTAAATTAAAGAAGAGTAGGGTGGGAAAACGATTTCTAAAGCAAAGGAATATGAAATTAGGAAGGTAAAATGACTGTCTGAAGGTCATATCAAAAGTTCTGGTACAGGTCTATTTACAATTTATCTTTAAACTGTCTTATAGACAGAGACCTATAAAATGCCAACTACATTCCAGGAATTGTTATTCCAATTGAGAGCTTTAAGGAGAGCTATAAATTTACTTGCTCTAAAATTTCATGTTCGAAAACTTTTTATTTGAAGAATAGTGAAAGAAAAAAGAAAACATGTACTTGTATTTCACAAATATATAATATGTACAATCTCTGATACCTGAGGTTTGTCTTTATTTGCAAGGTCACTTGCTTGCTTTGTGAGTTATCCATGCTTCCTCTTCTCAATCACTAAAATAAATGTCTTTGTAGAAACCCAATAATCTTGGTACTGAAAGGGGTAACATATTGTCCTAAGAATAGAAAAGTTATAAGGAATAAAATGCAACATTTTTTATAGCAGGCATCTGAGGTGGCCTTTAGTGGGGAAGAAAAAAAATGCCTTCTGTTCCATAGAATGGCAAGTTAATATCATAATAGTGTTACCAACTTTGTGAGCTGCTCCTTTTTCAAAGTCACATCTTTAAAAAAAAAATCTCAAGGAAGGGTAAAGCAAACTATTTTTGGGGGGTGAAAATATATTAATTTTCTAGTCAGCATTTCTGGCTGTTATCTGAATAATTACTGGTTTGACTTAACATCAGTATACAGGAAATTCTTTAAAATAGTTTTTTTTTTAGTTAAATTGTGACAGCTGCTCTAATTTTGACAGACATCCAGTGAAGTGTTTCCGATGCAATATGACAGTGCCAGCCATGACATTAATTGCATCTTTTGTTGGAAAATGCCACATGTAACATTTCAAACAGAATTCAAACACCAGGATAACTATTCATTTATTTTACGTTGCAATAGAACTCTGAAATATTAGCCTTCATTTTGTCTTCCTCAGTTTCATAATTGGCTATTTCAACTATATGGGCTGATAGGAATTGCCAGCACTATCAGATAAGTAGACAGTCTAATCAAGTGTATCTTTTGTCAACAACATATTATACCCAATCCATTTAAAGAAAAGATGTTAGTTACCAATTTTATTCTATTTTAAGGGTAAAATTAATTCGAGCAACAAATAAGTCAGTATCATTTCCCCTAGAAATTCATAAAATATGAGACATGAAACTTCAGGTTTGGAGACATTGATATAAATGTGTATAAAAGAATGTAAATTAATAGCTTCAACTGGAATTAATTTTTTGGGTTCTCTATTGCCTGCCTTCCTTCCTTCCTTCCTTCCTTCCTTCCTTCCTTCCTTCCTTCCTTCCTTCCTTCCTTCCTTCCTTTCTTTCTTTCTTTCTTTCTTTCTTTCTTTCTTTCTTTCTTTCTTTCTTTCAATAGGAACATCTTAGCATGAATTGCAATAGTGTTATGACAAAATTATTGCATTGTGTGCATTTATGTATTCATTCATATTTTGATTTAATAAATAATACAAAAACTATTCAGTTCCAGGCACAGTAGTGAACAAAGCAATAACTAATTGATGCCTTCATGAGGATTGTATTGTATCAAATATTGCTTTAAAGTAATATATAGTATCATCGAGTAACTCATGTTTTCTGACCTTTGTAATCAATTTTATCAATTTGGACCTTTGTCTGGAATCAGAGGTCCAAATTTTACCTTGAAAGCGCTGAAATTATTTTTATCATAATTCCTTTGTCATTTGTTTTGTTAGGTAGCTGGTCAGACATGAGGGACAGGGGGAACAAGGGAATATGAGCCCAGCATAGAGACTGCCCAAAGAACACCCCAATGGTAGCAGAATTCTGGGTAAGCACCTGCACACTAGGCAAAGTTATATAGTGGCCAGGTGTCAATCAAAATGACCTCAGTTGCCAATCACCTAGGAATGCCTTTGGAATTCCCCCATTATGGCCCAAATATAAGGTAGACACTCCTACTTCTGGACCCTTTTTGTCTTTTTGGGCCTTTTTTTCACCCCCTTGTTGTTTTTGTGTTTGTTATTACAGTGCTCAGTTGCAGCTCTCAGTGTTGGGACCATGTGCCTCCTTGGGGCATACTTTGTCTTTTTCCATGTGCTTCCTTAGGGCATTCTTTGTCTTTCTAAAATACATTTTATTAAAACTATTAAATCTTAATGACCTGTGATTCCTCACTGCTATCACTTGAGGAAGAACCGAGGGAAAATGCCAACTACATGTCTATGCCGTCTTTATCCTTCTCCCTCCCCTCTACTGCTGGTTCAACCTCGAACTTAGATCAGCCCCAACAGTAAGTTTCAAGTTGTCTTCTTATCCATTTATTGTTTGAGAGTGTTTTTTTTTTTTAAATTCATATCCATTTACAAGATTACGATACCAACCTTAGAAAAACCTTAAATTTTTTTATATAATTAAAAATTATGAAATAAAAACATCCTATTCATTTTCTAGTTTGTTATTGTAATGGCAGTGCACAGAAAATAAAAGACATGGAAATAATTTAGACTGACTACAGGAAATATTTTCACTGAACCTACCATTATTTTTTGGGCTTAATAGTGATGATTAGTTACTATTTTATAATAGCTATTTCCACACTGATTATATAAATGTATTTCCCAGATTTGTATTTATACTGTAGTAGTTTTCTTTTTTTTTAAATTCGGTATCAGCGACAGATGTCATCCAATGTCATTGAAAGCACTAGCCAAAATATAAAAGTACAAACTCCATTATTGATGAAGCCACTAGTAAAAGAGACATTTAGAAATGATTAAGAATATATATTGATTGTCAGATTTTATTAAGATATCAAAGGGCCTAAATGTCCTTATTGCTATTCAGAATCTTGTAACATTAATTATCACTGAATCAAATGATACATTATTTACTTGATTACATAAGATATTATCATAGGCTATTCAGAAAGCATGCTTTCAGTCTTGACCCATTATTTAAATATAAGTGATCTTCAAAGTTCAGTCATCAACTCTCTTATGTTTTATTTTTAACTTGAATTTGTCTGTCTTATGACTAGCTATTCTAATAGCTCTCATATCTATACCTCTTTTCTAAAGACAATTTTTAACAGTTTATTCAGAATATATGTTTTAACAGTTAAACAGTTAAATAAAATATATGTTTATATTCTTTCTTATTATAACATCTTCAAATTTTAACTGTGTTGCCCCCCGCCCCACTAAGTTCTGTTTAACATCTTATGGTTCTCAAATTGTTGTCCCTTTCAGTTAGCTAGTATAAAATATTGGCAATGGCTTTATTTATCACCCATCCTAACCTCCATCTTAGCTCTAAGTTACCAAAATGGACCATTTTTTCTATCTTCTCTCATATAAGTGTTCTATTTTTCATTCCTACTGTCAGTTCTCTACTTCAGGCCATGTTGTTTCCATACACACATACACATACACATTTACCTATTACAATAGCTTTCCAATATATTATTTCTCAGAGTTCTCTGTAGAAAATACAGAATTGGTTCCATTCCTCTACTGCTAGTAAATCTTTATCATCTCATCACTCCAGTTTCCTAAGCCTGACATTCAAAGCCCTCTACATGCTGCAGTTTTTTCATTTGTTTTCCTGCTTCTACCCATCTCACTCCCCAACCAGCTTCCACATACATCAGAAGGGCATATTAAAAATGTAAATCAGAGCATGTCCCAATACTGCTTATAAAAACAATGTTATAAGCTTCCCACTGCTGCTAGAATACAATTCAGCTTCTATACGCCAGCTGAGAGGCTGTGCATAATCAGGCCCTGACTACCTACCTTCCCAAACTCTGTGCCACTTTATCCTTAGCTTGCTATGTTCTGGAAACATTTTCCTTGATAATCAAGAGTACATGGTTAATATGGTATTTTTAAGTACTAACTAATTGGGATGACAGAGAAAGTAATGTGCCTTGCCAACTTAAAAAAAAAATGATAGAAGAGAATTACATGGAGAATAGTTGCTGTAGTTTACTACTAATAAAGGAAACCAAAGCAGTCTTTGTCACTAGGAATTTTCATTAGTATGCATCAATGTCATAGAAGTCTGAAAATAGTTGAGGTTCGATTTTTACGTAATTCATGAATTTGTATGGATGTATAGATATAAATATGCAACTTTACTCATGTAAACATAGTTAAGACATAGTTATACACAGGTTGTCCCTATACTTGGAGTGAGTTATGTTTCTGGAAAAAAGACTTTTAACAGTTTTAGCATATTTTCAAATAGTCATCTTAGCTTTCTCACAATCTTAGTTGGCTGTAAAATTTACCCTACTTAAATCATTTTCAGTACTTTTTTTGGTATTGCTTTTTGTGTGGTTCATCATCATCAGGACACCAGTCTCATATTCAGAGATATAATTCATTGTTTCATAATTTCATATTTACTGAAGGCCTGTTGACATGTGAATAACTACACATGATATGCAATACAGGAAGATGAGCAAGAAAGGTTGAGTTGCTGCAGCCTGGTTAGAAATTTCAACAACACTAGTAGCTGTTTTCTCTTGTATATTCATAGTCTTCCTTAATTCTTTCATTCCTTCTCCTCCCCAAGTATTAAAACTCTTAAGAAGTCTTCTAATGAGCTGAACTAGAGTCAAAAGACAATAGGTTCTAGAGGTGGATTAAGTTGGAGACTTGAAGAAAACTTTTATGTAGGAAGTTGACTGACCCTTAAGTTTTTATTGCATTACTTTTTTGTGTGTTCATTTTATTAGCTGTTATAAGAACTGCATGTGTCTTAAATAGATTTAGTAAAAGGTTTATCATTTTCATGTGGGACAAAGACTGAAATTAAAGGTCTGGCTGGTTAGGTCCTGATGCATTAATGAAGGGCATACATAATAATATCCACTTGCACCCAGATACATGAGTTGTCACACTATGACATAATATTATATTAAAAACACTTTTTAAAATTAAATATCTTTTTTTAGGGGAAATTATCTCCATAATAAACGTATATTAGATTTTTTTAAGCTGAGTTGTCAGAGACAATTTATCTTACTTATGGGAAAATTGTTAACTTTGCATCAAAATTAAATTAAGAATTTTCCAATGGGGAATTGTATTTGATTTGAAATAATTTTTAATCTAAATTCATATTTTGAAGAGTTTCCTTCAAGAAAATATATAATCATAATCATGTCCTTAATTTTCTAGGATCAACTCCTCTAACTTTCAAAATTCTTGACTTCACCTGTTTATTCATTCTTATAATTAGAATACTAAAAATTTTACAGGAAACTGTCTGTTTTTTCACTCATGTGAGTTGTGTTTGTGGATGGTTTAGGAACAGAGAATTAAAATCTGCATGAAATCATCACATTTCTCTCGATGTCACCGTGAAATTGATACCTTCCCCTGAAAATTTCCATGAAATTACAAAAATTATTGCATCTTTGTCTGTGGATATCTTGCTTACGAATACAAAGGAGACTAAGTCAATCTTTCTTGTACCTCAGTTCCTGGTATAGCTAATTATTCATGAATCAGCTAATTAAGCATTAGGAGACAAATGTTTATTATTTATATAAAAAAAATTTTAGAAGAAGGTGAGTCATTAAATGTCTAAATTTAATGATCAAACAGCCATAACTTCAATTTATTTCAAATAAATGACAGACTGTGGCATATACAGATTGTTTATTTTTGCCAGTTTCAAAATTACTGTAATCGCTGTAGCCAAATAATTTATTTTATAATATACATTATCATTAAGACCGGCTAAATTAATGAATTAATCATAATGAAGGCTACTTTTTTTTTTGTCGTCTATGGAAATTCTCTTTCACAGGAGGATTTTTAAATATAATTTAAATTGGTACAGGAGATTTTTAAATATAATTTTGCTCTACCTATGTTTAGAGATTTCCACTTTTTTAATGTCATGTTTGGACATGCGACTTGCATTACCCCTCTTACAAGATGATTATGGCTTCCTTCTCTACTCATACCACACTTGATATATGTATGATTTATCTGGCCCAATGGAATTTGAGTAAAGAGTGTTCATGCCACTTCTAAGTACATACCTTATGAGTCATTGTATAGTTCTGTCATAATGTCTTTTGTTCTTTCATGAAAATGGCAATACTTTAGATGGGGGCTCACCTTTATTTTAGACTGTCTAAGTCCTGACATAAAGAAGAAAGAAGCTGAGTTGCAGCCAACTTATAATGAGTTTGTGACATGAGTGAGAAATAATTTTTTATTCTTTTAAGGTAAATTCACTGAGAATGTGGATGTTTGTTACTGCAGCAAAATGTACATGAAGTTGACTAATAGAGTGAGCGTCAAATTTAAAATACTTTCAATCTCTTGAAATAGGAAGGTCGTTTATTGATATCTATTTTCTCATTTTTTGAATAAAAATAAAAGACAAGAATGTTACCATGCTCTTCACTCCACTTATTTCTGACAATTGCTGTTGACATATAATATCAAGACTAATCTAACTGATCAAATATAACAGAATCAATGGTAAAAATGTGCTTTAACATTACAGTTTATTTAGAATATATATAAAATTTCAGCTTATGATCCTGGAGTAAGCAAATTCGTGGTTAACACTTTTAATAATATATCCTCTTTTTATAGAGTATATTCTTATAGAGGAAAAGAAAATAGATCTAATACTAACTCATCTATCATAAAAACACTTAGTTCCTAAATTATTCATTTATTTGTTTATTTCATAAATAATTCAACATGTTATTTTGCTACCCACTACTATAATATTGTATTAATATGATTAAGTGTTAATTTTATGCCAAGAAGTTCTCTAAGCACTTTAACCTTTATTGACTCAATTTAATCCTAAATTGGATCCTATTATTTTCTCCACTTTACAGTTGAGTAACACTTTACAGTAAGGTATGGGAAGATTTGGTAACTTGCTCATAGTACACAGCAGGATGAGGATTTGAGTCCAGTTGTCTGGCCCTAGCATTCACCTACTGTTCTTAAATACTAGTTCTGCTGCTTTTCATACTGATATGATATTTTTATGTCGGTCATTACTTTAGGTTCTTGGAATATAGAAATTAACAATATGGTTAAGAGCCTATTGCAATGGAGTTATAATAAATAAGAAAATACTATTATAATTTTAATTTGTGGTATATGCTCTAAAGAATAAAGGAGAGAGAGTGAAAGATATAACTGAGAAGAAGCAATGTGTGTGGAAAAAAATAACCAGGGGAGTATAATGCCTGGAACACAATGAAAAACATGCTTCAAAAAGAATGCAGTGTAACAGTGTCATATACTGATGAGTATCAAATAATAGAATTGAATAGCCTTGTTTTAGACAACATGAGAATCTTTGATGGTTCTCTGTAAAAGGAGGTTTTAATGGATATGTGTGTATACCTGATAGAGATTAAGGAAATAGTGAGAACTTCTGTTTCTGCAGTTCAGAGTAGTTAATACCCTGAATAAGCAAATTTCTGAAAACAATGATCATCATAACATAAACAAGAAAATATTAAAAAAAAATTTTTTTTGAAACAAAATAAATTGCTTACTGGTGAAGATTAGGGATCCTCAGAAGGCAAAGACAGCATGAATGTCGAAATCCAGAAAGGAAGGCATGTACTCAAGCCAGTTTTGAACCTGTGGACTCTTCCTTAACTCTGGTGATAATGGAAGCTTATTTTCATAGCCAGGAGATACATAGGGATCAATACCAGAACCTGTCCAAATAGAAAATCTAACTGGAGACATTAGAAAAAGAGCTGAAACCCCAGGTAGATACAATCTCAACATAAGAGTGAACGAAAAATAACTTTACTCACAAAATAGAAAGTGAAGAAAAAGCATGTCTATATAAACATGGTGCTAGATAGAGGGGAAACTCTGCCTCAAGTATTTGAAAGCAAATTCAGGATCTCACTCTAGATTTGTGTCTATTTTATAAAAAGAAAAACAAACAAAAAGCTATAATCCAAAATTCCTTTCAAAACGATCCTGAGTTTGTTGTACTCCCAGAAGCCTGACGAGCAAAAGCATATCATTTATGAAGAAATGCATTTTCAATACAAAACTTAGTAAAGTACAAGAAAATAAAATCAGTGCTAAGAACTCAAAAATACTTGAGGAACCTAGGCTTTACAGCTAGAGCTACCAAAAAACAGTTGACAACTAAAATTCATATATTATTCAAATGTTGCAATTATAAATTTAGTATTTTAAAGAGAAAAATGTGAGTTAGAAATGAAACATATAAAAAGGAAAATTAAAAATTACATGAATAGGTTAAACAGCAAAATGAAACAGGTAAGGAGAGAATTACTAATCTTGGGAAATTCAAATGAAGGAATCACAAAACAGCAGCACAGAAAAACAAAGAGATGGAAAATATGAAAGAGCAGTTAAAAGACACTTAATTTAGAATATACATGTTTAACATAAGTCTAGTCAACAAAGAATAGATAAAACATATGAGAGAAAATATTCAAAGTAAAAATTGACTACAAGACACCAGAACACGGATTCAGAAGACCCACCAGATTTAAATGTCCTACACAGGGTAAATAAAATGATACTCAGATTGAAACATACCACAGAGAGACAGAACACCAAAGATAAAGTGAAGTTCCTACAAGTCAGAAATGTATTTAAACAAGAAAAAAAAGTTAATTTATAGTTAAACTGACAACTAGTAGCTCACAGCAGAAGTAAGAGTGGAATTATATTTTATGCTGATAAAAAATAGACCTTAACCCAAATTCCATAACCTAAATCATAAAAAGAGCAAAGGTATCTTGAGAATAAGGGCTTAAAATCAAGACAATTGGACAAATAGAGGTAAAGAACACTTAACACTAATAGAACTTATACCAAAAATTCTTCTTATAGAATATATTTGATGGAGAAGGATTTCGATCTAATTTGGAAGTTCTGAGAAACAAGAATGGATGTAAATAGAATATGTGTGTTGCAGATAAACTGCAGATAAAGTGTTATATTTGTAGTGTTATATAAAAAAGATATAATTAAAATGCTGAAAAACATTGTCTCATAAGTTAGGAAGGAGGTAGTAATATAATGATTTGTCTCTTTGCGCTGTTTGAGAGGAGCATATAGATATTGAACAATAAAAGTCTTTTAAATATCCTGCCAAAATCGATAAAGGAATAGAAATTGCATGTGTAAATTCAAAATGAAGAGGGAAAAATCGAATAAAAAGAATGAGTACATCAAAATAAATAAATACAAGAGAAAATAAGAAGTGAAGAAGGAGCAATAAAAAGAGTACAGAACATGATAGGAATAAAATCTAAATGTATCAATGGAGTCAAATGTGTGGAGACAGAAAGAAATCTAACTATGGGCAGTGAACACAATGCAATATATATATGACTTATGGTTGAATTGTACACTTGAAACTTATTGGGTTTTGTCAATCAGTGTCAACCCTCAAAAAATTAAATTAAAAATAAACAAAAATAATCACAAAAAACTTGCAATTAAAAAATAATAATTCTAGATAGAATTAAAAAATTCAGTTGTGTTCTAAAAGAGACTAACAAACCTATAAGGATAGCCTTCTGGTTTTTGGTTTAGCATATAAGGAACTTAGAAGCTGTAACTCTGTCCTAACAGGTAAACTGCTGAACAAATCAACAACTCTTCTTAGATCATGGAGAGAATTGAGGTCACAGGGCAAACCACTGCCACCATATTGGAGAGATAGACAGGGGAACACACAGAAGTATAGCTTACTGGAGCAAAACTTTCAAACAGAAATCTCTACAAGAAACAGTACTGTAATAGAAATATCTGAACAGTAATTGACAACTTGTTGGGACTCAGTGTGGACAACTCAGAGAGGTCAAAACCAAAGGGGGAGCCAACCGTGGGTTGGGGTGGGGAGATGTTGGCTACACTTCTGTGAGTTTTACCTCCAGGAGCTATACTAGATTCTCATGGTGAATGTCAGAGAAAAATCTCCTCATGCTTCTAGCAGGAGAAGGGGAAAAGGAACCACTTTGAAATAATGCTGGATCATTCTGTCCTTTTTAACAAAGCCTTTCTCAAGAGAAACTAAGAGTCTAAACAACTGAGGTTTATCAGAGCCTAACTGATCTGGTGGAAGGGAAATACCCAACTCCTTCTCACTTTTCCTTTCCATGTGGGGGAAGGGTTATAACCAGCTTTAGCCCACTATAACCGTAATGTCCCACAAGAGGACAGGGGATATCTGAGAAACTCTTGTGAAGCTCACAATTGAGAAGCACTGGCTCACTAAAAGACTGGGACTTAATTATAAGACTATAGAATATGTCCCCTTCCCCTATACTTACCACCACATTACTAAAGTCCTATTTACCTCAGTTCCTTTTACCCTTCATGTCTGACTGTCAAAAAAAGAAAAAATTAGAAGGCATACTACAGGGCCAAAACCACAGTTTAAAGAGACAAAGAAAGCATTAGAAGCAAATTCAGATAACACAGGAATGTAAGAATTATCAGAACATGAATTTAAAAAACTATGATTCATATGCTAGGAGTCATAATGGATAAAGTAGATAGCATGCAAAAAAGATAGGCATTATAAGCAGAAAGATGGAAATTCTAATAAAAAAAATCAAAAAGAAATGTTAGAGATGAAAAACACTATAACAAAAATGAAAAGTGCCTGTGATGAGCTGATAGTAGACTGAATGTGTCTGACTAAAGAATCTCTGAACTGTGGATATGTCAATATAAACTATTTGAAAGTGAACTTGGATTAATTATTAATGTATATTTCAAATTCTGGGACAACCAATAGAATAAAAAAAGAAGTATATTGATGATAAGAAAAGAGGGAGAATGAAATCATTTGAAATGTTCATTTAAATACTGTAACAGAAAAGGCATATAAGAAGCAAAAGACAAAAGTAGGAATGAAGAACAAGGACAACACTTAACGGCAGTTACAAATATGGTAGACATTAATCCAATCAGATTAATACAGCAAAATATCAGTGGTCTAGCTAAACCAATTAAAGGGCAGTGAATTTTGGATTGAGTCAAAAATAAGATCCAACTATATCATGTCCACAAGAAACAAATTTAAATATAATACACATATAGATTAAAATTAAATGGCTAGAGAAATATATGCCATGTTAAAATGAATCAAAAGAAAGCATTAGTAGCTATATAAATTTCAAAGTGGATTCAGAACAAGGAAAGTTATTAGGGTGTAAAGCGGCATAACATAATGATAAAGGATTTCAAGAAGGCATAACAATTATTAATGTGTATGACTCTAACCAAAGAGGACCAAAATATGTGAGGCAAAAACTGATAGAATTCAAGAAAAAGTAGATAAGTCCACTATTACATGTCTCCATTAGAAATAGATTCATCAGGCAGAAAATCAGAAGGGACGTAGTTGAACTCATCAGCACTATTAATCAACTGATACTTCACGCAACAACAACAGCATATACATTCTTCTCAAGCTCACATGACATGTTCACCAAGATAAATGACATTCTGGGCCATAAAATACACCTTAACAAATTTAAGAGAATCGAAATTATACAATGTCCACTGTCAGAGCATAATAGAATTAATCTAGAAACCAGTAACAGAAAGATAGCTAAAAAATACCAAACTATATGAAGATTAACAAGATACTACTAAATAACACATGGTTCAAAGAATAAATCTTAAGATAATTTTAAAATATTGAGACTGAATGAAAATTAAACACAACTTATCAAAATTCATGCTATACAGCAAAATAACTGCTTAGAGGGAAATTTATAACATTGAATTAGGAAAAAAGAAAAATATAAAATCAATAATCTAAATTTCCACCTTAAGGAACTAGAAAAAGAACAGTAAATTAAATCCAAAGTAAACAAAATAAAAAAAAAGTAATAAAAATTAGAGCAGTAATCAATGATTGAAAACAGGAAATCAATAAAGAAAATCAAAACCAGAAGCTAATTTTTTGAAAAGATCAATAAAATTGATGAACCTCTAGTCAGAGTAAGAAAAAAGAAAACAAATTACTAATATCAGAGATGAATTGGGACATTATTACAGATCCTATGGACATTAAAAGAATAATAATGGAATATTATGAACAACTCCATGATCACAAATTTGATAAACTATATGAAATGAACCAACTCCTTGAAAGACAATCTGTCAAAATACACTCAAGAAATAGATAATTTAAATAAACACATCTATTAGAGAAATTATATCAATAATTAATAACCTTCCAAAACAGAAAGCTTTAGGCCCAGATGACTTCACTGTTGTAGTCTGCCACACATATATGGAAGAAATTATACCAATTCTCTATAATCTCTTCCAGAAGATAGAAGCAGAGGCATTGCTTCCTAATTAATTCTGAGGCCAGCATTCCCCTAATAACCAAAATCAGACAAATACATTATAAGAAAACTACAGTTCAAGATATCTCATAAATATGGATGCAAAAAATCATTGACAAAGTATTAGCAATATTTATGAACAAATCTGACTACAAATTTATAACCTAGATGAAATAAATGAATCAGCTCTTTGAAAGAAAATTTGCCAAAAGTCACACAAAAGGAAATAGACAATCTGAATATATTTATCTAGATAGATTTATTTTAAACTCACTAAATTACAAAGGTATTTTAGCATAATTTTGGAGGTTTATTTCAGCAAACTGTGTTCCTGTCTAACTACATTTGGTTTAAAGTAATTATGCAAGATCATGAAACATGCTCTGATAGGACACGATGAGTAGACTGAGAAATCAGCTGTTCCAAACATTAACTTATAACCGGATAGATTTTATAAAGTGCACAAGTGGAACTTCTCATCTAAAATGTATAAGAGATTCCATAAAAATAAAATCAAAGAAAGTTTTGTTATTTTGCAGGCCTTCACAACTGTATAAGCTTGGTAACATTTATTATTCATAAAGGATAGAACCAAAACCTCAACAACCATGGCTGGACTGGACTTTTGTCTTTAGTATTGGGCCAGATACAAAGAGAGCTGAAAGGAACCTTGAACATCAGTTAGCCCAATTATCTATTAACAGAAAAGAAATAAGGTTTAGCCTTCTCTAACTTGCTAAATCCTATGTGAAATGTCCATTTACATAAGATCATAGCATTTTGTGTATCTTATCCTGATAGTATATTAAAATTGCTCTTTACTTGTCTGCTATTCATTAGAAAGAAAACTCACTGAAGACAGTAATTGCAGTGTTGGCATTGAATCCCCCAATATTCAGGGCATTTTCTTATCTAGAACTGTAATGATAATAACACCTATGTACATGTGAAATGTCCCAATATAAATTTATCAAAATTTGTGTATATATATATATGTATATCTATATTTATCTATATTGTGTGTGTGTGTGTGTGTGTGTGTGTGTGTGTGTATGATATATATGTATATCAATCCTGTGAGGAGTGTGCTATTACTTATTCCCTTTTTACAGAAGAGGAAATTAAGACTCAGCAAGATGAATCAACTTGCCCAAGTTACTACATACTTAGTAAGTAGTAGATTCAGGGTTCAGTAGTACTTTAATTACAGAGCCTGCATTCTTAGCCCTTATGGTAAACTGCTTATCATAGAGTTGCCTCTCCATAAATATTATTGAAAGCATATTAAATAAATCTAATTGAAGGAATAGACATGTAAAACACAATTATAATATAATTCAATATATTGTTATATGAAATCAGTAAATACAAGGTATACCATATATTTTTATATACTGTATACACTTGGCATAGTCAAACAACCTTCACAAAACAAGAATATTTTAAACTGAAATTTATACTATTTTAAGAAACATATTTTGAACTGAAATTTATACTACTATTTTAAGATACATTTTTAGTTCAAATGAAATATAAGAAATTGTATTTTATCTTCCTCAGAGTAATATTCTCTTAGGTTCTTATTCTGCCTTACCAATTTATTTAGTTAGGGATTAGTAAAACATACTATAAATCATTCCTAATAAACATTTGACACTGATCCTATTTGCATATCTCTATATATCTTCATCTGTACTTTTGTTGTGAAAAATGAACGAAAACCAGAATGAATAATCACCTTTCCTCTAGCTGAGAGTGAAGTACTCTGGTTTTTTTTTTTTTTTTTTTTTTTTTTTAGTTTCAAGTATACAGTACATTGGTTAGACATTTACAGAGTTTATGAAACAATCCACATAATTGCTTCTTCTCTCCTCTGGTTTTCCACCTAGCCAATATATTAATGCTAACTGCCGTCACTATGCTGTGTTCCCCATCCTCATGACCATCTCTCAACTACTAATTTGTACTTGTTTAACCCTTCACTCTATTCTCCCAAGCCCCCAACCCCTCTCCCCTCTGGCTGTCACCAGATTGACCTCTGTATTTGTGAGTCTGTTTTTGATTAGTTTGTTCCTTTTGTTCCTTATATTCTGCATATAAGTGAAATCATATGATATTTATCTTTCTCTGTCTGACTTATTTCACTCAGTATAATAACCTCTGGGTCTAGCCATGCCATTGCAGATGGTCCATTCTTGAATTAACAGCACTTGGTTTGACTGACTGGGCTTTTAGAAAAGAGTTTCCTGTTTTGGATAAACTAAGGAATTTGATGCCACTGATGTGCATTTTATATTTTCAAGATTTAAAATAATCCAATGAGATAATGGAATCATAGGTTTATCTGTGAAATAATTTTAAAGCAAAGCTTTTCAAATGATGATTATTATTTTTTTTTTGGTAAAACAATCCTTATAATGCAACTAAATTTACTGATTTTAATTTTAAAAGATATCATCAAAGTTCTTTAATTCAATTTTTAATTGCTCTGATAGTCATTAATGTTTGTCCTGCCTTACCCACTACCCCCACCTTTTCCACTAACTTGGAATTTAAATATGGAATAAAATTTAAACATATCAGTTAAGGGAACAAATGCTAAAATGAAACGATACCTCAAGAAGCATATTCTTTCTGGGCAGATACAGTATTTCTACGTTTAAGTGCTTTGCTACAGGGAGAAACATTTATATAGGTTTTGTGGGTTTTTACATCATTAAAATATAAGACAAATATTTCCTAGGGTTTCACACTGCTTTTCACTCCTAATTTATTTTAAGGTGGTATTATTTGAGACATACAAAATAACCATTTGTTTCTTGAAATTGATGTTTCTAATGAAACCAAAATTACCAATAGTTCTGAGTACCCAGAAATTAATTTCTAATACCAGTCTCCAAAAATGGAACTAAGTCTCTTTGGAGAAATGCTGATTCTAGGAATGATTTAGGAAATATACAAGTTGAGTCTGGAGCATCTTGTAGTAAGAGAAAGTAAAGAAGTGCCCACATGTCCATAAAAAAAAATCAAGATACACAATGACAGAGATATGGCAAAAGGATGCAGGAATAAATTGGAAGAGCTTCCAATGAGCAAAGCCGACATAATTTGAGCAACAAAATAAAGTATAATTAATTTATAAATCAAATTATAAAATAAATATCCATGAGTTTGTATTGACATAAATAAAAGATTGAATACATAATTAAATAAGAAGAATAGACAAATCTCAAATGCAGAAAAATTCCAAATAATTTATGTAGATACTTAGTCCTCTAGGAGATGAAGCAAAACTAACTACCCACTCTTTTAGTATGAAATGTGCATTGTGACTTCCTTCCAAAGAGTACAATGTAGATTAGACTGAAAAAGAGTAACTTTATAGTGGAGATACTTAATACTATCTCAAATCAGGTGACTGAGGTTAATATCAACAGTGGGAAGCCATACTGATTGTATGAGCCTTTGGTATGATGTGATGAGAATGACATTTTACCTCTGTAGTCTTCCTCCCCCAAACAAATGACCCCAGTCTAATTAGGAAATAAAATATCAGATATACTGGAGGACATTCTACAAAATACCAGACCAGTGCTCCTCAAAACTATCAGGGTCATCAAAGCAGAACAAAACAAAGAATCTGTGAAACATTATCAACTAAGAGGAATGACAATTAAATGTAACGTGATGTTATCTTGAAAGAGAAAAATAACATTAGGTAAAAACAGAGAATATAGGAGTACTATGTGAACCTTAGTTAATAGTAATGTATTAGTATTAGTTCACTAACTATAACAGATGTATCATACTAATGTGAGATGATAATAATAGGGATAACTGTGTGTGGGGATTCAGAAACTCTGTACTATCTTTGAAATAATTTTATAAATCAATAACTATTCTAAAATAACAAAAGCTTGTTAATGGTTTGTTTTTTTGGGGTTAGGTGCTCTTCCAGGAAATCCTTCTTGTTTTTTGCTCATAAGTGATAAAATTGGGAATAAACATATTTGCTGTAGTAGATTAGAGAGAGACTTGTGAATCCATTTGAATATAGACATTGAACATACCCTACTACCAAATATTCACATGCATATTCACACTCAAATAAATAGCTCTTCTATATATTGATTTTTCAATACTGTAACTCATATGTGAGGAAAATTTGTCTTCAACAGAAACTATACACTGGGTCTGGTCTAGCTGTCTTAGGATTATGACTTTTCTGTTTCACTATTCATGTGTGTCTGCACAGAGTCATTTGTTGCATCAGAGAGGAAGGGCTAATCTTTAATTAAAGACACATAAGTAATTGTATTCCCTTCTGAAACACTGTATTTTGGGAATATTTGGTAGGTTTTTTCATTACTTGGATGGCTCAATAAAAAATCCATTCAAAAAAAATTATGCAATATTGATAACTTAGAATCTCTTGATCTAATGACATTAGATAAGGACAAGCCTTTAACTATATTTGTCTCAAGCTATTTAAGCCAAATCCTTATCTTGAAATAAAGCAAGTAGTATGTTCATTGTTTCTACTCATTCAGAGAGCATGTCTGAATAAACGCTAGTCATTCATATTCAGACATGCTCTCGGGAATAGGATGACTGTTCAGAGAAATTTGGACTGCAAAGCCCCAAGGCTAATTAATCCTCATGTCTCAAAGTTGTAATTTTTACCCTTTTACCCTCCACTAAAATTTTAACCTTTCCTGTTCAGCTATTCTTGTTTTCCCAGTCAAAAAGCCTATTAATGCCTTCTCCCATCCCTAAGTCTTTCACCTGCGCCCCACAGAACCTGTTGTCCAGTTGAGAACAATTTACCAACTTAACTTTTAAGTTAATATGGACATTTTCCTTCATTCTCTTTTTGACTGAATTTGGGATGTTCTCAGGACACCATTTTCACGCAGATCTCTTAAGTACTTTCTATGTCTATATGGCATATAGACCCAAAGGTCAGAAATGAGGTCATTTACATTTTTTACCTAAAGTTAAGAATGAATATTTTGGAAGACGATGAGTAAAAAAATATCTGTTAATTTCTATGTGTTTTCTATTCATGATAAATTTCTTACAGATCCTCCCTTTCTTCCTTCCTTATTTCCATTAAAAAATATATTGAGCATTTTATAGGTGTGTGAAGCACTTAAGTTCTGTTTTAAGTGCAGCAAACTTTCTGTTTTAATAAATTTTACATTTGTATCAGTTTTCTATTGCTGTGCGATAACTTACCCCAAAATTTAGAGGCTTAGCACAATACACATTTGTCGGAGCCTGCCGACAGTCGAATCAGGGCCTCCTGTAACGAAGGATGGGAAAAGAAAAGAAGAAGAAGGGAAACACACAGATGGGGGTCGAGAGGGACGAGCTCGGAGACTCGACCCTGAGTTTATTTTCTCACATGCTTATATACACTGTTATAACAGCAACAAAGATGTTTGTTAGCTACAAATGTATACACCAAGTCAGCACATCCTGAAACTTCCCCCTCAGCCCCGGGGCCCGTGTTTTCAAGATTTAGCTTGTTCTACCAAAACAAGTTCGTACTTAAAGAACAACAACACCTGGCTTGGGCCAAATGACCCCCCACACACATTTATTATCTCACAAATATGTGGACTGGGAACCTAGGCATAGTTTTAACTGGATCCTCTGCTTCAGAGTCTCTTACAAGTATGTAATCAGTGTGTCAGCCAGGTCTGCAGTCTCATCTCCACATGGTGGCTGACAAGATTTAGTTCCTGGTGGGCTGATTTCCTTGCTGGTGGTTGGTCAGGGGAGGGGAGGCAGGGGGTGGGATGGGGAGGGGGAGAGAGAGAGAGAGAGAGAGAGAGAGAGAGAGAGAGAGAGAGAGAGAGAGAAACTGACAGCTAGTAAGACCAAAGTTAGAATCTTTTATAAGCTAATCGTGGAAGTTATATCTTATCACTTTTATGTAGTCTACTAGTAAGACATGAGCCAATAAGTCCTGCCCACACTCCAGGGAAGGGAATTACAAAAAAGCATGAGTACTTAAAGTGGGAATAATCGAGGTCCATCTTTGAAATCTACCTACCACAATGTTTCAGCAGGGAACCTTATACTCTAACTTTTCCTTTATGTACTACCTACTCTTTGTCTCTATGCCTTTGCTTGCATTTTCCCTCAGCTGAAAATATGCTTCTATAGCTATTCAGTTCCTTGTCAACATATTTCCTCAACTTCAAGATACAGATCAGGGTCCTCACTCTGGTAATGCTGTTCTTAATTTTTATCAAAAATTTTCTCACCAAATACAAAAGTACAGTAGATCATTTAAAAAGGTATTTTTATAATCATAGAATGCTGAAACTTGGAGACCAAAGATAATATCTAGTTTTTTTTTATAGGAATTAAGTAGGTAAATTTATTTTCCCAGTGTTATATAGTAATCCAGATAAGAAACTTAGTCTTTTGGTTCTGAGATCTTCCTGCCAATCTTACTGCTTCTCTAAAGCTAAGTGATATTCTATTTGTAATTAGTAACTCACGAAGTAACTGTTTTATAGTAATGGCTTTATTGTTCCCTAAATGCTAGCCATATCTGAATAAATACTAGTAGATATTTCAAGTTGAGGTTATATTGTATTTTTTCATGGAGGCAGGTGTATAAGCAGAGCCTTTTTCCAATAGATACCCAGAATATCTTCTTAGGTTAGAAAAATTTTATAAAAGGTAACGACTATTTTTAGGTTATTCATTGTAGAAAATGTGCTAAATTTACAGAATTAACTTTATGAAATGTGAAACAAGTTAAAATCCTTATGAATAAATAATTCATTGAAGAAAGAGACCAGTTTTGGATCAGAGCATGTTTACTCTATCCATTTAATATTGCTTAATGTAAAATATTACTGATTTCTTTAAGATGTACATTGTATTGGAGACTTTGTACAAGTATATGTATACATATATAAAGTTTAAGAAAACACACTCACTGCATTTACAAGGGCATTTAAAAAATAATTAAAGATAATGAACTAAGGCTCTTATCCAATAATCCATTATTAACTGATACAGAAAAGGAACTGTTGACTAAGAGCACATAGCTTCCAGAGTTTGAAGGTCTAAGTTATATATCTAGATGGTGCATAAACATGTTGAAGTCTACATCTACAAATAAAATGACAAACATCGGTTGCTCTGTTTGATTTCTGATAATAAAATGAATGCAGAAACATAGTTACCTGCATGATTATAGGCCTTTTGTCAAAAGAATGGGCATCTCAGCACCAAGTTTTCCCTCTCACGAGGGCACTGATTCATAATTTGATCATATTCATGTTATCCAAATAGAGTTAACTAGAAAAAAATAAGCTTTTTTATTCATTTCTTAAATGCCATAATGGTCAATTACTACGATATTAAGAGATTATTTCAAAACTAATCTTTGACTGCTTCCAATCAGAGTAATTTTTGAACTATCTTCCTGCATTGAATTTCTTTTTCACTAAAATAGGGAGAGTGATGTGTGCTAACATTTAACAATTAAGGTAGGTAGAAGGAATTTAAGTGACTCTACCAGCTAGAGCATGAAGGCCATGAAGCAAAGCTTATTTTCTATTGTGTCAGCCATTGTTGTGATTGTGCTTAATCTAGAAGTGAATTTGAATTATGATGAAAAAATGTCATAGCTCATGGGAGACGGTAGATAATGATAATGAGCCAAGGCTTGTAGGCTATCTTTACTGGCTGCCTGATTTGTCCTGATGGGCTTACTCTACTGTGCCTGGAGGGTTAGCATTAGTATTTGACAGCATCCCCATTAAACCTCATTTTGCAAAGAGCTAGGGCCTGAAAACCAGTTCCATCTCTTGTTCTTATGAGATTTGTGACAGTAAGAGACTTCTACCATCTTCGGAAATGCCAGGGACCCCACTTAAAACTTGTGCTCCTAAAAAAAGTTGAATGAAAAAGCATGGATATCTCCACTTGAAAATTAATTTTTTTTTGAAAAAAAAAAAAAAAAAAAGTGTGGTTATTAAACTCAGCATGGGAGACAATCTGAACCAGGATCTTCATCAATCAGATTAACTACTTTCCAAGATGAAAACAGACGAGGCACAGTGTGAGGCTGAGCAGATATTTATCAAAAGCCATATTAATAACCACTTTCAGCTTTTTCCTGACAGTTTCATCTGAGGTCCCATGTTTAACATTTGAGTATCATATGTTTTTGTCAGGATGAGGCTGCTAAGAGCATCAATTAATTAATTCCTTTGAAGTACGGTTCAGAAAGGTAATAAAGTAACTGTCCCTAAGGCCACAACCAGTAATGGTAAGCAGCATTCTGGAGCTAGACAATTTGTTACTTCAAAGAGAAATTAAAAGCAAAATGTCTTCTTGGGCCCACCTAAAAGTAAATTCAGGAATACTTTTGTATAAAGTGGCAACAAGGTATATATGCATTTATATATGTATAGACACAAATACATATTCAATATGCATAATTGCTTACCTAGCTGAGATATTCCTCATTTACATGCTAGTGTACAGTCTAGTGCGCGCACACACACACAAAGAATGGCCTCTTTAATTAGCTTTATCTAAATGGGCTGTAAATAGGCCAAAATTAAACTTGGAAAAATAATGAGGGGAGTTTTATATTATGAAGATTATCAATTGCACTTTAGTGTTTGAGAAAATTAAGTTGGTTGGTTAAAAAAAAAACTTATGAAAATTAACACTTCAAGTAACACAACTCAGAATGTAGAAGAAATTTGGATCTTGTCTCAGCCAGAGGTATGCTACATATATTCCTGGACATATCCTGACATCTCCACTTTATGCAGGGCACATCAAAGACATGGCTAATGCAGTTTTCATTTCAATGATGTAATAACAGAAATTGGCAATCAACCAAACCACAATAATCTCAGAGAGACTTCGTGTATATAAAGTGTCAAGCTAAAGTGGGAAATAAAAAATAGGGCAGATGTGTGCTGATGTGTGTTCATTTCATGTGGGTTGCTTTTTTTAGTCTAGAGGCATATTTTCTATGAATAATTTAGAATGAGCGCTGTCTGTTACTTGAAGCTTCACATTACCCCTGTCTGCTTACTGTGATCCAATCTTATGACAAAAATCTGTTTTATAAAATACTAGATGAGATGATCCACTTTGTAAAATATTCAGACTAACAAACACAGAGACTAATGGGAAGTGGCATGACATAGCAGAGTGGAAGCTACTTTGGGAATTAGGAGGCCGGCTTCGGCAATTAAGTGAGATGCCTTCTTTGATGGTCTATTCCTGACTCTCAGTTACTGTGCTCCTGCATCAGAGGCTTGGATCATAGCCTTCTTGCTATTGTGATGTGAGTCTATATTTTGCTTCCCTTTCCTTTTCTTTCATTCCCTATTCCTACTCTAAGGTAATTTATTTTTCCTTCTAATCAATTGGACAAAAGACATCAGAGACATTGATGCTTGATCAATTTATACTCAGTCTTCTGGAATAGGAGTATTAGCAATTTTGTGGTCTCATTATCCTTTTTTGTCAGCTAGGATTTCAGAGGTCCTTGAACTACTACTCCTTTTGTGGAAGGCTGGCATCAGAGTTCTCCAGATACATGCAAGTGGAGTGATGATAATACATTGCTGAGGAACAAATGAGGTTAAACGTTAGTGATAGTCATAGGATTTCGAATCATTAAACATACCCTTTCAAACCTCGATGCTCAGATGTTTTCTGAATCAGAATAGATATTTATAATGTTAAAATATTCTTTTGCTTTGTACTTTTAAAGTACATTCACGAATGGCATCTAATTTCCTTCTCACAATGAACCAAGACAGGACAATTTTTAAACATATGAAGGAAGAGGCTGTCATAGAAGATGAGCCTGGAGAAAGACTGGGCTGTCTGTACCATCTGCAAGTGACACAGCTGACCCTGTTTTAATTATAGAGCCGTAGCACCTGTGATGACAATATGAGCTAAAAAGAGAATAAGTCATGGGAAAAGGTGAGTGAGGGTGAGGAAAGAGAGATTCTCCACCTAGGAGCAGGACTTTCCAAATGTGAAACTACCTCATTCTAATTATATGGGTAATTGACTCCAGCTGATTCTTCCTTTGCTCATCACACAGATTTCTCCCTCTTCATGATATGTTTTACTATTACCACCTTGAGTCTCTGTGTTATTTAGCTTATGACAACTTGGAGTTGTTATAAGCCACTCTGCTTTCTTCATTTGTGCATTTTTAAAGAGTTCCTTTTAAATCTGTCTTGTCTTTTACTTCATGTATTTATTTTTTAATCTATTAATTTTAATATTTAATTTTAATTAATAAATTAAAAATTTATTAATTAAAAATAATTTATTAATTTATTTTAAATTATTTTTAATCTTGTGTGTTCTTATGTTTTATTCTATTTTTCTTAACTTCTAAAACATTAATGTAGCTTTTATTACCTAATATTATTAAAGCAAGAATAATTTATTTTATACATATGTGTGTAGGCAAGGCAACCCTTGGTTGGCCTCATAGACTGTAAGGACCTTGTCAGTTTATAATCCCTTATTTTTATTTTTTTATGCCTACAGCACCTGGTCTTCCTAGATGGTCTCCCATCCAAGGACTAGCCAGGCCCGACCCTGCTTAACTTCTGAGATCAGATGGGGTTGGGCTTGTTCAGTGTGGCATGGCTGTAGACTATATTTATATTTATGCTAGGCATTATTCATTAATAATATATAAACTAGATTCAGTTTAGAATCATCTCTAAGACATAGTACTGGCCTGTTTGTTATTCTGAGTGTGAAGTTGAATATTGTTTCTGATGTTTTTCACCATTTGCACTACTGTACTGGATTTTCTATTTATGTTTGATGCTAATTTTTCCCTGAGGTTTTTTTTTTTTTAATATCGCTTTTTAAAAACCTTTGTTTTAAAAACAAATTATATATATTAATATAAATATTAAATCTTTGCCTTCTTAACCAATGTTTATTGATCCATATTATGTGCCAGTAATTGTACATTTTACAAATATTATCCTATATAATTTTCTTGACAATTCTATTTAATGTATTGCAATCTTCATGTGAGAGTTGAAAGAATGAGAGAAATTGGCATAATGTAGAAAGTTACATGGCTAGTAATAGATAGGAAGTGTTAAAGATTCTGTGTGTGTATATAAAATTTTAAACCCATGTGTTTAACTTCATCATATGCTACCTCCCTATCTATTAAATTTTTCCCCCAGGTTTTTACTTTTAACTTTGTTGGTTTCTTTCTCCATAAAAATTGTTTAATATTTATGAAGTCAAATCCATCCATATTTTCCTTTAGGGTGTGTGCTTTTGTTGTTAAGCTTAGGGAGACTTTACCTGCTTCAATATTATATAAATATCATTTATGCGCACTCCTAGCTTAGTGTTCTAAACTTTAAAAAAATTTAATTACAGGTTTTTTTTTTTTTTTTTCATAAAGCTTATGAGAGATAAAGCCTCTCACTCAATAATGCACAAATTTCCAAATATAGAAAATTTGGCCTGTCCTTTCAGGGAGTTCATAAAATCTCTGAAATCTGTGTGTTGAGGTCAAAAGGTCACATTTTAGTTTTTTTTTAAATAATTATTTTAAAATGCAAATTATGTTCCCCCCAGATTCATATGTTGAAATCCTAATCTCGAATACTTCAGGATATGACTGCATTTGGAGACAGTGCTTTTATGAAGAGGTAATCAAGGTAAAATGAGGTCATATGGGTGGGCCTTATTTCAGTGTACCTCCTGTTTTAAGAAGAGATTAGGACACAGACACACACAGAGGAAAGACTGTATGAGGATACAAGGATAAGATAGTCATCTACAAGCTAAAGAAAGTCCTCAGAAGAAAGCAACACTGTTTATATACTTACTGATTGTACTTCTAGCCTCCAAAACAGTGGGAAAATTTGTTGTTTAAACTACCTAGTTTGTGGTAGCCCTAGCAAACTAATACAATGAGATAAAGATCCAGGGGTATAATTTTTTTGTTTGCTTTTTTGCAAATGTCTATATTTTGCTTCCTTTTCTTACATTTTTTAAACTACAGCTATCACTCAAAAACCTTTTTATAAGATATTTCTTCCCCACTTCATAAAAAAAAGACCTTTGCATTCTGTCTGCTGGATTCTGTTACATGAGATCAAGTGAGAGACCTAGTTGGGGAGACTGTGGGTGTCTTATATAACTCAAAAAATCAGGTTCTTGAGTCTCAATGAACTCTGAACCCAGAATAAATTTGAGCAGATAGAGTATATTAGAGTCAGAGGGAGGGAGATTTGTGTATAAGAGAACATGAAAGGGAGAAAAGCATGCTGCCTGAAGACTTTTTGTGACAAAATTATACAAGCCATCAGAAAGTAGGAAGGAGTTCAGGAATGAGGTTGTGATTCCTGGTCCTATAATGTCTTCCATGTAGTCATCAGTTTCAAAATGCTCACAAGATGTGCTTTTCTTGGTTAATGGTCCCTGCCAAGGTCCTGCAAAACAAAGGCTTACACAAACATATTGGTTATCCTTTTGTATTTTAAATGGCCAGTCCTAAATTGCAGATTTAAGAGATTACTGTTTTGTTTTGTTTTGTTTTGTTTTGTTTTGTTTTGTTTTGTTTTGTTCTGTTCTGTTTTCTCAGAGGCTGTGGGTGCTGAGTTAAACCTTAACTAGAATGTCAGCAAGGACTAAAGGGGAGAGACTATAGTTAAAAATTAAGTCTCAGTATTAGATGAAATGGAGTCTCTCTTCTTTTAGCTATTTCATACTAGCTCAGAGGCAATGGTATTGTTATGAGGCAAGCATGAGAAACAAAACAAGTTGACTATTTACATGGGCAGGAACATGGAGAAAGAGTATAAAAATAAATTATTTTATAATACTGAGACTGAATTACCTGGGAGCCTTCAGATAGTGGGTAGTTGGAAATATAAATTAAAGTTTTGGAAAAAGATCTATAGACATTCTCCTTTTTGTGGCTTCCTTCATTCTCTTAAAAGCCATGTAGAGTCACGAAATTTACCTTTGTAATGTTTGCCTATTTTTTTAAAATTTACACTCCACTCCCATTGTTTTGCAACCATTTAAAAAAAAAAATTGCAGTTATTTTCAAACTTCTCTCTCCCTTCTGCGGACTTAGATCGATATATTCACTTGTCAAAAAACCTTACTATAAATTGTTTGCAGAATAAAGTTTATGCTTTTAGCAAGAGATATGAGCCTGCTTAATTTTTTCCTTTCTGTACATGTTAACTGGGCTCTTATGATGTACCAGGCTATTCTAGGTTTGAAGCTATGTATGAGACAGGGTCTTTCCCCTCATATCGCTCATGATATAATGGAAATGTCAGAAAGGTTAATAAAACTACCTTTGTAGTCAAATGAGCTATGGCACCTTACTTTGAATCTTACAGACACACTGTCTGCCGCTGTGACTCTTTCTAGAGCACATGCATCTTTATCCTTCTTTGAAAATGGTCTTCTTTGACTATAATGTTTTCCTTTCTTCCAGTTATAAAGTATCACATTTATTGTTGGTAAATGTTTATCGAATAACCTTATTGAAATTTACAGTGGGCTTTCAACTGATTTCTTTTAAAGACTAAAGCCCAGAAATCTTGATTATAAATTTAATAAGGATTTCTCCTCAGATTCTTCCAGAAGTGCTTATCTTCCACACCCTCTTCCTACACAAAGTTCCCATTTCCTAATTGCAGTCTAAAGTGAGTTGCTACTTCTAAAATCATTTTATTTTATTTTTTTCCAATGAGTTTAGGCAAGCTCCAATTTTCACATAGGTTTTTAGTTGGGCAGCAAAGGGCATACACAAATCTCTTTGCAAGAAAAGAACATAATACATCAAACACATACTTGGAATTGAAATATAGTTTCAAAGAAAGACTGCTGAGGTTAATTGTGACTCACTGATAAATTGCAATAGAACAGATTTGTATTATTATTTGTGTTTACTTTTCCTTTATAGTTTATACTTTTTATTCTAATTCCAGAATTATCCTGACATCAATATTGCCTGATTTTTGAAAGATCTTTCTTATTTTAAATCATATTTTATTACTTTACTTCTCTATTATATAATTCTAGTGATAAAACAACCATAAATGCATTAAATTCTAGACATTTTAAATAAATTGAGAATACCATAGTAGAAAGTTATGCTTAGTATTAAATATAGATGTTAAAGAGCATATATATAAAAAGAGTATACCATAAAGAGATAGATTATATCAAATAGCACATCTTTTAATTTTAATTAATAGGATAATTAATTATTATCCTCTTTACTAAGTAAATATAGCTTCAACCTCTGTGCAAACATTTAAAGCATACTTTAGCTATTAGACCTTAGAGCCAATAAATGTTTTGTTTCCAATATTTCCTAAAATGCTTTTTCTTTAAAATTGTACTGTTCAATAGATTTATATCAAGAAAAAATTGTATAGATATGGATGCAGAATACATAGAAACAATGAAATGTTGAACAATGTTATATTGACCAATTCTCATGCTGGCATACTCTTTATTGAGAGAGATAAAGGTCAATATCAAAATTCTTATTTGTGAGTAATCAGCTGAACATTTTAAAAAGACATCTTCTATTGTCTTTGTTGTCAGGAAACTATAGTAACACAGTATGACAAGAGACAATAAAAAGAAACAGTATTTAATTGAAGATAACAGTGAAATAATCGTAAAAATGAGTAAAATATACATAAACCCCATCAGTGAGTTAGCAGCTCTGGCTTTGGGTTGTTACTATGTGTAAAAAGACCTTCAGTAAGTTTCTTAATCTTTTTACATATCAGTTTCTTATTTGTAAAATGGAATTAATAGTAAGGCCTGCCCATAGGATTATTAGAAGGGAATGAGATAGTGCATGTAAAACCTCTAGCTCATAGTATTTTAAAAAGTTAGTTCTTCTGCTATTTTTGTTCATAATGGGAATCATAGAGATATGTACCTCCCCATCAATGACAGTATCTTCATTACAGTGATGCCATTTGGGGTTGGCAGTGAACATTAATGCTAGTAAGAAAAGCATGGCATAGTGTGAGGTAAGGAGCACTTGGTTTGAAGTTTTCAGATCAGTTTGAATCTGGGTTCTCCCATATATAGAATATGTGACCTTGGAAACATTTCTTAACTTTTGTGAGTGTGAATTCCTCAGGAGTAAAGTGGGGATAAAAATGATTACCTTTTAGAGTTTGAGTGAAAAATAAATTATAAAATAAATTGCTCAGCACAATGACAAACATATGAGCCTCAAATATTAATGCTTCCTTTTCCTTTAAATCATAGAGGCTCATTTAGGTCAGTCCCCTAGGTTTCATTCTTTGTGCACATTGACATGAATTTACTGAACCGATGCTATTCAGTTTGCACGACTTGAAACTATTTATTAAGTAATTGATTGAACAGCTGCTCAGCTACTGCACATCAACTAGAAAGTCCAGAGTTGCCAGCCAATCACCCATGTGGCAACCTGATCAGCAAGAAACACTATATGATAATGTCTTGGTCTTTATACAACTGATACTTTATGATGGGGTTTCTTGGGTAAAAAATCTGTGGGATTAGCAGAGCAAACAAATGACAAAAAAATACTGAAATAAGTAAATGGCCTTATGGAGGCCAGTGCCTAGAATATATTTTGAACTTCCATAGGCTTGGATTAGAGAGCTCATTCTTTGAATATTAAATGTAGTTCCATCGAAGGGAAAAGGAAAAATTTAGACTCTAAAGCTAACAGCACTGTGTTCTCCCTCTAAGAATAAGGACTCATCTGTAAGCCATAAAACTTTGAACCTGCATTTTCCTAGAAAAGTTAATAAAGTTAAAGCTATTCCTTCTTGGCCTTTGACTCAAGTATATTAAGGAAACATGACCTTGTGTTAAGGTAGCATGTCTTCAATTAGAAGGCAGGACTTACATCAGTTTAAAGATCTCATAGGAACCACTGCAGGGTTTTGTAGAAGTGATAGATTCAAGTGCTGATATTTGCTATAGGAAGGTGCTGTTCATGGATCATTCTCTTATTACTCTGGAATTGAAAACTAGCAGATCAAATGGTTGCTTGGTCGGGTCAGTATATATCACACAAACTAAGAATTATTTTGACTCTGTTTACCATTCAGATTTTTGGTGTAGGTGTGTGTGTGTGTTTTTTTGTTTGTTTGTTTGTTTTGTTTTGTTTTGTTTTTTATTGTATTAATAGCAGTAGCAGTGGCAGTAGTAATAGTGTTACTGATCTAAAGGGATTCATTTGTCTGCATGCTTCAAAGCCAAACAAGACACAGAGAGGGATTTGCAGTAAAGAAAATAAAAGTTAATTTAAGAAAATGGCACCAAGACTGGAGACAAAGGTGAACTGGCACTCAGAGACCTGGCTCCCAGTTGTCCTCTAGGGGATAGGTTATATAGGGGAAAACTATTAGTCATGGTAGCTAAGGGAGTTGAGGCTGTAGGCTCTACTGATTGGTAGGGGCCAGGGTGGGAGGCAGTTGATTATTGCATCAGGTCCTGATGTCATTCATGGTGTCCTTCTGTCTGGTTTTGAGGAGATGTGGCTGGTGGAGTCATTTGGCCTTTATGGATCTGGAGCTAAAACATAACTGAGGTCAAGATGTTATCTTTAGTTTTACCAGAATTCCTTTTCTGTGGACAACAGACTTGAGGCTGTATTCCTAAGACTGATACTGACCAGAATCTGATGTCCTAAGGGCTTAATGACTGAGGGAGTGGTCCTGCAGAGTGTGCAAAGGTAGAAGGACAAGAAAAGAAAACTAGCAAGTGACTCATGGTGCTAGACTAGACAAGGTGGTTCGAATCAAAGAGAAAGAAAAAAGAAAAAGTTATTTTAAAGAAATGAAATATTTTCACTATTATAATAGTAGTAATATTTTTAATTGTATTTTCTTGGGCTTGTAGATTAAAAAAAAATTAGAACAAATTTGTTAGCATAGTAAGTCCAAATTATTTCTATAAGGAAGTTCTCTGGGTTTAATGAATGTGGGAATTGGGTCACTTAAATAGGTTTATATCTGCTTATGTAGGAAGACTGCCTGGGAAGAAGGGGGTGGAGCTACTTTGGCAAGTAAGAGTGGTCATATGATATATGTTCTCTCTACTCAAGGTGCAGAATATAATCCCTCAGACTTGTTGCCTGAGGCAGGAGTGGCATTGATTCATCACTGCAAGCTTCACTGGCATTCAATGCAATCTAGAGAGCAGAACATATATATTTTTTTTTGCATTTTTTAAACATGTAACATAATTAGATAATTTTGTGTTTCCATTTTTTTAAATAAATGTATTATATCCCTTTGGGCCTCAGAGCATAGTAAAATTCAAAAATGCTAACAATTAAGTATTTTAAATCAATTAAAAATCAGCAAAAATCAAAGTCACACTTTTTGTACTAATGGGTATCGACAATTTTAATTTAGATTATTTTTGAAGGAGTGAGTGAGGCTGGTCAACTTTATAGGAAAATGTAATTTTGAAAGCATGAGAGAATACCAGGCTTCTGATAGCTTGATCTACACATTAGGGAAGAACAAACTAAAATAGGTTAGCCAATTCATAGTATCACGACTTATATCCAGGCCTATGGAAATTCAGCATTTTTCATTTGATTCAATTCTTCCCCCTAAGCTAGAGAATTTGAAGTCAGATCTTTAGTTCATTCATAGTCTAGAATTTTTTCTGACAATAAAACCAAGAAAAATCAGAGAGAATAATCCAAGTCCTGTGGTATCTGTCAAAACTTAAGGTATCTTCATACTTTACACACGTTCTTTTATATATCCTTTAAGTTTTATATTTTTAAATTTTTTTATATTTTAAGGATTTTAATTTCAGTAAATATATTAAATATGATGTTACATTTTTGTTACTTATATAATATTTCATTGTAAATTAATATTATTAGTTCCCTAATGCTAAAAATGTAGATGGTTTATAAGTGTCTGCTATTATAAAAATGTTCTGAAACAAACATCTTTTTTACTAAATATATTAGTTTCTGCTGATTTTCTTAGTCATATTAAGGTAAAAAAAGTCAGAATTTTTCTGTCATCAAATAATAAAATACATTTTTAACCACATAAATATTTGCTAGAGAGAATATGAGATTGAAACATCATTAAATGATTTTTCAAAAACTCTTGAGAGACACAGATAACTAAAATCAGAAATGAAAGTGAAGATATTACTACCGACCTTCCAAAAACAAGAAGGATTTTAATAGAATTCTGTGAACATTGTATGTCAACAAATTAGGTGACATAGATAAAATGGACAAATTCTAAAAAAGAAACAAATTAAACTGACAAAATTAAACTGATGAAGAAGAAAAAGAAAATCTCAACAGAGCTATAAGTAAAAAGGTTGAATTAGTAATGAAAAGCCTCCCAATAGAGAATAGTCCAGGATCAGATGGTTTCACTCGTGAATTCTAAAAAAAAAAAAATTAAAAAAATATATATCATTTTATAATATATTTAATAGTAGAAGAGGGAACACTTTCTAATTTACGAGGCCAGCATTGCTTTGAAATCAAGTCAGTTAAAGACATCATAAGAAGGAAAACTATAGACCAATATACCTTATAAATATAAATTTTAAAAAATCATCAAGAAAATAATAGCAAACCAAATTCAAATGCATATTAAAGAATTACATACTATAATTAAGAAGGATTTATCCCAGGGATGCAAGAGTGTTTCAATATTAAAAAAATCAGCTAATGTAATACAACACATTACAAGTATGAAGGAAAAACAACACATGATCATCTCAATTGATACAGAAAAGGCACATAAGATAGTCTAATACCCTTTCATGATAAAAGCACTGAATAAACTAGGAATAGAAGGGAATTTGCACAACACGATAAAGATAAAAAGTTATAGGTAACATCAAACTCATTTATGAAAAGTGGAATATTTTCATCTAAGATTAAAAACAAGCTTTTTGTGTGTGCATATAAATGAAAAAGCTGACTCTCAAATTGATATGGGATTACAAGGAGCCCCAATAAACCAAAACAATATTTGAAAAGAACAAAGTTAGAAGACTTACACTTCCCAATTTCAAAATTTACTAGAAAGCTACAGTAATCAAAACAGTGTAATATGGTCATATGTCTATGTATGACTATATATTGGGCTGTATAGACATATGGACCAATGGAACAGAATTGAATCCAGAAATAAACTCATACCTCTGTGGCTGATTGTTTTTTGAAAGGGTGCCAAGTTCATTTAATGAGAAGAGAAGTCTGAACAACAAATGATTCTGGGACAACCAGATTTTCACAAACAAAAGAATAGTGTTGACCTCTACCTTATCCTATGTACAAAAATTAACTCAAAATGGATCAGTGACCTAAACATAAGAGTTAAACTTTTAGAAAAACAAATAGGGGTAAATTTTCATGTTCTTGGACATGGCAGTTGCTACTTGGATATGATGCCAAGCATGAGCAGCAAAAGAAAAGAATGGATAAATTGGACTTCATCAAAATTAAAAACTTTTGTGCATTAAAGGACATTATCGACAAAGTAAAAAAATAACCTTCAGAATGGGAGAAAAATACTTGCCAATTATATATCTGATAAGGGTATAATATCCAGAATATATAAACAAATATATTTCAAAGAATTCCTACAACTTACAATTTAAAAAAATGGGCAAAGGACTTGAATAGACCTTTCTCCAAAGAAGATATTCAAATGACCAATAGGTACATGAAAAAATGCTCAACATCACTAGTCATTAGATAAATACAAATCAGAACCACAATGAAATATTGCTTCACATCTACTTGAATGGCTATAATAAAAAACCGGAAAATAACAAGTGTTGGCAAAGATGTGGAGATACTGGAACCCTTATGCCTTGCTGGTGGGAATGTAAAATGGTGAAACCACTGTGTAAAATAATTTGAGTCCTCAAAAAGCTGAACATAGAATTATTGTACGATCTAGCAATTCTACTCCTAAGTATACACACAAAATAATTGGAAAATGGACTAAACAGGTATTTGTACCCATTTGTTTATAATAGACAGAAGGTGGAAACATTTAGAGGGTTCATCAACAGATTAATAAATAAATGAAATGTGGTATATACATACAATGCAACATTATTCAGCATCAAAAATAATGGTACACCATAAATGGACCTTGAAGACATTATGCTAACTGAAAAAAAGCCAGAAACAAAAAGATGATTGTCAATTTCCATTTATATAAAATATTTTGAATAGGTAAATGTAGAGATAGAAAGTAGAAAAGAGTGAACCAGGGCTGCAGAGAGGGGTCAGTGAGAAGTTACTGCTTAATAGTTATAAAATTTCCATTTGGGGTAATGTAAAAGTTTTGGAAATAGTAGCAACAGTTGTACAACATTGTGAATATAATTAATGACACTGAACTGTACACTTAAAAGTGGTTAAAATGGCAAATTTTACATTATAAATATATTTACCATAATAAAACTGTTTTTTTTTTAAAGTTCTTGTGTGTTTTCAGAAGATAATCTTAGATCCAGCAATAGCTAACTTTTATCTAGAGCTATGTTCCACTTTCAGTCTGATCACCTTTCAACAAATCCATGGTGTGTTTATAATAACCCTATGAGGAAATATTCATGCTATATCCATTTTACAGATGAGGAAAGTCAGACTAAAAGACACTGAGTGATTTTTCCCAAGGTCACATAGCTACTGGAGGCAGATTCAGGATTTAAATCCATGCAGTTTGGTTCCAGAGGTCACACCTATCCATCACAGTGTGCTTCCTGTTTTCAACCACCATACTCTTTAGTCATTACTTTTTAGAATATAGTTTGTAAAATATTTCAACTATTTTATATAAAAGCATATATCTTAAGTCATATATCTTTAGATAGTATATGGGGTTAAATATTGTAACCCAATAATTCATGTCCCTTCAAAACTGTGAATGTGACTTTATTGGCAAATAGGGTTTTATAAATGTAATCAAGTCAGATTGAGGTAATAGTGGATTAGGTTGGGCTCTAAACCCATAAAGGCTTGTGTCCTTCTGAAAAAAGAGAAGTTAGGACACAGACACAGAAGAAAGCCATGTGACAACGCAGGCAGGAATTTGAATGGTACAAGACAAAAAGTGCCAAGAATTGCAAACAACATGAGGAAGAGACAAGGAAGGCTCCTCCCTTAGAACCATTAGATGGAGCATGGCTCTGCTGACCCCTTCCTTTCTGACTTCTAACCTCCAGAATTGTGAGATAACAAATTTCTCTTGTTTTAAGTCATTCAAAATTATGGTGATTTGTTATGGCAGCCCAAGGAAACTAATACAGATAATGTACAGTTATTTTTTAGTTTTACAGATAAAATTTTGCCAAATATCTGCAGATATATTTTATTAAAATTCATAATCCTCTTGACTGATGTTTTATTGTAGTATATTTGTATCTATTTATAAAAAAAGAAAATCTGCTTACAACTTTAAATAAAAAACTATGTGCTATAAAAGTTATAAAAATCTAGTGATACTAATACTTGCATTATATTTTTATAATAATAAGCTTTTGTTCTATAGCTTTGTCCTAGCAGGTGGTAGATAGCATAAAGAATAATCTGATAAAAAGTGTTCTATTATTAAGACTCATTTGAGTTAAAAAAAAAATCAGCCATGGAGAATTTGTGATTATATATTAAAAATGAAAAAAGTAAGCAAACAAATTGCACAGCAATCTTTCTGAAGTATCAGTGTTGAATACATGTAATAATCATCTGCTCTCCTCTCTTCCCCCCAATCGGCATAAATTCAGGCCCACTTTATTTGAAATAGCTCTGAAAAGGCAATCTCATGCAGCGTGGAACTTATTCCATTGCTAGAGAGCGCGCGCATGCACACACACACACACACACCCACCCACCCACCCACCCAAACCCAATATGCACATAATTGAAGAAAACCTTAATAGATATTTGAAAACAAAACCAAAAAAAAAATAATTGTTCATGTAAATAGAAGATAGACAAGCATTAAGAGATAAATGTAACCTATGAATCTATTTTGAAGGAGTGATATATCTAAACATTAAAGGAAAACAATACCAGTGATTGCATATTTTTTACTGACATTTCAAAACATGTTATGAAAACATATATTTCTTTTTACAATGGAGCTTCTTTCTGAACAATGAGTTCCCAGAGTAATTTTAAAAGCTTATTTATGACTATTAATCTTAAGACTGCTCTTCCTTACTGAAAATGAGACTCAAAACAGTTGGCTTGTTCATAAAATCAAATCAAGATGACATTCTGTTTGTCTTGGTCTCTACATTGGGTATTGAGATAATTTATAACCAAAAATGTGAAAGGCAATATACCATCGTCATTACTTGAAGTGTTCAGTACAAGAGAATTTGCCATATAATTTTCCAAGTATTTTAATGTTTATTGGAAATTGATTCAACATTTGACTCATTTTGGCCCTCTGCTGGGACAGGGGGAGAGTAGTAAACAAGGCAGATGTAATCCCTTTCTGCATGGAGTTTATAACTTAGCAAAAGTGACAAACATTAATCAAAGAATTATAAATAATTTTATTAGATAAATAACATGTAATAAAATGATTTGTTACAATTGTAAGAAATGTGACAAAAATAGTGTGCTATATTAGTCATATTATTGGATGCAAGTCTTTGAAATCCAATTCAAATTATTTTTAACAATGGGTGTTCATTGACATGTCTCCCTGAAGATACAGAATGTTGACTTCAGGCATAGCAGGATCTAGGTGTTCAATCAATGTCATTGGAAATCACATTTTCTCCATGATTTGACTTTGCTTTCTTCAGTTTTTCTTTAATTTCAGGCGGAATGGAGTGGCTAAATTCACCAACAATAGCTGTTGGCTTCTGTTCTACTTAATAACACAGAGTGCTACTTACCTAAACATTGCAGCAAAAGCCTAGGAGCTGACTTTTTTTGGCACAGTTTGTCCATCTGTGAATTGATCACAGTCAAGTTTATTGTCTGACTCCTGGTTTCCCTATTAGATAAGTTACATACCTGGGGCAGCTATGATGAATTCATCTCAGATTACATGGACTAAAAGAGGAAAATAGTTCATTTTCTAAAAGGAAACAGACGTTACCTAAAAATAAATAAATAAAACAGGAAAAGAAATACTGAGAAAACAAAAAAGAAATCAGTTTGCAAAGCAAGTGGATATATATCTTTCATCCTATTACTCACTTTGTATATGCGTATACACTAAATACATGTAAATGCAAATCTTGAGTCCAGCTTAAAAGATAGGAGTAAATTAAATTAATGATGTTTCCTTTAGCTTTCCTAAGGTAGAATATTTCCATAAAATGCCAAGATCACTTATTTTCTACATGGTTCCCAAGACTGCTTGGCATAAAATTCTTTGGAAGATACTCTGCCTTTACTGGCAAGCCGGTAAAGCCAGGTATAATTTCACTGTCTGAATGTTGCTGAATGTTAAATAGTGGCCTTTAAGTATTGTGCTTCTTGATGCCATTACATCTTAATGTTCTGAAAAGTGATTTGAATATATTTGAAGACCTATTATGTGCTGCATGGTACAAAATATAAAAGATTCAACAGCAAAACATGTCTCCCTTCCACTTCTGTTCCTAAGCCATAGTTTTTAATTCATGAACGTAAATTAGTATTATTAACTTTTTCATATATTTTCCATAGATATATATGCATGTATACATTTAAAACATAAATTATATTGTATTATAGGGCATGTGGACTGGTAATTCTTAGAATGACCAGTAAAGAGGTCAGTTTCCATCAAGATTGGGATGTGAGTTAATGTCAGGTAAAAGGAATTTGTTCTCAGAGAAACTGAAGATTTTTGAACAAGAAAATAAGAAGTTATCTAGAGTTAATATGTAAGCAATGTGTAAACTGAAATGGAAAAAGGTTAGATTTGGATTTAGTGGGACCTGTAAGAAAGTAAATTCTATAGAAATGGAAGTATGTGAAGTAGAATGAGGCTGTACAAATGAAGAGTATGAGATGAATAAGAGATGTTTTAGATGTAAAAATCTGTAAGACTTGTCAACCAATTTGACAGAAGAGAACGTGAGAAAAAGAGGTTAAAGTGAATCTGAGATTTTGACTGCCGTACCTGGGGGGTTAGTGGTACTATTAATAAAAACAGGAAACATGGCCAACAAAAAATGGCTAGGAATAAACCCTCCAAGAAGATTTCATATATTATTAAGGGCCTCTCAGAAACCCCTTTGGGTGTTGCAGTGAAGATGGAAGCTACATATAAGAGGATACAAGTTGTTTTGCTTTAGTGTTTGACATTAAAGTTCATTCATTATTGCTAGCCTTAATCTTTGGCATTATGCTCAGTGCTCTTTTTACCACTTTCCACATCTAATCCATAAACAATTTCATTGATTTTACATACTCAGTATCTCTCAGATCTGTCCACCCCTACTTATCCTTTCCCATTGTCATAACATTTTTTTTTTCTAATCGTGTCTACCAGTGTTTCTACACTTAACCACTGCAATAAAATTACTCATCCACTCTCTACATAGCAGACAAAATGATCCATCAAAATATACATATTCAATTTTGGAACTATGCAGTTGAATATCCTTTAATATCATACTATTACTCTTAAGGTAAAGACAAAACTCTTCAATATGCCTCTCTTAGTTGTGAATGATTTGAGTATGATATATCTCCTCAGCCTCATTTAGCATTATTCTTCTCCAAACATTACAATCCAGTTATACTGGCTTTCTTTGAGTTTTTAAAATATATTAGTCTCTATTATCTACTGGATTGAAATAGCTACTGTGCAGGAAGATCTATTATTTTCCCCATTATTTCCTTTTTGCCTCCCTCAACACTAGGGGCATAGTAAGGGAGTTGGTTTTTAATAAATGCTTTTGGAGAAAATACATTTGACATGGTACATTCCATCTCATGATGGTAATAGTGTTCAGTATCATAGAATGGTAGTCTGGAAGACATTCAAGGTCAGTAATACCTACTTTCAAAGTATCTTTTGTGAACAGGAATAAGTCTTTTTGGATAATATAAATGAACAGGAAAACTGCTGATTTTAGATATTTAAATCATAGAGCTGCCTGTTTCAAAGCATGATTTAAATCATTATGTGAAGATATTTACTTCTCTCTTAAACTACTGAAACCACTTAGTATCTCATATTTCCTCTTGACCTGCAGTGTTTATATTTAAATTTCCATGTTAGCTCTGTTTATAATCTCTAGGGCAAACATTGGTCTTATCAACCTGCATGGGATTTGGTATTATTGTGTACATAAATGTACATTGTCATTGGAATGATTTTAAATGCTTGTTAATATTTGTATTTCTGGGAACTTTAATAGATCTAGGTTTCAAATTAACAAAATTTAAAAAACAAGTTTTTTTTTTTGCTAGTAATCTAATTTATGTTAACTGCTTAGTATTTTATAGAATTTTTATAAATAAAATTCTTTTCCTTGTGCAGGTTGTTAGTTGGCTTTCTTCATTTTTTCTGCCTGTCCATGCCCATATCCACTCTGATTGTGGGTTCCTGGTCCACTGAACCATCATGAGAATGTAGGTTTGTATATTCCTATAAAGAAAGGTCGATTATGTTTCTCTAATATTGCATTCTTCAGTAGATGGCACCTAGCTCCATCCTCTTGGTTAGGTGAGCCAGTATCCTCTATTTTTTTAACCCCTACATTCCGTCCATCAACTCCAACAACTTCAAGAGCACAGTGATGTGGACCCTGGGTAACACTATTTTCACTTTTGCTTTTCCTGACCTAGAGGTAGTCAGTAGTTTCCTGAGTTACTAAAATTAATGTCTGAATAATATCATTTCCACAATTTTTTATGCTATATTAAATCCCCTTGTTGAAGGGATATAGTGGCTAAATGATGATGGTTATTTGTACTGTGTCTGCTCTACTATGTTGCAAGGAGCTAGAAGTAAGATTAAACAGACTTACCTGACAGTAGGCTTCTGGTTAATTTCTTCAAATGGAAAGACAAGACATGATAATGAAAACTGGGGGGAGGGGGGGAAAAGGAAAATCACTTTTTATCTGCTCCTGGTAGAGTCTCAGGAGACAGTAGCTAAGAATGGGCAAGTGTAGGCACCTGGCTGGCTGCTTGGGTAGCATGTTTCTAGTACCATGAGATATAATGGCACCAGCCAATCCAGCAGCCTCGGCAGTTCAACACTCATTTTCACAGAGCTCACAGCAGCAGTGAGTCCCCTCTCATTCTCAATGGCAGAGTATTTGAGGTTTTGGTTCTAGCTGCACCAACAACACTGATGGGATTCTGCAGGCTTCTGTGGCGACAGTGGTGGCGTGGCACTTTGACTTACTGTAGAGCCTCCACAGTGGTGGTTCCTACAGCAGATTCCTCAGCATAGCAGTCCTGGACCCACAGTTACATTATTTTTCCTTTTATTTTTCTTATATAAGGAACTGTGCCACCTTTCTGCATTTACCATTCTATGAGGATCATAGTTTTATTTCTTTCTTAGCCTTTTCATTACTTTTGTATCTAATTCTCTGTATTAGATACACTTTATATAAAGTACCTAAGGTGGTTTCTGTTTTTTTAACTGGACACTAATGGGACACTTTTTTCACATTTTAAAATCATACTATATATACTTATTTATGTCTAGCTTTCATTTTTATGATTGTAAAATTATCATGTTGAATGTATCATTCTTTATATCACTGTATAGTAACATTACATTGCATTATATGAATTACATTATGTTGCATGAATAAACCCCAATTTATTTATTCATTCTAACTTTTAGATTATTTCTAGTTTCTAGATATTATGAAATTTTTAAATGAATATTATATATGGCTTTCAGTGTATACTGAAACATATACATACACAAACATACATGCATATAATACATATATACATTTCATTAGTATCTACAACTGGAATTAAAATACTGGCTTTTGGGTATTTGTATATTACTCTTTGGGATGTATTACCAAGTTTCCACAGTAGATGAAGCAATTTATATTTTCACCAGAAGTCTATGAGAGTTCCAGTTATTTCATATTCTTTCCAACACTTGGCATTTGATCTATGATTTACATTTAGTGCCTTCAAACAAAAATAACACTGCGTCAACACAGTTTCTCAATTGTTTTAATGGAAATTTTTTTTGTCATTTAAAATTATTATTTTTACTGAATATAGAGTTTAGGTTGACAATTATTTACTTTCTGCCCTTTAAGCTGTCATTCTATTGTCTTTGGCTTTGGTGTTTTTGTTTAAAAGCCAGGTATCAGTTTTAACTCCTTGTTTTTGATTGCTCTTATCATTTTTCTCTTTGTCTTTGATTTATAGTAGTTTTATCATGGTGAGCTTGAATGTAATTTTTTTTTGTATTAATCATGTTTGGAGTTCAAAGAGCTTCTAATATTTGTGATAGCATTTGATTTATCAGTTTGACTAATACCTATAATTTTGATTAATACAGTTTCATATTAATTTAGCCTAATAGTCTCTCATCATTTTATACTCCAATTAAAGATATATTTAAGCTTTTATTATGTCCCACATATCTCTTTCATACTTTTCTATATTTTTACCTCATGTATTTGCTTCAATGTAGATGTTTTCTATTCACCACTTTTTCAATTCCCCAATTCTCTCTTCTACTGTGTCTAATCTGCTCTTAAAAATATCTATTGATTATTTTTTATTTTTTTAATTCCAGAATTTCTATTAAATTGCTGTTTATGAGTTCTAGCCTTTAGTCACATTTTATATGCATTTATTTATTCTAGGGACATATTAATAATTATTTTAAGTCCTATTATCTAAACTGCCAAATGAAGAATCATTAAGACAATGAGAGCTATAGATATTCTGGGGGGGGTGGGTAGGTTTTAGTGTTATATGGATTCCATAATGTTTATTATTTTTATCATGACAAAGTCAAAATTCATAACAAAATTTAAATATCTTCTTCAATAACAACACTGATATCTGGATCATCTGAGAGTTTTATTCTGTTTGTTTTTTATTATTTTGACATTGAAAATCTTGGTCCTTTTTCTGGTGCAACTTATAATTTTTGAATAAATGCTTAATGTTTTATGTAAAATAATTTATATTCTCTGGATCATGGTATGGTCAATTCTCACTATTTTTGGTAGTTATGTTCTCTAAAGGCACTGAATCAGTGAATATTGAATCAATGCTCGTAGAGGAAACACAAGGTTAGATTCCTGAGAGACTCTGGTCACAGTATTCTCATCAAATAATCAATATATGACTTTTTTTCCGTGGATTTCTATTTAAAGAGACCTTATTTAATATATATTGTTGATTCAGTAACACCAATGACTAATCACACTAGAATTCACACCTAAATGTAGCTTATTTAACATGTGTATTTCCTTCATTAGACAAAAACAGCTTTCTTACACTTAGGAACACTAGACAGCATTTCAGTACTATGCTTTGGGACCATTTTAAACAATGAAATAACAAAAAGAGCAGAAGAAAAAACTGATACCAAATGGATCACAACAAGGATACTTGTTTACAGTATGAGAACTGAAACAAAAAGGCAGTGTCTCCGTGTTGGGCCTCAGCTGAGAATGTGAGGTCTGAACAACTCAAATTTTCACCCCTCTGTGTATGTCCACAAATGACTGTGAAAACGCTCAAAGCATTGATTTTGGGGGGCTTCAAATAAATTTTAGTGAGTAGGAAAATTTGTAAGTATGGAATTCAAGACAGAATTTAACTTTCTCCTTGCAGGAACATAATTTTTGTCCAATCAGTGTGATTGCTGTGATTCTAGGATCTCAGTTAAAAGCATTTAAAAATGCTCTTCTTCTTTGGTGGGCTTTAAACCCCAATTTTTGTCCTATTAACACCATAATATTTCCAAAATCTTATTTTAACCTCATAGCAGCTGTCTTTTAAATGCTTGTCCAGTGCACTTACAGCTTAGGAATCCCCAAATAACTACATTGGACTAATAATACATTGGATTTTTTATTGTCTCTTTGTCTCTGGGATGATCTTAGCTCCTACTTTTCTTTTGGCTTCATTGGAGCCTCAAAATCCAATTTTTGACTTCCTAACTCAGTTAAACGTTTGCATCCTCCAAAACACAACTGCCTGTTTGAACTCTATGCCGAGAAATGCAAATTTCAGGGGGCAAAAAAGTCCTGAAGAAAAAAATAGTGCTGAATATGGAGCTCTCTTCAATACATTTTATTATTATTTTTTTTCTCCAGGACCTCTGTCTCAAATTCTGAATGTCTTGATTGCTCTTGTATGCCTCTGGGGGAATGTTTTTGTATTTCTCAAAATTTACATTTGCTATTGGTGGGAAGGTTATTCTCATACAAGCTATTCTTTTTTTTTTTTTTTCTTTTTAGCTGATGGAATGAGCCTGATAAAAATATTTATTCCATTAATAGTGAATAGACATTCCATTCACTTACCAAATGGTTCAATGATTGTTACTTTGTTACTTAAACATGTATTTTAACACTGAATGTGCCAAGGATTTGGGATATGGCATTGAATAAAGCGCATATAATGGTTTTTCTAGGTGATTATAGCATCTAGTGAAGAATATAGAAAAGTTTAAAAAATAGCATTGTGTTATAAGCGTGATAAAAGATTTATTGTGCTCTAAGAATACATGTAAGGAGCACTTAACTGGAGCTTGTGAATTCAAGGAAGAATTAATAGAAGAAAGGGCAGTTAAGTATAATCCTAAAGATTAAACAGAAGTTAGTCTGGAGGCAGAGGGATTTGGAATAAAAGAGAAAGAACATTTTAACAATTAGTAAAAAGTATATTAAATGTCAAAGAAGAAAGAATTGGCATTTAAAAGAACTAAACAGATGCCTGGGGGCCTCTGGTCACAACAGATAAGATTAAAGAGGAAAACAGGTAACAATAGTTCATAAGAAATATAAGTTCTGTAAGAAAGTTGAATTTTATCCTAAGATCAGACCAGTTCATTTTGGAGTATAAGAATGAGCAATAGTATAACTTTTGCATTTTAAAATAATCATGTAGGTTGCATTATTATCAATATACTGGAAAAGTTAAGATTAGAGGTAGGAGACTAGATAGGAGTTTATGAGTAACATGGGTGGGTGAGGACAGTAGGTTGAAATATTTATTTTATATGAAATAGATACAAAGTTTATTTTCATTGTAAAGTATTTGAACAAGCTGGGCATGTATGAACATACAGATTACTTTTTCCCAGGGAGATAACCACTTAAATATAAATTCTTCATATCCATTGTTCCTGGAAATGAGAGAATTCAAAGAAAGCAAAATTGCTTTAAAAATAATGATTTAAAGACTAATGTGAGGCAAAGAATAAGTAGCCTTGGGAGGAAAGTAGGAGAGAGAAAGAGAGAGAGGGAAATGGATTGAAAATTAGGATGAGAGAGAGAAGACACAAACAATTGACAGGTAAGAGAATTTGTCAAGTTAACAGAAATGTTCCCTAGGGTTATTGATTTTTTTATTAAAATAAATTTATTAAATTTTTATGTTTTATGTAACTTGTTTTCTATTTACATATAATGTTTTGAGTAAAAAGTTATCTGAAGTTTTATGAAATGGGTTTAATTTGAGAGAAAAGTTAAAAATTTTAGATCTTGTCTCACCCTTGACTGAGACAAAAACAATATATAAAAGACAATCCCACATATGAATAATATCTACCAATCTATTTATCCTATTCTAAACATACACATCTGTATCTATACTCAAAATCTGTATATGATCTATGCACGTACATATGCATATACATGTATATAAATTTATATGTGTACATTATGTGAATATAAGTATATAATTCCATTATATAATAGAATTGTGACACTTGATTTTTTCACCATATGTAACCATCTTTATCTTTATATGTATGAATTAATTAGAGTCTTTTGAAAGAGCTGTCATGATACCATGGCTCCACTGTTACTGTTGGCGTGAGATTTGAACTATGGTGTCACCCCAGTGGCATGGTGGGTGACAACGCAGAAGTGCAGTTGGCATATTTCCTTGGTTCTTCCCTGACGATTCAGTAAAGAATTACAGGTCAGTGAAGTTTAGAAAAAGTAAAATTTATTGAAAGTACATCTTAGAAGGAGACAGGCTGCTCTAAGGAAGGCTGCAGGCCTATGGACTTTGGGAGGTGAAAAGATAAGAGAAGTGAGTTCTCAGTGAAGAGGACTGTAACAATACAGAAGTGGGAAAGTCTGTATTATATTGGGGCTGTGATGGTGTTTACAAAGGTGTTCCTAGGTGAATGGCACATGAGATCATTTTAATTGACACTAGGCTGTTGTTATAACTCTTTGCCTAGTGTGCATGTGCTTACCTAAAAGTCGGTCTGCTATAATTAGATTCATGAACTTCCGGGCATAAACATGGTATTATAATGATGGTATAATGAGGCTGAGATTGTGGACAGGGAAGGGTGGTACCTTCTGCTTACCTCATCTGTGGCCAGATTAAACCAGCTATAGGTTTTGGCCCTCCTGTCCTTTGGCCCCTCGGGATGCAGGAGGGATTATTTAACTACCTTTGGGGTGTTCTTTGGATAGTCTCTGGGCTGGGCCTCTATTCCTTTGTTCCCTTGTCACTCATGTCTGACTAGCTACCTAACATTACCACAATTAATTTAATCAATTACCTTTTGTCAATTTTTTAGTTTTCTTATGTAAAATAATGTCTGATCAAGATTCCCAAAGAACATTTTTTTTGCATATTTATGTTATTTTCTAAAGATTACATACGTGGTAATCATATCAGTGAGTTTATTTGAAAAATTTGTTATTTGAATTTGATGTTTAGAAAGTCTTTATCTGTGTTCCCACCAGAGGCATTTGAGATTGATGAGCCTTTGCGAGTCTGGACTTAGGCTTTTGGTAAAAATACCACAACAATGAAAACATTTTCTTTGGGAGACAGTAAAGTTGCTTAAAAGGCAATTTGTACTGCCCACTTTACTTTCTAGTTGCTGCATCTATTTTTTAAGTTGATTAAGACTTCCCTTTAGCAATCTTATTGCTGGTTTAGTTCATATAATACTTACCCGGTGTGATAAGACGTTCTACTGTTGGCTTTGCATGTTCTTGATTCTCTGTTCACCTAACAGCATTTTAGTTTTTATTGGTTAACCCAATTCCAAGATTTCTTGGCTAACCAAGGGGAATATCACTTTCCCATAATGACTTAGGGTCACATTTTGACTAAAAACAATTTTATCATTCTGATAAAGTTCCTCTCAAAAGTGAAGTTATTTTATTGGAATAACACTTCAGAATTAGTCTATGAATTTTATGTTTATAAGCACACTCAATACTCAATATCAAAAAGAGAATTATAATTACAAAAAGTAACATAATTTCCCTAAATTGCTAGTAATATAATAAAGCATTTACATGAACCATGTATGATATAAAGCTGGCAAATTACCATTATTAAATATTTAATACTTAAATGTTGAAAACAATTTTCTTACTATATGTGTGAGAGCTTGCAAATATTTAGCTCAAGTAGTCAACTTTTTTTATCTAAATAATTAACTATTTTTAAGATAATTTAAAATTTGGTCCTTAAAGGATTATATTAGATAATGATTTATACTCATTATTAACTAGAGATAATCTCTAGGGGATGTGTTCATTATTGGAATCTTTTTGTGTTTGACATTATAAACTTGGTAATTTATTATTTTCAGAGCCAGTATATTATAATGTACTTTTACTATAGAATGTTTTGCCTTAATTAAAATAATTTATTAATTTAAGAGACACTAAGAGATTTATCAAAAAGTAATTAAATTACAGTGGGAATATGCAGTGGTTTCATCGGCAAATCATTATTTTTGGGGCAATGAGAATCTCTTAACATTGTAACTGCTTTTTCTTTAGAATGGCCTCATAGTCTTCTGAAAGAAAATATATGGAACGCATGAGTATTTAGGTCAAAACCCCCTTTGAATTAGTATTAAATATTAAAAATTTATTGAAGCTTTCAATAAATTATGATTAAAGATTATTTCAGAATTAATTTATACAAGGATGCAAAAAACTATAGTTTAAGCATTAAAACTCACAATCAACATTGAAATCTATTGAATATGTTAATCAAGATATTAGAAATTTTAAATTACAATGTTTACCATTTAAAATTTTAATTTGTAAAAACCTCTAATGTCTCTAAGCAATTTCTTGTTTTCCACTGTGTCTAGCACAAAACTTTAGCCATAGCAGGTATTTAATTAAAAATGAGTAAAATGTGGTAGTATAAAAGAGTAAAACAATTAGAGAGTTGGCCTAGACAACTATCTAGCATCTGTATTTAAGTAATAATTTCTTTAAAACCTCATAATAATGCTTCAGTACATAGTTATTATTTTCATTTTCCAAGAGAAAATATGTAATAGTAGTATTTGCAAATTATAATTTGTCAAATTCTCATATAAGTAAAAATAACAGCCCTACGAGTATAAATGTGATTAGTTGGAGTTCCTAAGTATATCGCATACTTACTATGTGTTAAGAACTGCTTTAAGTTTTTGCTATTAATCTTTATGTCAATTTTAAGATAGGTACTATTATTCCCTTCAGCTTATAGTTTTATGAGTTAATATTTTAAATACTAAATGTGTATATATTATAATACACAGCGCACTTTTTTTAAAGACTACATTTTCTCATTTGTTAAAATTATACACAGCTATTGTAAAAATTAAAAAATAAATAAAAATCAAAGTAATCCAAAAAATGCAAAGGAGAAAGAAGAAAACCAGAAAGAATATATCTGAGATATAATCATTTAGTAACAGTTGAGTAACATTATTTCAAACTTATCTCTATAAAAATATAAAGGCAGATAGATAGAAGTAATTTTAAAACTTGATATTCTATTAAAATGATTTTAACATAAACTATTAGATAAAATTTACTCTACAGAAAGAGAAATAATGTCAAACTGAAGGAACTGCTAAATTTCAGATAAATATCTCTTTATAATAACTGGCATAAGAATCTAAAAAAATATCTCAACTTACACAGTATTATGAAAACCTTTATGGTTATGAGTTTATTATATGTGTTTCTTTTAATATTATAGTTTAATTTTAGTTTGTGTTGAATTCTTGACAAAAGTGATGAGCAAATTATCTCACTTATATTTCTTTCTCTTCCATCTCTATACTGTTTAATTATTTTTTTTATCATCATGGTACATACTTCTTATTTGCAGTTTTAAAATCTTAATTCTCTCCTTTATTGAGTATTAGTTTTATAGTTATATGTATTTAAAATCTATTCACCACAACATCTCCAATCTGGGATTCTTCAATTTGATTAATCTGTTAGTCTAACGTAGTTTATCATCAAGTAAAATTTTCATATCTGCTACATTATCAGTGTCCAGGTTTGCTAGAGAATGCCTATTTCTTATTGCATTTTTGAAAAGATAAAATGCCTACATATAAATTTCTTGTGCCATCATCCTTTCTTTCAGAATTTTTTTGATAATACACTATTGTATTCTGAAGTTGAATATTATTATGGAAGAAGCTAAACAAAATATTTTTAAAGCATATTTGTATATTATTTGATTTATCGTTTTTTTTAAGTCCTCAAGTTTAACTCTTTAGTTTCAGACATTTTCTTCAATTATATTTTAAAATTATATTGGTCTATTTATTTCATCTTTCTAGTTTTCTCCCCAGAGTCACCCATTATTTCCTCTGTCTTTCATATAAAATCTATTTGTGATTTCTTTCATAAATCTATACTTTTATACAATATTAAGCAGATAATTAGAGTAAAGATTGTAGGTGGACTTGAATAATTGGCTAACTTCAGTGTTTCTGCATGAATAGTGTTGGTTTGGTCAACATCTTTTGCTTTATAAAGAATAAGGTATAGTTTCCTTATGGCATAAATTAAGTTGAGAGCAGTGTCTTTTTTTTTTTTTTTTTTTTTTTTTTTTTTTTGTATTTTGTCTTCTTTTGTTGCATGGTTCTTTTTTAAAAAAATAAAATAAAAGCATATCTCTTTGAAACGATGTTAGAGCTCTGGGTTAGTTCATTTAGCAATAACTTCTTAAACATTATTTTGCTCAATATGATTTGAAAATTAGAGGAAAATCTTAGAACACTAAGCCATTTTGATGATCCATGCTTATTTTGGACTGTATCTATGGGATAAATCTTTTCTTTTTATCTTTTATCTTGTGTTTCCAATGATCTAAACAATGAATTATTTTATAGCATTTCAGTTGAGAAATGTTTGTTTTCTCATCCTTCTGCTATAAATCTTTGTAATGTCAATATTACCTAGTAATCTCTAGCAAATTCCAATTTTAGTAGCATTTTCACTTTCTGTACAATTCAGTGTTTAAAAAAATAAACTCATCAGAGCTGCCCTGCTTTCTGTTCTTTCTTAGAACTTAATGCTAAACTCTTTCTTCAATTCTGTGAACTGCATAATGTCTTAGAAATATTTTTTTGGTTGGTTGCTATTACTTGCAAACAACCATTCGCAAGTAAGAGAATAAAATGATTCTCCCTACTCTACAAAAACAAAAATTTTCTCATCTCTGGCACAAAACATATAAACAAACAAACAAACAAATAAACAAAAACTGGACACTTACAAAGTCACACTCAACATGAATTATTTGTCTCAAAATATTTGTGATTATTTTATAAATCCTTCCATATAAAACCTAAACTTGATTTTTACTGTTGCTCAATCTGTTCTTGGAATGAGACTTTTCCTTGTAAAAATTTCATGGTAAATATTGTTAATAGTTAGGAAAAGAGTAAAATGGAGACTTAGAAGTGAAATATATTGTAAAACATAGAATTAGAGTAGAAATTTTGTATTGTGGTTTGGGAAAGGCACAGGAACTTCTTTATTGTCTTTGAGAGAATGGAACCAAATTTGCCTCAAGGGAAACCCAGAAGGACATGTGGTGTTTTGTCACATCCTAATGTACTATAGGAGGAAGTCACAAGCATGGTGTCAGGATGTTACTAGTATATGAGACAGATGATTAAAGAAACACCATGAGTCCATATGAAACTACACTTATGGCTCTGTTCAGCCAAGATAATGCAGATATTTTAAAGAGTTTGCCCTCCTATATGTAACATTCAAATTACGCTTCATCCAGAGACAGCAAATACTGGAAGTTTTTTAAAGCCTACTCTTTACCTAGTAGCAAAAAAGAATTAGAGAAATTTACCTTTTAAGGGCTCCAGAATTATGAAAAAGTGAATGAATTTACTATTCTGTACATTAATTTTATATTTCAAAACATGACTCACAATTTATTTAAAGTAAAATCTATACTGAAGTACCAACTAAAGATTCTGAGAAACCTACAAATTCTCTCTCTATATAACAGCAAAATAGTAACAATTTCATTTCTGTAACAATGGTTCTAATTCCATCCTATAATTTGCAAGAAAAGAGAGTTAGTACACTGTATAAACCTGGCAGTTTGTTTCAATGAAAATTTTAAAGGAGACTTGAATGTCAAGTGGATTGTTTTGTCTTATGCTCAGCTATTAACTCTGTTCCAAGTAAAAGATTTTTACAAAAATCTTATCACAATAAAAAGGTCTAACAAAAATATATCTTGTGTGCTGTCAATAGCTAACTATAAGAGTGATAATAGAGATAGATATGTAACAAAACACCCAAGAATTTTTAATTGACTTTCTCATAAGAGGAAATCAGTTTAATAGCAGTAAAATCATAGCAGGAACCATAACCTGGTCACATGTAGATATATTCCTGTTATGGACTGAATTATGTCCCCTCCAAATTTGTGTGTTGAAATTTCAACCCTTAGTATCACAGAATATAACCATATCTGGAGATAGGGTCTTTTAAGAGGTAGCTAAGGTTAAATGAGGTTATAATGGTGGCTACAATTCATGTATTTGAAGATAGGACTTTCAAAAAGATGTTTAAGTTAAAATGAAGCTAGTAGAGTAGGACCCTAATCCAACATGACTGGTGTCTTTAAAAGAAGAGAAAGAGAACTAGGAATGCATACATATGGAGACAAGATCATTTGAAGACATATCTAGAAGACTGCCATCTACAAGCCAAGGAAAGAGGCCTCAGGAGAAACCAAATCTGCTGACACCTTAATATTGGACTTCTAACCTCCAAAACTATGGAAAATAAACTTCTGTTCAAGTTACTCAGTCTGTGTGGTATTTTATTATGGCAGTCCTAGCAAACTAATATAATTTCCACTTTTTTTCCTTCTTAGTATGAATTTGATCCTTTCTCTTAATGTGGAACCACAAGAACAATCAAACCACTATTTATGGTGTAGATAATTTTTCAAGCTTCCATGTGTCTGATGCAACAGAGGCATCATACATACAAAATTCACGCAGTGGCTTAACTGTTGCTGTGTTCTTTAAGATCCCAATCTTTAATTCTACAGCATATGCTTTGATTTTTGTGGTATGCTAAAAATTCCAGGGTGTTCTGTTGAAACTGTCTTAGCAGCAGTGAATATCTCTAGCAAAAGAAAAATATTTTGCTGAATTAAATCCATGGTGTTTACCCAGTCTGAGAACATACTTCCAAATATCTCAATAATATATTTCACTATTTTAGTAGACTACAAACTTTCTCAAAATGGACCTTTGACTGAATCATTATCCTAAAGCCTATATTGACCAAAAGTGTAAATTGAATACTGTACCCTCATAACTAAATTAAATGAAATGTAACTGTATGAAATAGAAAGATGACTGACTTAAGTCTTGGAGGATTTGTTTTTATATATCTGCTTTTTTCAGGGTTTTATTTGAGACTACTGGTGACCACTGGAAAATCACAAGTAGTTTATACTTCCATCGAGAAAGCAATTGGCCATTGCTTTCATATGAAAAATCCCTGGTTGAGATATAAGCTCTAGTAATCATTTACTCTTGAAATTAAGGCCTCTAAATTCAAATTTCTTCTGGCATTCTTTTGACTGAATTCCAAACATATTTACATGCATAGAGCTAGACATAATCAAAAGGTACTATCCTCCTGGCAACTACTCTTTGTGGCAGTTCTGCACATTTTAGGGCTTGTCTATTCTGAGATATATAAATTGGCTTGGACTGAATGGAGGTTTTCAATCTATAGGTTTTACTGTTTTTAGAAAAATACACAAAAAGTCATCAGAGTGGCATGTGAAAAGGATGAAGGAAATTAAATTAGACACATTGAATATCTAATTTAAGTTAGACAATTACTACAAACCTTTCCGAAAGCATCACATTAATCCCTTCCAGTGATCTTCTAAAGCAGGTATGTGTATCCCCAATTTAGAGAAAAAACTGAGGCTTAGATTAGGCCAAAATATTTATCGAATGGGTATCTAACGCTATCTCAAGATCTATTCTACTAAAACCGTTTTAGACTGAGTATTTGTCTCTTGTAAGTACATAGTAACCCACTGTGCTTGCATTGTTCTCATGACATTTGAGGTCACTGTGAGCACTAAGATACAGCAATTTCAACAGCAAGTGGCCATACCAAAGAAGAAATTCTTATATAATGAAACATTTGGCTAGAAAAACAGTGTCAGATGGACCATGAGTCAGCACAGTTATTTCCCCCAGTACATAATCTGAATCTACTTGTTGGGTTCCTCTGTTAAAATTGTTTGTGTCCTGATTGACATTATTCTACAATTTCTAAGTAGAAACAGTTATATTTTGAGTTATATTTTGCTTTCTTTTTCTGAAGGAGTTAACTGGACTTTAAAAGTCTGACTTTAATACTTGGGGAAAATGTTTATGTTATGCTTTTGGGTTTATAAAAACAATATAATATTTATTCAGAACCCCTGTATTAGGCACTATGCTAAATGATCTCACATGTTAGAGTGGATAGGCTGAACAGCTTAGGTTGTTTATTTGAGAAACAAATCCTGTATGAGTGAATCATCATTAATATGTAAATTTGCTGCATTATTGCTTTACTGTCACATTTCTTTATTATTTGTCCCTTTTACAACTCAAAGGAGAATCATTCAAAATTCAGTTACTTGTTTCTTTTTGACTAGACAAAAAACAAACAAACAAAAAAAGAAAGAAATGAAGGAAGGCATTTGCTCATTTTAAAAAAGCCTCCTTTAGGAAGCTGAAAGGGGCTGTAATTAGTTCTAAAATACCATCTTGTATCCACTGTGCATATATTTTTCACACACACACAAAAATGAATGTTGGAGACCAAAGGGTCTGAAATGTAAAATGATGTAGCTAAACTTGATTTACAAGTAGTTGTAATGCAATTCCCAGTTGCTGGATTGCTTTGATATTCTTTATCTTGGGAAGAAATTTAATCCTGCAGTATCACCAATATTTTCTAACTCCTCTCTGATTATTGTTATAAACCGACAGTGATTGATTTTGAGTAATTATACTGAAAAATGAATTAGATTAAAAAATAATCTTCCTGATTATAGAGGAGTCTAGTACATTTTTATAATTAGTCTCTTTTTAGAAGGAATGATGATATCACATTTGACTATCAATGAAATTTTTATTTGCTAACGATTTGACTGCTTTGAAGAGAAGAACCACATATATTAAAGGCTAAATTTTTAGTAAAATCTCAATAGTGGGTAAACTTCTTCTAGAAGGAAGCAGCTTATGATTAAAGAAGCCAAGAAGTCAGAACCAAGGCATGAAGTATATTTTTGGCTTAGCTGTCAGTTATCTTTGTAAGCCCAGATGACCTCTCGGGGTCTGATTTTCTGCATTTGTAAAATGAAGGAGTACAACAAGATGCTCACTAAGTGCCTTTTCTAACATTCTGTTTTTATGTATTACATAATTCCTTTTTATGTAAAGTAATGGTCCATTTCCATGTAGGCCTCTAAAGTAACATTGGAGAGCAATTAAGAGAAAGTATAAAGAAAGACTAGCTAATAGGATAGAGGAAATAACAGTTTTTTTTTATGTTTCATTGCTTATAGAAAGATGCCCTCAAGAGTAGTGCTTTTTGAACTTTAATTTGTATTCAAATCACCCAGGGATCTTGTTAAAATGCAGACACTGATTCCATAGGTTTGAGAGAGACCTGAGAATATGTGTCATCACTAGCACATTCTTGAGTGATGTCCTTGCTGCTGGTTCCAGAGTACATTTTGAGTAACAAGGCTCTGATTGTAAAACTGAAGTATATGTAAGAATCTGCAGAATAGTTAAAGATTCAGATTCCAGATTAGCTCCAGTTTAGGGAGAAGGAGGGGTCACACACTCTGGATTCCTCACAAGCACTGTATGTGATACCGATGTCAGTATTTCAGGAACTCAAACTTAAAATATTTGAGAATTACCTTATAGAATCATGGAAAGATTTATCTACTAGCCAGTCTTTATTCTGTCCAGGTTTTCTTTTCAAACTCAGCCACTGACTAGTTTATTGCTATCTAATTCTATGGTTTGCTTGTATTAATCTTTTTATTTCATGAATTATCTTTTGTCTCATTGGAATGGCGGTCAAATACATAGGGCTTTTGTTTGCTTGTCTTTTACTTTTGAACTTGATTCCAGGGATCTTTCTACTTCTTTAACAGTATTTGTGGAGTCACCGTAAAGGAAGCATGCTGTATTGGAGAGAAGACCATACTAGAAGAGAAACCAAGCCCTAATTCTAGCACTGCTAACCATTCATTTGGAGCTTTTCTCATACTTGAAAACTGGAAGATATTGGGCATTGCCAGTTAAACAAATGACTAAATTACTAATTCAATTAGTTATACCTGCTCAATAGTATGCTGGTCTAGTAGGAGTTGCCAAAAATGATTAGTTAGCGTTTAAAGGGATAAGTGCTATAATTCAGAGGATGCTTTAAAGTAGTCACTGAAGTTGATCCTAAGTAAAATATTTCATTTATAACCATAATATGAGAAAATATAAGAATATTATGTGAAATGGAAATGGTATACATATGACCATGTACATGTGGTTCTATAGGATAATAATGAAAGCTTGTGAAATAAATAGTCATTTTCATTTTGGAGACTGTATTAGCCAAGTTTCTCCAGGGAAACAGAACCGTATATAAATATAAATATAGATGTAAATGAGGAGGTTTTATTATAAGAATTGGCTCACTCAGCCAAAAAGTCTCAGGATGTGCTGTCTACAAACTGGAGAACCAGGAAAGTCAGTGGTGGAATTCAGTCTGAGTCCAAAGGCCTGAGAATTGTGAGACTGATGTTGTAACTCCTAGTCTGAGTTGGAAAGCCTGAAAGAGCTTTTATGTTGAAGGACAAGAGAAGCGGAATGTCTCATATCAACCAGAGAGCAATTGAATTCATCTTTCCTCTACCTCTTTGCTCTATATAGGCCCTCAGTGGACTAGAAGATGTCAGTTCACATTGGGGAGGGTCATCTACTTTACTCAGTTTACCAATTCAAATGCTAATCTCTTCTGGAAACTTCTTAGAAACACCCAATACTAATGTTTCACCAGCTATCTCTGCATCATTTAGTCCAATCAAGATGATACATAAAATTAGCCATCACAGGGACAGAGCAGGGAAAAATGTACATCAAAAATTTATGTAAAAATTTTAGAAATAAAAGTTGGCCAATAACATTAAAAGCCTTAAATAACATCGATCATGGGATACAGTAATTTATCTTCTGTGTATCTAGGCCAGGAACCCTCTCTTGCCTTTCCCATATTCATCTACAATGTTTCTTTCAACAAATATTTATTTACTGGTTCCCAATCATTTACCAAAATCTGTTCCAGACTCTGGGGATAAAGTAGGGAACTATAAAAACAAAATTACCCTCAAGTCTGTCTTAATATTCTAATGGGACATATATTTGAGAAGGGGACAAACAAATAAGATTAAACTTTTCAGCATGACAGTTGATAGTGGTGAAAATTTGTATGGAAAAAAATAAAGTAGGAAAAGAGAATGGGGCATGTTGGCAGGAGGGTGACAGTGATTTTTTAGGAAGGAAAAGCTTCACTGAAAATGTGACATTTGATTAGGGACATAAAGAAAGTGGAGAGTGAGCTCTATAGTTACATGGGTTCTATCAAGTTCTTCAAAGTGAACGGAAAGAACATGCATGTGGCAAGTTCAAAGAAAAGCAGAACAATGTGGCTGGATCACAGGGAGCAAAAGTGGGGGGAAATACCATTTAGAAATTCTGTATACCATATTAGGAATTTTGAGTTTTACTGTGAGTGAAATGGGTAGTATGAACAATTTTTAGTAGAGGCATCATGTGCTATAATTTTCATTTTAAATGGGTCACTGTGGTTTTTATGTTGAGGACGGCTATTAGAAAAGAAAGACTCAGAAAGAGTCTTATTAGAATAGGTATTGGCAAACTATAGCCCATAGATCAAATCTGGCCAGCTTCCTGTTTTAGTAAGTAAAATTTTATTGGAACACAGCAACACTCATTCAGTTGCATATTGTCGATGGTGGTTTTCATATTATGACAGAGTTAAGTATGTGCAATGGGAACTTTATGGCCTGTAGTACATAAAATACATACTATCTAATCTTTTAGAGAAAGAAAGTTTGCATGCTCCTGAACTAGAAGGTTATTGCAATAATCCAAGTGAGTGGTAATGGTGGCTCGTATCAGAGTAGGAGTAGTGAAAATAATGATAAATGTTCAGACACCATGTACATTTTGAAGGAAGAAACAAAATAATGTGCTGACTGAGAAGAGGTATAAAAGAAAAAGTAATCATGAATGACTTTTTCTTTTTTGTCTAAACAATGGGAAGGACAGAGTAGAAAGCTGTTGTAGAAAGATTGTGTGAAAGACAGATTAAGAGGTACAGATCATGAGATTAGTCTTTGAGATACCTAACACAGCTGATATGTCTCATAGACAATTTTCCATCTACAAGTCTAGAGTTCAGCATAGAGTTCTGGGCTGGCAGTTTTCAGCATACAGGTAGTATTTAAATTCGTGAATGATAACACAGGGGAGTAATGTAGAGGAAAATGTTTTAAGATTAGAACTGAAGCTGGAGGCTTTACAGTTTTTGGAGATCATGCTGATATTGTAAAACCAGCAAAGTAAAATGAGAAAGAGAAATAAGTAAAATAGAACAGAAAGAAGAGCCCATAAAACTTTTGATGCTGAGTGAAGAGAGTGTATCAAGGAGACCATCATCAGCTTTATTAGGTACTGCTGGTCTTTTAGATAAGATGAGAATGGAGAATTTATTATTGGATTTGAACAATGTGAAGATAGATAACCTTGAGGGAAGTTTTGGCATGTGGAGTGAAATCCTGACTGGACTGGATTCAAGAGAAAATGAGAAGGAAGAAACTGAAAACAGCTTATTAATAAAAATGTCTACGAGTTTTCCTCTAAAGGAGAGCAGATAAACTAGCAGGAAGATGTGATATTGAGGATGTTTTCCCATTTTTTTAAAGATGAGAGAAATAGCAGAATGTTTGTATATTCTTAGGATAATTTGATCAAGATGAAAAAAATATCCAATAGAAAGAAAAACTCCGGAGTGATGTATTTGAGCAGGTGTTCAAGTGGAAGGGATGTCCTTCAATGAAAGCACAAGCTGTTCATTCAAAGTAACAATAGGGAAGGCAGAGTGTATAGGCACAGACACAAATAGGTAAGTAGATATGATTGTAGAAACTTGGGACATTCTTTTCTGATTGCTTTTTAATTTTTTTGTATAGGTCAACAAGCTGAGGGGAAAAATAAAGAGGTCTTAGAGGTATGGCAGGAGAGCAGAGAATAGAGGGTATGCAAACATCCTCTAAGTGAATTGACGAGAGGTATATAGTAGAACTGCTTAATATCAAAGGTTAAGATTCACAACAAAACATAAATTATAACAGCGAGGTTATAAAAATATAATCTAAATATTTAAGAGGATAATAATAAGATAAAGAGTAGTTTAGAATTTTCAGTAAATGGAATATTGTTAACTATTAAAATAATTATCAGATATGTTTAATAACATGGAAAAATTTCCTAAAACAATGTTTGTGGAAAAAGAAGACTACAACTCTTTATGTTCCAGACTATTATCACAATTTGACAAATGGAATAGATATCAAGACTCCAGTCACGCCTATCTGCTTTTAAACCGATTACCACACAGCTTAATTTGCATTTTATTTTAAGTACCTGAATCACCAGGTTAATCGAAATTTAACCTTTTTTTAAACCTTCAAATTAAAAAAAAATAATAATAAAAACTGTTACAGAGGTAAATATCTTCCATATGCTACTTAAATAATTATTTCAACTATAATATATAACTTTTCATATAAACTAATTTCATTTCTTTTTAATGTTCCAGATCATCACTATGAAGTAGTGAGTTTTTGTGAAAGCTATTTCTGTCATTTGGCACTGGAGTCTTACCTTTGTCAATACACTCAGCTCTTTGCCATTTATAAATTTAAGTGTTTCAGTGAAGACTTTATATAAATTATCAATATCTTTAACATGCTAATTTATTTGAAAATAGTATGTAAAAATGATAGAATTACAAGAATTTCTTTGAATGATGTGAGAGGCCTTTTATAATTAACTAGAATAAATTTTAGGTGTAGAAGAATCAAAAAACAAAACCCAAATTTAGTGTGGGTCACACATCTGTGATGATTTCTTTAGCTAAGAAATGGCTTCAAGTTTTAGGTTTTAGCTTCTAAAGACTTTTTAGGTTTTTTTTTTCCCACACATGTGACTTATCTCTGGTTTCTAACAGCTGGTACTTAGATGATTTTTCATAGTACCATTAATAGTATTTACTTATATACTGATAATTCCTAAATTCATGTCTTCTGCCCAGATCTCTTCCCTGAGTTTCAGTTACATGTATTCAGCTGTCTTCCTGACATCTCCCCTAAGTAAATTCAAACCTAACACATGCAAAACAGATCATTTGAGCCTTTTGCTTATCTTACTATGAAAATAAAGACCTTACTCAATAATCAGACTGTTGATATTCCAGAAAATGTTGACATCACTCTGAAAGAATGCAATCATTTTCAAGGAAACCAGAGGAACTCTGGAGGGAGACTTCAGTCACTTCAAGATAGAATTTAGTTTCCTTGGAATGAAAAGAAGAGGCTCCGTGTTGATAAATGGTAGGGAAATAGATACTGGCTACTCCTCTCACACTCAGTAGTCATGTTTAGATCAAAGATGTAACACTGTACTCCTGTTACAAGATGAGATTCATGCCACTTTGCCATCAACCTCATTATTTGGAATGGTTCTCTTGTTGAAATTAGAAATTTCTTGGTTGAAAAATACATTTGGAGGGTTCAAATGAGGTGAGGCATTGCTTATTCAATATCTCAAGTCCAGAAAGTTAACTTCTTGAAAGAAATGACACCGAATTTGTATCAGATTCAACTGCTCTGACTTAGCAAACCACAACTGTTAAAAACAAGAATTTCAGAAAATTTTGGGATGATATCTATGTCTCTGAAAAAGGGTAAGTTCACCAGTCTGGTGAATAAGGTTTACAAATTATCTAGCTATGGAACAGGATGGCAGATGATTGCTCAGACTTGTTTGTGATATTTTAAAGATGCAACAAAAGCCCTTTATTGAAAACAAAACAAAACAAAAGATCATCTGATTCCCTCTCTACCCACAAGCTATTTTCTATTTTTATAATGTAATAATCACTTGCTTGAGCCAAGAATCATTCTAATTCCTCTCTATACTATATTTGGTCAATGAACAAATTTGCTAGTTCTACCTCCAAAATATGTCTGTTCGATCAACTCTTTCTCTCCACATCATTCTTTAGTCTCATTTCTTCTAATAACTCCACAAAACAAATTTTTTGAAAGATCATTCAGATCACATCATTTTCCTGTGAAAAGCCTCTCAATGGCTTTCTGTTACACTAAAATAAAATTGAAACTCCTTACCCTCATCTATATGGTGCTATATGATTTGGCTTCTGCCTGGATTTCTATCCATCATGCTCTCCCCAGATTTTTCTTCAGGTGTACTGTTCTTTATCTTCTTTGAAGACATGGAGGTTTTCTAGTCTTAAATCCTCTGTATTCACTCTCACCTCCACCTGGACCACCTTTCCATGATTCTTCTTATTCTTTAGATCTCAGATGAAATGTCACACACTGATAGGTGTTTCCTGACTATCCTATCTAGATTAGATTTCTCACTTTGAATTTCAGTTTCCTCTATCAAAAGAACTGTTTATATCTCCTAACCATAACCTTTGGGTATCTTCTTTATCCATGTGTTACATGGCTTATTTTGCATCTCATCAGTTCCTCATAGCTTGTCACTGAAACCCCAGTGCCTGTCACATATCAGATTCTTAATAAATCCTTTTTGAATGAATGAATTTATATACTATTTTCACTCTTTGTAGAAGCTATAGTTCACTTTCATAGTTTATAAATCCATTAGTTTCCACATGCAGTCAATTGATATTTAGATTACAGGTGATAATTGCTTCCTCAACACTTCATTATGCCTGCTTTTATCATGAAAGGATTCTGTTTTAAGCAATTGCTAGAGCCCTTTGGAATATCAAACTTCTAAATCTTTTTTTTCTTTCTCCCTAAATAATTCCAATGGATATTTCTAGGGAAACCATTTAGCTGAATACCCCCAGCTGTTTCTCATTTTCACTAAGGTTCTTACCTCTGGGTAGATGCTTTCCTTATTTTAACCACCTCTGAACGATGTTAACATCACATAAATCAAAATGCAAATTTACAAAGCAAAAGAGGTTTCTTTATCCCCCTTCCACCATTTGCACAGGCTGTCTACATAAATTTGTAGAAGGTGGTAAAGATAAGACAGAAAAGAAGTTTGAACGGGGAGGGTTAATCCAAAAAGCTCATCTCAAGTGACTGAAATCACAGCATGAGTCAGTGCATTTATTAAAATGCTACATAGCCAGTTGAAAGAGATCATATTTTTATATTACTAACAATGCCTTTGGCAAATAAACATGACCATAGCACTTAATTTTAAATTTTAGAGATGCTATTGCCAAACTTTCAGTGATCTTTAACACAAATTCTAGAATCCTGCAGAAAGACATAATCAGAAATCAGATCATGTCATACTTCAAACTTCTGCAATAGAAGTCAATACTAAATTGTCTTTGGAAATTTTAGTGGATTTATGCATAAAATATCTGCTTGGTTACCCTTGTGTGTCACAGAGAGCATTATCAATGTTTTTCAGATCCTACCCTAGAATATGGTAGGTGGAGTGGACAGAGTCAGAGCCCACTCCTGCTGGTCAATATACTGGCCCACATTACCCCATATAACATTTCCCCAGAGTTATAAAACATGTTTACTTTTACTATCTCATTTAACTTTCTTTTTTCTATCAGTAGGCACATAAGGAACTAGGACCTTGTATTAAGGTTCTCCAGAGACGCTGAACCAATCAGATGTAGATATGGATATGGATATTTGAATACAGGGATATATATATATACACACACACAAGCATAGACATCTTGGCCCCAGGAAAGGGAAGAGCAAAATTGTAAGCTCAGGAAAGTGAAAATGAAAGTAATCACTTCCGTTGCCAGAGGGGAACAGTTCCTGTAAAGACAGAAAGCGAAGGATAAAACCTTTGTATTTGACTCCCCCCTCTCTCCTGCTCAGTCCGCAACATCATAATTCCAGCAACAGAAACAATTAGATAATTTTTGCAGAGTTCTAAAATGGAGATCTTTGTTTTTCACTATTCTAGTTATATATTAGAAAAATACAAGTTTCCCTTAGCGGGAATGCCAGTGCAACACATGGCCACTCAGGTAGTATATAAGGCAGTAGTATAATCAATTGAGAAAGGGTGAAGGCAGACTCTGTTTTCTGTAGAACTTTCTAGTTTTTCTTTAAGACTAGAAAAGGAGGCAGCAGATAGCTGGGATTTTTGGTCTGGCTTGCTCCTTTACACCAAAGTCTACCTAGTTGGGTAAAAGAATCTCAGAGAAGAGGAAGAAAGGAGAACAGTTATGCCTATGTGGTATCTACAGCGCCATGAGGCTACAGAGAAGGTTCCCAGCTGGGTGTCTGAAGACCACAGGATATGCCAAATGGCAAAGTAGTAGCCTACCCAGCCAGACTAGGTAAGAGCATCATTAGCCTGTCACATCAGGAAACAGGCCAGAGGTTTCATTTGCTATACATCTCAGCAGCTGAGCAGCTGATACCAGCTGGGGATTAGGGCAAGACATATTGCACTGGATCCCAGGATATTTCACAAGGAAATTGAAGTGGGAATAGTAGATAATATCATCACGTAGTATGAGAAAAGGGAAGCAAAGACAGAGATCTGAATTTCAAATCAAGGGTACCAAAAAAAAAAAAGTTATTTTGAATAAGGAGTGTTCAATTGTACTCACTGCTACCAACTATGACTAAAAACATCCCCCAGACATGGAATTTGGAAGTCACTAGTGACCATAATAAAAAGAGATTTTGTGAAGAGAATTATCAAAGATGAAATGGATCAGCCATTGAGTAAATGAGAGAATAAAAAATGCATGAGGAAATAGAGACAGGAACTACAGTCCTTTTAGTAAATTTAACCATGAATGAGAGAGAAATCAGATAGTTTTTAGAGAAGGAAGTGAAGGAAGACAGGGTTGTTTTTTGTTTGTTAAATGATGTGTTTGTTTTAAGGAAGAATCCTGAGCATATTTTCTTATTTGGGGGAAGGAACCAGAACAGATGGAGAGTAGATAACACTCTCCATAGACTCTGAGGGAGCAGGAAAGGCACTGTGGCCTCTAACTTGAAAATAAGAAAACTGAGACTATCGATTAACTGGCTTATTGAAGGTCACAGAGATGGATGATTCAGTTGGACAAGAATTAAGTACTTTGTATTTGTAGTCTTTTACTCTTTTTATTATATGGAATATCTTTATATGCATCAGGGCACTGGTGGATGTTGTGAGTGCTTAAATGACCTGTAATATCTCATTCTACTTGTATTGAATTCAGACTACTGAAGTCCTTAGTAGTCCAGGTGTTTGATAAACACCGTAAGGCTTTGTGATCTTTGCATAAGAAGGAATCATGGTTGTAACTCCTATTTCTGCCTATGAATTTATCAGTGCTTTTTACTTCAAGCACAGTGCTTTGTCCTTCCCAATCCCAGGGGAAAGGAAAACAGGACAGTTAAATGGGGGAAAAAATGAGAACACTTTCAGTCTTGAGCAACAGGTAGAGGAAGATGAATGACTTTTCTAGTTCTTGGTGCTGGGTCAACTGAAGAGCAGGATTCTTCACACTTTCATGAATTTTGGGGAAAACTATAGTTCAGTCTTTTATAAATATAAAGGAATTGGAAGGAGAATGGGACTGACATTATTGACACCAATTTTTAATAAAAACAGCTAACAATAGCTAACATTTATTGAATCCTGGCTATGTGCCAAGCACATTGGGGTGATAGCACTTAAATATTTCAATGAATCCTTACAATGTTCTGAGGTAGGATATGTTTGGCCCATGTTAGGAATAGAGAGTGACTTACTTAAAAACCTCACTCTACCACTTATAAGTTATGTCTCTTTTGCGAGATTGTTTAACCACTTGTGCCTCAGTATCCTTATCCATAAAATTTAAGTGCTAATGATGATCCTTGAGTGTAACGATAGACCCTTTTTTGTAGGGTTGTTATAAGGAATAAATGAGATAACATTTCTAAAGTGTTCAGAATCTCACAGTGAGCAATATTGAAATGTCTGTAAAATAAAGTAACCACTCCACCAGCCCAGAGCTTCATATCAGTTTCCTGACTCCCCTATTGGAACTGGTAATGTATTTTCCCAGAGCAAAATAAGCAATTATAATTTTTGTAATACTATAATTCAAATAAATCATAGATTAAATAGAATTTTGTGGACTAAGAAACTAACAACCATGCATTATAGCAGAACCTGAAATATATTTTCTTATATAAGCAAAAGCAAATATCAAAGAAATATTCCTTGTGGGATAGGTTGGGGATTGCTTGTCAATTAAGTACAGGCAATAGAAAGGAAGATAGTACCTTCCAGTGAGTTATCAGTGAGATGAGTTCCCATCTCTATTTACCTGTTCAGTTTAATTGCTTAATAGCTAGAAAAATACCTAGGAACCACAGGAGAAAAGTATCTGAATGTTCGAATGAGAGGGCAGAGAAAATTGCTCTTCTGCCCTATGACATTTTGTACATTTTATTTTTCACTGAATTATAGGGACAGGAACTGGTTTCTGCATAACTGAAATCATTTGAACTTATATTTGACTTATTGTTTTGATTTGTTTCTTTTGATTACCGACAATGTCTATTTTTTATAAAACCCATGGATTTCACTGCCTTGGCCAACTTTGTAAGTTTTCCTTACCAGTTGAGTTCTTATATGTAAAAATGCTTTAAAAAATGAAAAATAATCTAAAGGATAATATTTATTTTGATTGTAGTGCAATCATTTTCTGTGTTTAAGAACTCTAATGAACTAGAGGTACTGAGTTTCCTCTGAATTACTTTGAAAGTGGGAAGCAGTTTGAGAAATTACCTTATCTTGAGAAATGAGATGGTTTTCCTGCTTTTGAAATATTTATTTAGATTGAGGGTACTATGAATATCAAAATTAAAGAGAGAAGAAACTGGTTAAGAAGATAAGTAGAATTTTAAATAAATTAAATATGTTTTTTATCTTCTGGAAAAACTCTGAAATGCCAATACATGTTCGATAACTCCTAATAATAATTCCTAAATATCTGATATGATAGCATAGGGAAAACATACATCACTTTTTCACTAGTATGCCAAATAGAATAATTTCATTAATGATAAATTCATGATATATAAACTTTATACATCATTGCCCAAGATAAGAACACATTAACAAGTTAATGAATTTCTTATATTCATGAATTATTGTCAGAAATGTATATATTTTAAATTTCTGCACATATGTATTCTCTGTAAACAATATCTGTGTACATGAATGTACTTGTGGTGAGTTGGGACAATGTTATCTTTTATTTATGCTTCTAGTTTACTTTTCACCCTGCTGTGTTCCCAAGAGTTCAATGAATGAGAGCCACATCAAAGCACTTCCTTACCCTCTGGCTTCTGGTTGGGTTTGAACAATAGGCTACATCAAGAGGAGATCTAAGAGAGAGAGGAGAGTGATGTAGGAATATTTATTCTCCTGGATGTCTCTCTACCAGCTTATAATCAGTTGACTATATCCTTTTTCGCTGTAACTTTCATCAGAGTGGCCCTCTTCATACAGTTATTCTTTCTTATTTTCCAGTAGTAGCTTGCCCCATTGCCCCTTTAAACCTACAGGGTAATACTTTCCCCCTATTATTATTAGCCTCAATGCATTACACTGTCTAATGATAATGTCTTTAAACCTTAGCCCACCCTTGGAAATAATTCATTTATTAAATTTCCTCAAATTAATCCATTTGAGTGATCTATCTATTTCCTAATCTGTCATAGTGTAGAAAATGGATTACTCATATTTCTGAGTTTTGGAATAATACTATTCTCCAATGTCAACATCACCTATTGCCTGCTTTGTTGCAATAGCCTCCTATTGGTCTCCTTGCTTCTACCCTTGTTCTACTAAATTTTATCTTTGACACAGCAATGAGAGTGATCTTGTTAAAAGAGAAGATCAGATCATTTTTCTGCTCCCGGTTCAGCTCCCTTACTTCCCTGCTCTGATCTCCCCTATAAGTAACTGCCTCCCATAGTCCACTGCTCCAGACCTTTAGCTATTTCTTGAGCACACCAGGCATTCTCCCCACTAAGAATCTTAGCACTTGCTATTTCTGTTGCCAATAATGTTCTTCCTCATGGCTTCTTCACTCACCAATCCAATTTTAGCTGCCAAATTTGGGCTTTTTTGAACACCCTATTTAAATAAAACTCCAGCTAGCCTTAGGCTTCCTTACATGGTGTTCTATTTTTTTCTCCAAAGTTCTTATCATTAACTAGAATATTTGTTTCATCTTCCCCACTGGAAAAAAAAAATTTAGCTACATAAAAATTGATTTATGTTTGTTTGCTCCTATACTCTGAATGCCTAGAAAGTGCCTGGGACTTAGTAGGAACTTATTACATAGTGATCCAATAAATGAATGGGTACAGATTACTCACTGGAGTTTAGTCACATTTTATTCAGGTCACAGTGACCTTATTGGCAGTGTTGTACTGATTAACCAATTAAATCAATCATCTAACAAATTATTGAAACTAACAGTTTTATGTTGAAAATTTCATTGCTCTCTGATACATCTTTTCAATATACACAAATAGGAAAATTACAAGTCTTCATTTATTCTTAAATCAATGGTTGTGAATAATGTGAGTAAAGTGAATTAGTAGACCTAGATTTTTGAACTGGCTCTACCGGTAAATTATACTGCATAACCTAAGGCAAAGTTACTTTAATTTTTATGTTCTACTTTCCTTAGCTGTAAAATTAGGGAGAGAATTAGATGATTCTGAAGATCTCTTCTCCCTCTGAAATTCTGAGAGGTGGTTGTTATGTAAAATACCTTTTGAATATATGTTTATATATTTTAAAATGTCATCTAAAATCATAGTGTAATCAATGCTAAGTATCATTGGTAAGTGACATCTACAGGAAGCACATAGAACTTATTATCATTTGTCTTTCATCTTTGCTAACAGTATATCACTAAAACTCTGGAGGGATAAGAATGGATAAAATAACTAGTGATCACAGATAACCAATTGATTGGAACCAAATTATAATTTTGTATTGACTGTTTTTTACTAATATATTGGGGACATATTAAAATTTATATGAAATATGTAATGACAGATGAAATGTCAGAATTTCAGATTATATTGAAATAAATATTTTTGTCTTTTACATTTCTAAAAATTTTGAATACCTCACAGATTTTCAAATTCAAACAAAGATTTCAAATGGTCTCAAATGAGTACCCTAAATTGAAGACAAACCTTTTCTATTTGACATATTTTTCACCTTTAGGATTCAAACAGACTTCTGGAAAATTCACAAAAAATTTATAGAGGTCTCTAGATGATCTTTATCTATTTATAGATTTGAAAATACAAAGCCACAAATTTCTAAATTTTTCTCAGTGCTTGTATTATGGCAACACAGCAAAAATCATACACTATTTATCACTTTTGAATTTTTACACCAGAAATATCATTAATTTTAATGATAAAATCCTGTTATACCTTGCATGGAGTTGACCTTTTAAGCTCTTAGAAAACAATGTACTATATAACCATAAACTTGTATTATTGTTATTTTAAATGAAATACAATTTCTTATCCTTTGTAATAGCATGGTAGAAAAAATTATTTCTATCTCCTGTAATTTTTTTCTGTGCCAAGTATTAAATGCAATATTCATTTTGAAAGTACATGTTTTATATATCTTTTTATGTACATCTTCTTTGAAATTACTGGAAGGTGAAAACAAATAATATGCACAATTATTTACATGCTCTTAGCAGGTAGCTGGAAATTATGCTTTTCTTACATTTATTGTTTTATCTGCTTCAGTTGTTTCCAATAAAATTTGAACTAAAATCATAAGTTATTAATACATCAAAATCCATAAATGTTTTCCCCTTACCACATGATTTTCTTACCCTGCGTCAATTCATCTTGCTTATAAAACAAACAAATTTTTAACTGAGTAAAAAATTCACTGACTGTCAGCCATTTGGACAGTGAAAAATTCTTTTGTTTGGAGAACAAAGGACTCACAATTTCTGGCCTCTTATAGTTTGATGATATTTGTTTCCATCATACCATTTTACTTATTGTACAGTCCATGGGCGAATGCTTTCTACTGGCTTCAAATGTAGTCTTATAACCGGCATCATTCAAAGAAAAGGCTTTCTACATGCATCACAATTTCTTCTTTGCTGCTGCCATTTCATATACACTTAGGTGATACATCCATCCTCATTAGGAGCCACTCTTCCTGTGGACAGACTATTCCTAAAAATCAACCGAGCCAGATCTTCTTTTGGATTTAAAATATCCTCACAACATCAATTCTCACTGCTTTTCTTTCTGTGGCCCCCAATTAACACCATTTTAAAAAAAGAATAACATCTCCTATACTTATTTATGCCAATACAATGTAACAGACCTTATGGGTAGGAGGAAGCAAGCAATACAAGAGGCAACATTAAGGGATGGCATTGCCAAGGACTGGGTTTAAAAATAAGTGGAATCTCAAAAGAGCAGCTCTTAAAAAGTGTTTAATCATTGCTAGAAGCTTAGAACTGAACTATACTTCTAGTCACCTATCATTTAATATTTTATAAAGCACATTTCTACTTTTTCATAAAGTTTAACTATGCTATGATGATTATTTCTATAATTTTACAAGAGCCCCCTCAGAGAAAGCATATTACAAGGTAGAAAATTGTCTGATGTGGAAAAGGGAACAATGACAAAGATCTTTGACAAATTGTGTGATATAATGGGTATAAAAGTAAATCACTGGGAGATGGGAGATCTGGGTGCTTTTTGGTGTCTGTCATGTGCTACATTTGTGACTAAACAAATCTTATGGTCTCTATGTTTTTTAGTTTTCATACCTAGCAATTGTTCATACCTAGCAATGAAAGAAATGGCTGTCTCATTCTACCTTTTATGTTATTTGAGAGTTTATTGATGATATGTGTGAAAGCACTTTAAAAGGTAAAATGCTTTAAGATATTATCTTTAAACATAATTTAAAACTACTACTGTATCAGCTTTTTTTTGGCGCACACACACACACACACACACACACACACACACGCTTCCCCTATTATAAGAATAGAAACAGTTGGAAATTCCTCCTCATGGGCTCCCACAATTCCAGGCTCTCTCTCCTATCTATTGATGTTTTTTGTCAGATTTCGTGCCAACTGTCTCATGCCAGCTTTAAAAGTCCTTAAATGATAGTGTCATCAATAAATAATAATACCAAAACTACACATATTTGGTTGTCAACTTTAAGATACTCACATCCAATTCCACTATGTCTTAACAAAGATATATTTCAAAATAACTTTTTCTGAAGCTTGTGATCCACTAGGCGTAAGCCCAATGTTCATTCCCTAGGCAAAAATATCTTTTTTTTTGCTCCTTTAATTTTTCACTCAAACAATCTATAGATTGGCCAGTTCATTCCTTATACTAGCTTCTATTTTTGTGATCACATACCTTAGATGACATCACATCTTGTTTACTGGACCATTGCTACTACTACTTATTACTACTCAGTGCCTTATTTTCTCATTTATAATAAAGGGATTGTATTATTAGTATCTAGAATTTTTATTTGTATTAAGTTAGTAAATAAAATATAGTATACATATTAATGCCTTGAAGGAAGGAGTTATATGGTATTACATGTATATTTGTATATTCTCCACAATATTTACACAAAAGCAGTTTTCTGGCTAGGTATATCATATTTATCCTGAGTGCCAGATAGATAATATATATGTGTGTTAATAAATATTATATATACATGTATATATGTATACACATGTGTATATGTAGAATACATGTGCATATTATTGTTCAGTTTCTTACTCTTTAGTAAGTATTACTAAGAACTAATTACTACTCTAAAGAACTATGAGAGGTACATGTTATTATCTTTGTTTCACAGATGAAGAAACTGTGGCTCCAAAAAATTATAACTTTCTTGCAATTACTCAGCTAAATAGTATAGAACAGGATTCAAAACAACTTTTTTTCCTCATAAGTAAATGCTGCTTATACCACTTCATCTAATTGCCAGACAGTTTTAGTCAAAGACGACAGTATTGTAATAGAGTAGCCTCCTGCACCTAGTCTCCTTTCCCATGCCCATGCCTGAGAAGAATCCCTTTGTCAACTATTTCAGTTAGGTGAGACAGAATATCATTTTCTCACTTTGCATACTTGAGCAAAGTATCAGTTTCATTCTCCACTCTGAGAACATTAAATCCCCTACATTAAATCTAGTGTCAAACACCTTTGAAACATCTCTCACCCCACCCAAGCATTATTATCTTTAAATACATTTCTTTCTTCATGAATTGAATCAAGAAGGTACTCCTTGAGAATGCAAGAATCCCTTTATATAACTTTAGATGTGTTTTAACAAAATTGATGAAATTCAATTATCTTACTGTATTGCAACATAAAACTGGCACCAGTAGTGCAAAAGGACCACAACTGAATTGAGAATTGTGAAGACCCAATTGGCCCATGATATTCCCAATATTTGAGAAGTGAGTATAATTCTCTAGATTATCTATAAATTATTACATCATTGTACTTGAGTAACATTTTCTTACATATTTCTGAAATATACTTTATAATGTATTTTAGGTAGAAAGTTCTTATGTTTCTGGCTGCCTGTTTCCTGAAACTTAATAATTATTCACCTTTATCCTGTAAGTTCAATGTTCTGTAAAGCAAATTTACTTCAAATGAAGAACAGTTTTCTATAAACATCCATGTGTATCATTTTCATTCTCTGGTGAGCCTGACTTTATTGCTCTAAGCAAATATTCCTTGATTTCATTTGTAAAATATTTCTGAAGAAACAAAGATGGCTTTGAACATATTTTCATTTTTCCCCTTTTACTGAGATTATGATGCCTTTGAACAGTTCTCAGATGAATTTCACCTTGCCTTTCTGTTTATTTCAAAGAAACGAAGTCTTTGAAGAACACTTTTTTTTTACCTTTTTTAATATATCTAAAGCTTCTCTTACACATAAATGAAATTTCCATTAAATACTTTGGGTTTTCACTGAGACTAGGCTATGCTTAGTGGAGACAGAAGAAAACAAACTTATTGTAACCATTTCTATTCTCCATGGGGACCTATGGCCTGGTCCCTCGTCACTCCTGATGTTCTGCATACAACAAGGACATAGCAGAGCCTCAATTTGCCACAGGCGTGGACACTCTTGATTGTACATAAAGTTGGTGCCCTTTACCCTTCATTTTTATGATTCATAGATTCATTAAAGAAGTACTGTGGGGGAAGAATAAGGGGACCAAAAGAAATCAAGTTCTACTTCATTTATTCTATGCCCTTCCAAACTTAACTATCAGGGATACAGAAGAATCCTTTCATTCTTACACTGTGGTGGTGATCAAAAGCCTGAATCTGCTTCTTCCCTCTTAATTTTTACAAAAGAAACCAAAAATGTACGAACTGTTTTATGATATACAGTATTTATGCTATAGCTATGATATATTTTCTGGAAATAACTTTCTGTTTCTCCTCTTCGATTGAAATGTATTTTTTAAGTTATGTCTAAAAATGTGAATTCTTGTTCAGTGACTATTCTACTTAGGGTGCTTATGTGCTAGAGGATCATCCACAACATGGTTCGATCTTAGAAATTAAAATATGATGGGCTATTGACATATTCTTTTTAAAAAATTACAGTTGATATTCGATATTATTTTATATTAGTTTCAGGTGTACAGCATAGCAATTAGACATTTGTATAATTTACAAAGTGATTCCCTGACTGGTTTTGTACCACATTAGTTACTATAATATTATTGACTATATTCCCCACTCTGTACTGTACATCCTCTTGACTAGTTTGTAACTTCAAATTTGTACTTCTTAATCTCATCCCCTTTTTCACCCAGTTCACCAACCCCTCTCCCATTTGGTAGCCATTAGTTTGTTCTCTGTATGTATGACTCTGTTTCTGGTTTGTTTGTCAATTTATTTTGTTCTTTTGAGTCCACATATATGTGAGATCATCTGGTATTTATCTTTCTCTGTCTGACTTATTTCACTTAGCATAATACATGTCATTGTAAATGGTAGGATTTTATTTTTTTATGGCTGAGTAATATTCCATTGTATATATGTACCACCTCTTTATCCAGTCATCTACTGATGGGCAGTTAGGTTGCTTCCATATCTTGGCTATTATAAATAGTGCTATAGTAAACATAGGATTGCATATTTTTAAAAAAAAATTATAACTTGTGTCAGTGTAGACTAAAGAGGATAATGGTTCTAAGTTTCAGGAAACTTACTAATGAATTATAAAATTCTGTCAAATAATGTCAGTATTTCACACAAATACATAGTAATGTTTAATTATTTTCTTTCGAATATTTAAATAAGTAACAATTTGAATTCATAGAATTACAGTAAGAAAATAGATGTTGCAAATCTGTGATGCTGGTTAGAGACAGGAGATAAAAAAAAAAATAGATAATATTTTAAAACCATGTCCTGGGCAGTGGCTTCTGCATACTCTCATCCATTCTTCTTACTTTCTGTTACCAAATAAATAAATAGGAATTTTCTAATCATATATCTTCTTGACAAAGCTTTTGATGTCTCTCTATTAATACTGAAAAAATAAATCCCCAAATTTTCTTTAATTGTTAAAATTACTGGACCATGTATCCCTGATTTACCTTTTTCATAATTTTGACTTACTCCTCTATAAAAACACTGTTCTACTATTAAATGATTGCATTTGTTATTACCGAGTACTTTTCCTTCACTTCAGCTTCACTTATGACAGAAATACAGTGCCCTAATACACACTTCCATCCTACATAAGCACCCCTCATACCATATCTTCAGTCAAAGCCTACTCTCTTCTTCAAATTCAGCCTCAAACATAAAGTCTTCCCAAACATCTCTCCCAGATCATTCTTCTAAGCTCTTGTTTTATGCCATTTCTGGTACTTATCCTATACTACCTAATATATTTCAATTTATATATTTACTCAATTGCACTTTTAGTACTAGGGAAAGGGGCACCAAGATTTTAAGATCTCTGAATGCCCCTAGCACTTAAGGTAAAGCCCTGTAGAAAAGACATGGATGAAAAAATGAATTGCTCTTTTAATTCCTCTGAATAGTTTGATTCCACTAATTATAAAAAAATAACAGTCCCATTACTTTTAGTTTACTATTAACAATATTTATGTACTATAAAAATATTTTTAGAAATTTAATCTTTTCCTGAAAAATATCTACAGATTAATTTTATTGGGTCTTAGTCTATATCTCCATGTATACTTCTCACCACTTTATTTTTTAACCACTCTTTACTACCGCATTTCATTTCTCCATGAGCAAAGATTCAGTGGATTCTTGTGTTTACTAGACAATGCACAGTTACTTCAACCTACCCTTTTATACCTGTAATTACTGTTATAGAGCTTTCCTTCTCCCCCACCTCTTACCTGTCTAGCTTGCTTTGTCTCTTTACCTTCACAATATAATTATTTTTACATACACATACATTTCTCTTTAAAGCAAGGAATAAGACAAGAATGTTCTTTATGCCATTATTATTTAACATTGTTTTGAGTGACCAGCTAATGTAATTAATAGGGAGAAAGAAAAAGGAGACATAGAAATTAGAGAGTCAAATGTAAAATGATCATTATCTGCATATAATATGACTGTTTCTCTGGAAAACCCAAGATAACCAAATTTTTATGATAAACAGAATTTGGTAAGATGGGCAGAGAGTAATATCAATTGCCTTCATATAAATTGCTTTTATAAACTGAAACAAGAAGCTATAAAATGTAACAAAAGAAATAACATTTTTATAATAGCAGTAGAAAGTTGAAATACTTGAGACTAAAAAAAAAAGAATTATCAAGACCTAGATGAAGAAGGCTTTAAAACACTATATGAGTCATGAAAGGATATTTTAACAAATGGAAATCATACCGTGTTCTTGCAGAGAAAGACAGGAAACCATAAAGATGTCTATTTACTCTAAATTAATGTAGTCATTTAATGTAATCCCAATAAAAACAGCAGTAAAGATATGATTTAAAAAGGAATGTGGAAGAAGAAGATGCTTTTCCTTTGTGTCACTGCAGTGCCCTTATTTGTTTTATAGCCTTACCCATCCAAGCCAAACTCATCTTCCTGTAGAAATAGGCACAGACTCTACCACCTATAAGCTTTATTCTCTACTTTCTGCTCTCAACAACTAGAACATTTATTGATTCCTTCACTCCTTATTTGAAACTTGACTTTTGGTATTCTTAAGCATTCCTTATTGTGACTATATTTTAAATCCCACTTAAATATTGAGTCTACATACATTGTCTTATTTATTTCTGTATATCTCTAAGTGCCTATATTGATGTCTCTGAGTAGGTATTAGTGATTTGGAGTGGGAACTTTTATCCTACTTAATTTTTAGTTGTTTCTTTAATTTTTGTTTTTTTTTTTTTAAAGATCTCATACACATTGGCAGAGTTGATCTTAACCAAATTAACCTGCAGGTTTAAATTTTGCCTCTCTATTCCAGGTATTCTGAAATGTTGTGCTGGGTAAAACTTGGCCTAGGCAGTTGAAGAACATGTGGTCTTTAAGTGTATAGCTCAAACAAGCCTGGGAATTCCATGGAAGTGGGTGCTTATTTAAATTTTGTCTCATGACCATATGCAAAATATAAACTTTTTGAATAAAGCCAGCCTCCAGTGGCTCCATGTTGTGTGGTACAGTCTGGAAGTTAGAAGATGAAGAGAGAAGGTAGAAGCTGAACCTAACAAGATGAGTGAAACTTAGCTTCAAGGAAGAGCAAAGACGGCCTAAAAACACAGAGGGGTAAGCCTGAGCAGCACTACTGTAGCCTTGGTGTTGAAGGCATTTCAGTCTTCCATCTAGATTATGAAACGAGAGCACCGAAGCAAAGATTGATTCATTTGTCATATCCTGTTAGTTTTTAGTCTTGAGGAGTCCTGTAAATATTCTTTCCTTTTGATATTGTTAATTTTTACTTAATCTGGAGGGTTTAAATACTGTGGTTTTATGATCTAAATATAAAATACCAAACAAGCAAACAAACAAACACACCTGGATATTAGTGAGTGGTGATTTCAGAGACTGGGCTTTGTGAAATTAGCAGAACTTGAGTTTGAATTTTGGCTTTGCCACTAGCTGAGTGTATGACTATAGGCAATTTACTTAATCTCTCTGAGTCGTTTTTCCATCTACCGCACTATGAGAATTAAATTTAGAATTTATTTGTGCAGATGCTGAACACTTTGCCTAACCCATAGTATAATTATAGTCAACAAATATTAGTTTAAAAATTCAACCTTTATTTTTCTAAAGTTCAAAAATGTTCTAGTTCTCTTAAAATACTAATTCCAGATGTAAAATTGTAAGAGCAGGTGAATTGATTTTCACTTGTTCATAAAATATATCAAAATCTCCTATCATTGCTCAGAGCATTGCATATAGTAATAAATTTATTTAAGGGTCAAGAGAAATGTTAATATCTCACTATTTATTAGAGTTTTACCAGAATTAAAATGTGTGAGCTATTACAACTTTTAAATTAAACTCAGCAGAAATTTAATTTAATTGTTCTATTGTGGCAATGAAATGACAAACATTTATACAGGGTGGTACTTAAACACTATCCTAAAAACTTGCTGCTTTTCAAAATCTTGTCTGAATCTAAGGTACAGACCATTCCAGCTTCTCAGTTACAGTCCTGACAGTCTTACAGATGTAGTATCTGGGGAAAATCACAGGTGTTTTCTGCAAAACATTCTCTTTATCTATAAAAAGAAAATAATTAATACCTGGATGCCAGGGTATGATATGGATTAATGAAAAGATTATAAAAGTCTTTAAAGATACAAAATATTGTAAGGCCTAAGTGTTTCTTTGCTTGTTAAATTAGTCATAAAATGTGAAGATTTTCCAGGAAAAGTATTTAAACTAATGGAATATTATTGCTTAATTTCAGGATATAATTAAAATATGCAGCATCTTTATTATGGAATTTCTTGATAAGAATTATAGCTCTTTTAATTAGAGGATTAAGGAGAGGTTAAAATCAAGTTTCCATTGATCCTTAATGATCACATAGCAGAGGTGTTTCTTTATAAAAGTTATTGCAAATGAGAAATGAAGGATCCATGCAGATATGTGCATTAGCATCCCCTTTATCTTATCAAAAGAGCTTTGAGTGTCTGAAAGAACTGGCCATCTTTTCTCTCACTTTTAACCTACGATACCCTATTTCCAATGCTGTTCTCCTTTGGACAGTTCATTAGTTTTCATTTAATATAAAATTCTTAACAAGATTAATTATTTTTTCCCCAGTCCATACAGAAGCTATTGGAGCCAGCACAGTGAGAACAGGAAAAATGTTATCTGATGGTATAAGAAAGGGTAAGACAGAAATATAGATTTCACTGTACTAGTTGATGGTCATTCTGCCATGTTCAATGGTCTGTCTAAGGAAGCAGGGGCATTAATGAAATTTTTTAGTAGGCATATTCATCAATAGTAATTGATAATAAAATGTGTGAAAGTTGCAGCACTTGAAGGATTTAGTTTCAGAACCACATTTTGAATGTGAAAGATCTTTTTGTTTTATGATGCTACATACCATGAGACTCCGTTGCTTATAAAATATGCTGAAAAGATCTCCGTATTTCATTTTATAGGTACAGAAATAGCAAAGTATTTTTGGAGCATTCCTAGAGAATGCCCATGAGAAGTCCTCTCCCATTCTTTAGAGCTAATGAGCCTTGAAGTATGGAAGCAGAAATCTGAGGAAGAGATAATGTGTGTGTGTGTGTGTGTGTGTGTGTGTGTGTGTTTGTGTGTGTGTGTGTCGCGTAAGAGAGGTGTTTTGAGATAGTAGTGGAAGGTGTTCTTGAGTTCATAAAAAGGCAATATTATAAGTGGATATAAGGCCTTTGAGTCTGAACTCGGGTTGCCACAGCTTTAAATCTCAGATCCACCATTCACATAGTTGGGAGACCTTGGGTAAATAACTCTGGGAGGAAGATGGCAGACTAGGTGAAAGCAGGGGTCACCCCCTCCCGGGTTCATGTTGAAATTCCAACCAAATTATAAAATAATCAATGTGGAAAATCACCTGAAGTCCAAATGATCATAACACATACGTCTGATAGTATAAAGAAGGAGGCACATTGAAGCCAGTAGGAAGGGCAAGGCCAGGAATCAGGCTGAACCTGCACCTGTGGATGGTGGAGGAACTCTGGGAGGGAAAGCAAGGCTGCAGAGGCTCCCTATAAGGAAACAGGGGCCCTAGCCTTATTTGGGGGCTCCCTGGCCCAGAGTCCCAGTCCAGGGAAGAGGAGTTTCTAAAGATTCTGACTGTAAAAACCAGAAGGGATTCTGGCCATCTGAGTGAGACAGAAAATGACTGAAACCCTAGATGCCCCTTTGAAGGGCCCATGCACAGGCTCTCTTACCTGTGGACACTCACCTGAGACACTGGCAGTGGGACACAGGCTAGCACAAGATTCGTACAGGGAAAGACTGCATTTCTTGGTGCTGGAATGAGGTCTAGACAGGCAGCTGCCATTGTGCTGACAGGCAGCTGCCATTGTGCTTTAGTCAGGCCCCCCTGCACGGCAACCTACAGACTGAGCCACCTTGCTGGTGCTGATACCTCCCACAGAGCCATTAGGAAGCACTGGCTTGAGGAGATCAGCCCAAGCCACCCAACCTTCAGATTCCCCAGGGCTTTTGTTGCTGGGTGGCAGCCATGCCCTGTTTCAGGGCCAAACATTTGCAGCTGGCAGCCAGCACTGTGAGCATGCATTTCAGAGACAGTTTCAGGCAGATTAATGCTGTCAACATGAACTTGGGTGGATCCTGGGTATCTGTGGGCCATTTCCAGACAGCAGCGGGTCTTGCTGTGATCTGTGACTTTTATGCGAACTGGTGAATGGTTATAGAAGTTGCAGTAAGATTGAGGCTGTATTAATCTGATGGTCATTGTTTCCTTGAGACCCCTTCCCACTCAACCCACAAATTGCCCCAGGTGGCCCACTGATAGTCAACAGCCACTGCCCTGCCCCTCACCCTCCCTGCTCCCAATTCACACAGGCAACAAACTTTGGCTAGCACTGAGTGGGTTTTGCAGGGAAATCAGTTGTGGGCAGACCACTGCTGCCATATGAGCTGCAGTATCTCTTGGGGGGATCTCAGAGGTCTGTGGGGCCACCCCAGGCAGCAGCTTGTTTCCTCCTGTGATCTGTGACTACTGCGGGAACATGCAGAAACAGAAATTGCAGAAAACTGAGGCTATTGGCTTGATGGTCCTTGACTCCTTGAGTTCCTACCCCATCCAGTACACTAGTGCCTGTGGCACATTGACAGGCAGCAGCCCTTACCCTGGGGTGGCACATTCTGTGCAGTCAAGAGATCTCAGTCAGCGAAGTGAGCAAAGTTCAGAGAATACAGTGACAGGAAGATTACTGCTACTAGCATGAGATACAGTATCACTTGGGCAGATCTCAGGGTTTTGTGGGCTCATCACAGATGACAGTAGGTCCTGCAGTGATATCTGACTTTGGTGAGAGCTTGCAGTTCCAGAGCTGGCAGCAAATCTGGTGCAGTGTAGGCCTGATGGCCCTGTGCCTCACTGAGACGATGCCCCACCTAACCCATAAATTACCCGTGGCGAGTCTGCTCCCACATAACCCAGTCCCATCCTGTGCTTTCCTTGGGTCACAAATTCAACAGCAAAGAACTGATCAATGAATTCAGTAAAGTAGAAGCATTTAGTAGTAAGTGGCAAACTCATGCCCATGAGCTTCAGTAATTCTTAAACAGAGCTTGGGTGCTTGCAGGCCCCAGGTGGGCAGTAGCTGTCCTTGCTATGATTGGAAACAGGGAGCCACAGAGACAGCACTGGCATGTAAGCTAACACTGCAGTGGCAGAAGGCAATTTACTCAATAGACTCAGGAGACTCCTGGGGTCCCTGCACCATCTAACATGCATATCACCTACAGACTCTTCCAGTTTCAGAGACTTATGGGAAACTGACAGGCAGTGTCAGGCCTCAAGGAGCCCTGGTCCCTGCTCTAAACAGGGACAGGGGATAATCAGACCACTGCCTACAGCATTGTCTCTTCCACTTACCTGTAGATCCAGCATAGGCAACAACCATCTGCATATTGCTTTGTAGTTCCCATGAGGTTGCCCTGAGCAATCAAAGGTAGTGGCTGGCCTTGGTCTACTGGGGATCTCCTTCCAAGGGGCCACTAAACCAATGCATCTGGAAGCTTGCACCAGACCACAACAGAGAAACTCCTGTACCCATAAGTGATATATACAAAGGGTGGTCTAAACAAATACATATGCCTGCTAGAGCAAATCCCATTCAGTGGAGCGAGCCCCTCCCTCAGCAATTCTTACCCTGTGGGCACAGCCAATTCCCACAATTAGCCTGAATGTTAATCCCTAATGTACTAACACCAATAAAGGCTTAGCGACAACAGATCACACACAATGCACACAATGATCACATCCTGAGCTTCCAGCATAGGGGATCAGGCAGAGTGCACCATTGGGACACAGGTTACCTTCCACATAAAGCCATCTGGCCAAGGCTGAGAGACAAAACAAATATTCCTAACATATAGAAACAAACACAGAGAGGCTAATAAAATGAGAAAACAAAAAAACATGCCACAAATGAAACAAAGAAAACTTCAGAAAATGAGCTAAATGAAATGGAGGCAAGCAACCTACCACAGAAAGAATTTAAAATGATTATAAGGATGCTCAACAGACTAAGGGGAGACTGAATGAGCATAATCACAACTTTAGTGGAGAGATAGTAATCATAAAAAAGGACAAAGAAACCATAAAAAAGAACCAGACAGAAATGAAGAATACAATAACTAAAACGAAGAATATACTAGAAGGATTCAGCAGTAGATTGGATGAAGCAGAATATCGAATCAATGAACTGGAAGACAAGGTAGCTGAATACACCTAATCAGAACAACAAAAAGAAAAATTAATTTAAAAAAATGATGATAGTTTAAGAGACCTCTGGGACAACATGAAGCATAACAATATCCAGATAATAGGAGTACCTGAAGGAGAAGAGAGAGAGCAAGGAATTAAGAATCTATTTGAAGAAATAATGACAGAAAACTTCCCTAACCTGCCAAAGGAATTAGACATACAAGTTCAGGAAGCACAAAGGGTCCTAAATAAGAATAATTCAAACATACCCACAATAAGATACTTCATAATTAAAATGCCAAAGGTCAAAGACAGAGAGAATCTTAAAAGCAACAAGAGAAAGGCAGCTAGTTTCTTACAAGGGTACCCCCTTAAGAATGTCTGCTGATTTTTCAATGGCAACTTTGCAGGCCAGAGGGACTGGCAAGATATATTCAAGGTTATGAAAAACAAGAATCTACAACCATGAATACTATATACAACCAGGCTTTTGATTTAATGGAAGGTGAGATAAAGAGCTTCCCAGAAAGGAAAAGCTTAAAGAATTCATCACCAACAAGCCAGTATTACAAGAAATGTTAAAGAGATTTCTGTAAAAAGAAAAAGGGTAAAAAAAGAAAAAAGAAGAAAAGTATAAATAATAAAATGGCAGTAACTATATACCTATCATTAATCACTTTAAATGTAAATGGATTAAATGCTCTAATCAAAAGACATAAAGTAGTCAAATGAATAAAAAAACAAGACCTGCACATATGCTATCACCAGAGACCCACTTCAGATCAAATGACACTCACAGACTGTAAGTAAAGGCATGGAAAAAGGTATTTTACACAAATGGAAATGAAAAAAAAAAAAAAAAAAAAAAGCCAGGGCAGCGATTCTTATATCAGATCAAATAGACTTTAAACAAAGGCTATAATAACAGAAAAAAAAGATATTACATAATGATAAAGGTATCAATAAATCAAGAGTACATAACCCTAGTAAACATATACACACCCAAAATAGGAGCACCTACATACATAAATCAATTATTGACTGGCATAAAAGGAGATATCAACAGTAATATACTCATAATAGGAGACTTTAACACCCCAGTGACACCAATGGACAGATCTTCCAAAGAATCAACAAGGAAACAATGGGCCTAAAAGACACACTAAAACAGATGGATTTAATAGATATTATCAGAGCATTATACCCAAAAGCAGCAAAATATACATTCCTCTCAAGTACACATAGAACATTTCCCAGGATAGACCACATGTTAGGACACAAAACAAGCCTCTATAAATTTAAGATTAAATTCATATCAACTATCTTTTCCAGTCACAGTGGTATGAAATTAGAAATCAATTACAAGAAAAAAAAACTGGAAAATAACATAAGCACATGGAGTCTAAACAACATGCTACTAAACAATGAATGGGTTATCACTGAGACAAAGGAAGAAATCAAAAGGTTCCTAGAAACAAATGAAAATGAAAACACACTGAATTCAAATCTATGGAACAAAGTTAAAATAGTCCTGAGAGGGAAATTCATAGCAGTACAGGCCTACCTCAAGAAGCAAGAAAAAGTTTAAATAAACAATCTAACTTACCTTTAAGAAAACCAGAAAAAGAACAGCAAAAAGCCCAAAATGAATAGAAGGAAGAAAATAATAAAGATGAGAGTGGAAATAGATGAAATAGAGCCTAGAAAAACAATAACAAAGATTAATGAAACTGAGAGCTAGTTTTATGAAAGGATAAACAAAATTGACAAACCCTTAACCAGACTAATCAAGGAAAAAAGGACACAAATCAGAAATGAAAGAGGAAAAATAACTATAGACTCCACTGAAATACAAAGGATCATAAGAAAATATTACAAGCAATTATATGCCAATAAATTGGACAATCTGGAAGAAATGGATTCATTCTTAGAAACATAGAATCTCTTGAGACTGAGTCAAGAAGAAACAAAATCTGAACCAACTGATTACCACCAACAAAATCGAATAAGTAATCAAAAACCTTCCAAAACACAAAAGTCCTGGACCAGATGGCTTCATAGGTGAATTTTACTAAATATTCAAAGATTTAACACTTATTCTTCTCAATCTATTCCAAAAAATTTAAGAAGAGGAAAGACTCCTAACTCTTTTCATGGAGCCACCATTACCTTGTTTCCAAAACCAGACAGAGAAATTACAGAAAAATAAAACTTTAGGCCAATATTTCTTATGAACACTGGTGCAAAAATCCTCAACAAAATATGAGAAAACCAAATTTGGCAATGCTTTAAAAATATCACACACCATGATCAAGTTGGATTTATTCCTGGGATACAAGGTTGGTACAATATCTGCAAATCAATTAATGTGATACACCTTATTAACAAATCAAAAGATAAAAACCATATGATTATACCAATAGATGCAGAAAAAGCATTTGAAAACATCGAGCATCAATTATGATAAAAACTCACAGCAAAGTGGGAATGGAGGGAACATACCTCAACATAATAAAGGCCATATATGACAAACCTACAGCTAATATCATACTAAAAGCATTTTCATTAAGATTAGGAACAAGACAAAGATGCCCAATTTTACCACTCCTCTTCAACACTATATTGGAAGTCTTAGCCACAGCAATAAGACAAGAAAGAGAAATAAAAGATATCCATATTGGAAAGGAAGAAATAAAACTTGTTAAAGAGAAATAAAAGATATCCATATTGGAAAGGAAGAAATAAAACTTGTTATTTGCTGATGACATACTACTACAGATAGAGAACCCTAAAGATTCCACCAAAAAACTGCTTGAACTGATCAATGAATTCAGTAAAGTAGCAGCAAACAAAATTAATATTCAGAAGTCAGTGGCATTTTTATACAGCAATGATGACCTTTAGGAAAGAGAAATTAAGAAAACAATCTCGTTTACAATTGCATCAAAAACAATAAAATACCTGGGAATCAAATTAACAAAGGAAGTAAAAGATCTGTTCTCAGAAAATTATGTCATTGAAAAAAGAAATTGAAGAACTTACTATGCTCATGGGTAGGAAGAATCAACATCATTAAAATGGCCATTCTACCCAAAGCAATCTATAGATTCAGTGCAATCCCTATCAAAATACCAATGGCATTCTTCAGAGAGCTAGAACAAATAATCCTCAAGTTTATATGGAACCATAAAAGACCCCAAATAGCCAGAACGATTTTGAGAAGAACAAAGTTTGAGGTATCACACTACCTGATATCAAATTGTACTACCTGGCTATAGTAATCAAAACAGCATGGTACTGGCATAAAAATGGATACATTGATTAATGGAACAGAATAAAGAGCCTAGAAACAAATCCATACCTATACAGTTGCTTAATATGTGACAAAGGAGGCAAGAATATCCAGTGGGGTAAAGTGTCTTTTCAATAAATGGTGCTGGGAAAATTGAACAGATACATAAAAAAAGAAAAAGAAAGAAAGAAAGAAAGAAAGAAAGAAAGAAAGAAAGAAAGAAAGAAAGAAAGAAAGAAAGAAGGAAGGAAGGAAGGAAGGAAGGAAGGAAGGAAGGAAGGAAGGAAGGAAGGAAGGAAGGAAGGAAGGAAGGAAAGGAAGGAAGGAAGGAAGGAAGGAAGGAAGGAAGGAAGGAAGGAAGGAAGGAAAGAAACTGTACCACCTTCTAACACTATATACAAGAATAGATTCAAAATGGATTAAAAACTTAAATGTAAGACTCGAAACCATAAAATTTCTAGATGAAAACATAGGCAGTAAACTCTCTGATATTGCTAACAGTAATTCCTTTTGGGATATATTTCCTCAGTCAAGAGAAACAAAAGGAAAATTAAACACATGGGACAATATCAAACTAAAAAAATTTTGTACAGCGAAGGAAATCATCAGTGAAACAAAAAGACAACTGACTAAATGGGAGAAGATATTCGCTAATGATACATCTGATAAGAGGTTAATGTCCAAAATATATGAAGAACTCATACAACTCAACACCTGAAAACAAACAATCCAATTAAAAAATGGGCAGAAGACCTGAACAGATATTTCTCCTAAGAGGAAATACAGATTGGCAATAGACATATGAAAAGATGCTCAAGGTCACTAATCATCAGAGAAATGCAAATTAAAACCATAATGAGATATCACCTGATACCTGTCAGAATGGCTATCATCAATAAATCAAAGAACAACAAGTGTTGGCGAGGATGTGGAGAAAAGGGAACTCTTATATACTCTTGGTAGGGTTGCAAATTGGTACAGCCACTATGGAAAACAGTCTGGAGGTTTTTCAAAAATTAAAAATGGATATGCCTTTTGACCCAGCAATTGCACTTCTGGGTATTTATCCAAAGAAAGCCAAAACATTAATTTGTAAAGATTTATGCACTCAAATATTCATGGCAGCACAATTCACAATAGCCAAGATATGGAAGCAACCCAAATGCCCATCAACAGATGATTGGATAAAGAAGTTATGGTTCATATATACAATGGAATATTAGCCATTAAAAAAATGAAATTTACCATTTGCAATGACATGGATGAAACTAGAGGTTACTATGCTAAGTAAAATAAGTCAGACAAAGATAAATACTATATGTTTTCACTTATGTGTGGAATCTAAGGAACAAAAGAACAAACTAATCAATAACAAATATAGAGGACAATCTGGTGACAGCCAGACGGGAGGGGTGTTTGGGAGCTGGGAGAAAGGAGTGAAGGGTTAAAGAAGTACAAATTAGTTGATAGATGGTCACCGGGATAGGGAGCACAGCATAGGGAATATAATTAGCATTAATGTAATGGCTAGGCTGAGAGTCAGAGGGGAGAGGGAGAACAGTTAGGAGGATCATTTTATAAACTATATAAATGTCTAACCCATGTACTGTATACTTGAAACTTAAAATAAAATAAAAATTTTAAAAATAACCTTGAAACAATTTCATGTGTAAAATGGAGTTGACAGGAGCACATGATATGTGTGTGTGTGTTTATGTTAAAATATCTAGTGTTTATGTTAAAATGATTAACAAAGTATTAAGCACAGGGGAAAAACTTAATAAGTATTAGCCATTGCTACTATTATTATATCTTATTGTTAGCACAATAATTCTAGTAATAGCCTTGAAAACAATGATCGTTTTATATTTGAGTATCATAGAGCAAAATTCACTCTTCATCTATCTTACCCTTCCTCTCTACACCTAACTGGTTAAACCATTGATTCTTAACTTTATTTCAAGCCACCTAGCCAATGAGAGAGAGCATACATTTCAGGAACTGGACCCACCAACTTGTGCTAATGAGACAGCTTCTGAGTGGTAAATAAGAGAAATGGGGTGAATAATAGAGACCTGTGTAATGTTCAGAAACCTCTGGGGTTCCTGATACTCATTTATTCCTCTTTGAAAATCTCTAAGCACAATACTGTTGGAGGAAGTCATGAGGATATGACTGCCAGTTGACCTGCAAGCTCAACCTGGACAATCTGAGGCTTTTCTCTTTTTCCACTGTCCTTGGAATGTATGTTCCACTCACCATCCCCACATTAGTAGCTTTTGAGAAGATAGTCTTGAAAAAGTAAGGAGTTGTTGGAACCATCTGGACTGTATACATTACTGAATCCAGTAACGGCCTCTACATAAACTTTTAATACTCTGGTGGTCAGATGCTGAAATCTACTTGTCTTATGTGGCCCAAGAAAAGCTTCATATATAAGGTCCCTTGTTTATTATAGCTGACACCTTCCAATCAGGTGGCCTGCCTCTTTCTTTGGTCTCTTCTTGACCTCTATGTCTGGGGGCTAGTTTGCAAACCAATAAATATACAGTGAGGATTTTGGGAGAATAAGAAATAATACCAGGCTAAACCCAAAGCCAAGGTTTTAAAAGTATTTTGAAAATCCTTTAAGAACTTTTCAGACATTTTTCAGTGTTGGCATCTCCCTGTTACTGTTTTATATCCTTATGGGGTATGCAAAATAGAACCATTTTGGGGCTATTGATTGAACACAATTCTAGATCAAGATCCATTTGCAGGAACAATTTCACAAACCATACAATTGCAGAATTATATATAAATTGCCATGTAAGAGACCTGCAGAGCCCAGGGTTAGAGGGCTGGCCCTGGAGCCAGATACCCTCTTGGAAACCAACTTTTGTCTCTCACTGGATGGGGTTCTTGAACAAGTTTTTAAATCTCTCTGTGCCTCAATTTATTCACTGTAAAACAGACACTATTAAATTGTTACCTCACAGGATTTTGTAAAGGTTAAATGAGATAAAACATACAAAGAGCTTAGAATAGTGGAATGGTTTGAGGCTTATAATAATTGTTCAGAAATGTAAGTTATTGTTATTATATTGCCCTGTTATAAGGGTCTACTCATGTACTAAATTAACAATCAGTTAATTGCATAAAGACACTACAGCCAGTTTCCAACTTTTAATAATATGACATAATTTTTCAACTTTCTTATGGTGTAAAAGGGATACACATTCAATAGAAATCATACTTAAATTTTAGATCTTTTCCTGGGCTGGCCATAGCAGTACGATACTCTTCTCCTGATGCTGGGCAGTGGTGGTGAGCTGCAGTTTTCAGCCACAGAATTACAAAGGTAAACATCTAATACTCTACAGCAGGGGTCCCTAACCCCTGGGCTGTGGACTGATACAGGTCTGTGGCCTGTGAGGAACCGGGCTGCACAGCAGGAAGTAAATGGTGGGCAAGCAAGCGAAGTTTTATCTGTATTTGCAGCTGTTCCCCAGCACTAGTATTACTGCCTCAGCTAAACCTCAGATCATCAGGTATTAGATTCTCATAGGAGCACTGGTCTCTGGTGCCAAAAATTTGGGGACCGCTGCTGTACAGTGTGTTCAGTGTGTTAGGTGATTTTGCCCACTATAGCCTAATGTAAGTGTTCTGAGCATGTTTTAGGTGGGCTAGGCTGAGCTATGATGTTCAGTAACTTAGGTATGTTAAGTACATATTTTTAACTTACAGTGGATTTATCAGGTTGTAATCACAATATTTTTTGAGAAGCGTATGTGTATACATTTAAGAGCGATACTCAATTTTCTTATGTGAGGCATGTTTATAGATGGAAAGGAAACCAGAATGAAACCATTAGGTGTGCAGTTATGCTCAGTGAAGAAATCAGTAACTTCATCTAATAATAATAACTTACATCTCTTTAGAGCTTTATAGATTACACACACACACACACACACACATTATGCTTGGCAGTTTACAAACAGCTTCACAATTGTTGTGTCATTTAGCCTTGGCAACAATCAAGCAACCCTGGTTATTATTTCCATTTAAAAAAAATGAGGCCAAAAGCAGTTATTATTTCACCCTAGTCAAACAGTCCCACCAGCAGGTATAAGTCTAATAAAACAAAAAGAATTTTAAACCACATCATGTGCTGCTCTTTTCTCCTTGTTTCCCTTTCCACCTGTCCTTCTTCTTTCATCTTCTCTTCTCTTTCCTCCCTTTTACTTCCTTCCCCTCCTCTTCCTTTTTTCCTTCTCTTTTTTCCTCCTTCTCCCCTTTATTTCCTTCCTCTTCCCACCCTTCCTTTCTTCCTTCCTTTTTTAATTTTTAAATATCATTTTTAGTTTTTAATTATAGTTGGCATATGATATTATGTCAGTTTCAAGTGGACAACATAGGGATTAGAAATTTATAACTTCTGAGGTGATCACCCCAATAAATCTAGTACCCATCTGACACCATACTTAGTCATTACAATATTACTGACTATATTCCCTTTACTGTCCTTCTCATCTGCATGACTATTTTGTAACTACCAATTTATCCCTTTCAATTTTTCATCCAACCCCTCCACCCCCTCCAATCTGGCAACCATCAAAATGTTCTCTATGAGTTTGTTTATGTTTTGTTTGTTTGTTTATTTTGCTCTTTAGAGTCGACATATAAGTGAGATCATATATTTATCATTCTCCGTCTACTCAGCACAATATCCTCTAGGTCCTTCCATGTTGTTGCAGATGGCAAGACTTCATTTTTTATGGCGAAGTAATATTCCATTGTGTATATATATATATATATATATATATATATATATATATATATACCTCCTTTTCTTTATTCATTCATCTATTGATGCACATTCAGGTTGCCTCCATGTCCTGGCTATTGTAAATAATCCCACAATGAGCATATAGATGCATGTGTTCCTTTGAAGCAGTGTTTTGGGTTTCTTCGGATAAATGCACAGAAGTGAGATTATTGAGTCCTTCTTCATTTCTTGATATAGCTTTTGTTTTAAAGTCTATTTTGACTGGTATAAATATTTCTACTTGAGGTTTTTTTGTTGTTCATTTTCATTTTCATGAAATATCTTTTTCTTCCCTTTATTTTCAGTCTGCATGCATCTTTTTAACTGAAGTGAGTATCTTGTAGGCAACATATGTAAGGGTCTTGTGGCTGTTTAGCAGGAGGTTTGGGGCATGCCAAAGCTAAATGATGCTTGTTTTTGGTTTGTAGCCTTTGAGAGATTTTAAGAAAGTTTACAGTGTGAGCCAAGACACACCATTTGTTTGGAAAAGCCACTGGAAGAAGACTGAGTGGGCCTACAAGTTGGGTGAGTCAAGTGGTCAAGTCAAATGGTGTTAGCCAGGTTGATGGAGACTCAGATATGGTTCCTGTGTGTGCACACTGGGTTATGAGAAGGCTCAAGAAGGGAACAATGTTGTCTGCTAACATTTCCGTCTGGGAGAAAGTTACCCCTCCAGCCCTTGCCCCGAACCAGACAATTCAGTTTCTCAGGTCCCTTTTGAGCTGCTGCCCCAGGGCTGGAGCTCAGAGCAAATCCATCAGCAAGTAGATTTGTGTGCAGGCTCTTTAAAAGGATAGACAGGATGGCTGGTTTTCAAAGCCAGAAGTTATAGAGACTTCTCTTCCTGGCACTGGAACCCTGGGCTGGAGAGCTTGATGTGGCGTTGGGACCCTTCACTTTTCAAGGGGGACCTTTACAGCCAAGATATCTCTCCTGATAAATTTAACTGCCACACGAAGTTGTGGGACCAGACTGTTCTGTGTCTCCGCCCCTCCTACCAATCTTAGCGTGGCTTCTTCTGTTTATCCTTAGTTGTAGGACTTCTGTTCAGCTAGACTTCAGGTGATTCTCAATGATGATTCTTCTGTAGTTTAGTTATAATTTTGATGTGGTCATGAGAGGAAGAAAGCACAGCATATACCTAATTCGCCATCTTGACCAGAACTCTCTTCCTTTTTTGCATGTTTTTCTTTCAACATGTAGATTGGGCATGACCACATGTTGTGCGTTATGCAAGATGCTAGTATGAAGCAGTAAATATAGAGCTGCAATCCCTCCCTCTTTGGACATAACATTTAGACGTCAGAGTCATAAACAAGTAAGCAAGGAAACAAATCAGTAAACCTAATAACTACAGATTTTGATAATATAAAGAAGCAAATAAGGCAGTTTATATAAAAGGAAATGTGTTTGAAATGGGGGCTCCTTTAAACAGGATGGTCAAGACATACTTCTCTGAGAAAGTGGTAAATCTAAGAGCTGAAGGAAGAAGAGAGTCTGTCAAGTAAGGCTCCTGGTGAGATGTATAGGTATGTTACAGGCAGATGAACATGAGTGGTTTTAGCCCTCTTATGCCTCTTAGGTTGAAGTACCTAAATTGACTCTGTAATTCAAACCCTCCAAGGAACTGAGAGATGTTCAAGGTTGTGCTTATCAGTTTTCACCTGAATGTCTGCTGGTACTTTATTACCTGATTCTAGAAGGGCCACCACAAAGTTTTCTGTTCTTGAGACACCATCAGCTATGACGAATGGGGCTTACCATGTATTAATTCACTCCATTCTCAAATGTATTTCCAAAGGCCTTTTCTTACAACTGCTATATTTAAGAAGCATTTAAAATTTTTCTTATTTTTTTTATAAGAAGACTATTTTTTATTTCGTTTCCTGCTGCTTTTAAATTTAGAGCTCTTTGTTGGATCACCAATGTGATTTTAACTCAGCATTGTCAATACTGACTTATAGAATTTTCATTTTGGTCTAATATAGAAGACACAGATGTTTAAAAAAATAATCCAGACCTAGACAGGATTAAAAAGAAATCTTATCCCCCAAAGGATGTAGTATAAATAGAGGAGCACATGGGCAGCTATCAAAAGAAATCTCTATGGCTTTATTCTTTCCTCAAGAATGCAATGAGAAGATCTTTCAGTATACATCTACCAGCATACTAATAAGATGCTAAATGGAAACACTTTTAAAATATCTGTATATGTTGATAAATCCTCAGGCTTATAAACCTGGTGGACATGACATGCTGTTATTATGTGGCTTACACTGATTGTTTATTTTGCATTGCCTAAACCAAGTTCTTTAGCCTCAGGTACAGAATGCTGAAAGATGCTACTATATTACATTTAAGGTTTCCTGTAGCATCTTTGGCATCTCTCATGAGACATCATCATGTACGTAGCTTTGAATGCAGAATGATGTAATAAAGCAGGATAAAACATAGCTGCAGAATACAGTGATGGCACCATGGCAGGCCTCCTTAGGTTTTTTTTTTTTTCTTTTTGTATTGAAAATTCAGCAGGACTATTAAAGTGTAATGGCACAGAACATCTTGTTAAAAAAAATACCCACAACCCTGTATGGTATTCTGTTTATGGATGATATTTATTGCTTTTGTATTCTTAGTGTGTACTTTCGAAGTCAATTGAAATGCAAGGGCTAATGAAACTTCCACCATAACACATTTATTCGTTCCTACCCCAAATGAGTCTACAAGATGTAAATGACTTGCATATTTCAACTGCTCAGGTTTTATTGTTTAGGGTTAATTTATTTACTATAATATTCTTAATGAAAGTAATGACTCTTACACTAGTTTGTATATTCACATACTACAGTTTTATTAAATCATGCTGAGAAAGTTCACAATGCAGGCCCTAAAATAAATTTCCATGTTTAGTCAAATATATAAGTGTAATCTACTTACCAAATATCAATACTACATATTTTTTTATTTGTTGTTCTTTTTAATTTAAGTTCATTAAAATTTTAATTTTAGTGTTGTTCAGGGTCTAACATATTAATCATATATTCCTATTACATAACTTTTAAAAAGTATACTTGTCAGGATTATGAACTTTTCCTCAATGTTTATTTCAGATTTTATTGATTATGAAGACCTAAAGCAATCACTTCAAATTTTTATCCTCAATGTTTACATTTAGGCAAAAGCAAACATTTAGATAGAACTATTAAAATTTCAGACTGGGTGAAAACAGAAGCTTTCAATGTATAATTAATTCCAAACTATATGCTAGAAAAAATAACAACAATAAGTGGAATTATTGTGTGATAAAGTAAATTTATAATATTTTTCTTTATGTTTAATCCTTTTCATATACTGGTTGCCCAATTCTGGTATGACATCTAAGAGACTCTCCCAACATTGTTCAAAGAGTGAACAATCTACTGATACTTAAAACTCTTGTTGCCATCAATCTCAAACTTTCCAAAAGCTGGTCCTGTTATTCCCACTCTCTTTCTTAACACTTATTAGAAATTACCTCTCTTATAGGATTTTAGTCTTAAAATTTAGAATAATCTTCAAATCAGTCTCTCATTGGACCAAATTCTGTCACTTATACCTTCAAAAGCTATTTCCAAATATGTTCTCTCTTTTTTATCCCCGCTGCATGTTTTGGTCCTGTTCTTTCATGTTTCCTACTGCAAATAATCTTCAAACTGGCCTTGCCAATATCGTCTACCTCCAATAAGTACATGCACGGCAGTCTATTTATCTTTCCAAGCTATAACTCAAATCATGTAACTTCACTGCTTCAAAATTATAAAGACTCGTGATAATCTAAATTCCCTAGCCTAGTATGTAAATCTAATGCCAACTTATCTCTTCAGATCTTTCCCATTTGTCTTAGGCCACAATCAGTCTTGAAGTCTCAGTAAACCCAGAATCCATTACCTGTGATCTTTCTCTCAACTTAGATTGCCTTCCTGACCCTTGAGGGCCACCACTATACCTGAGACTCCATTCAGCTTTCTCTGATAGAACCATTGAAAAATATTTGTTTCTCACAACAACAGCCCTTCTCCACCAACAATGATCTGTCTGGATCTCCTTTAGTTCTATTGTAGCCTTAACAACAAACTATAAATAGTCTTTGTACTTTAAAATATTTGTCTTCTACATTAAAGCCTCTGATGGTCAATATCCGGTTTTTCTTCTTCATATTCTTTTATGATACCTAGCACAAAGCCATGCATATATTCAGTGTTCAACAAACATTTGTTGAATTAAATTGAATCAACTATAAAATACTTTACACTTTTAAAAACTTCAGTTCTCCATCTAATGTCTGTCAAATAATCCTTAGCTCCTTTAATCTCTACTCACAGCCTTATTTTCTAATTTACATTATTTTTATTACACTTTCTTAAAGCAGAGTAATAATAGGAATGAGGAGATGGAGAGAAATGTAAGATGTTGTTGCTATGGAGGTACCTAATATAGTTAAATCTTCCATGTGATTTGAAGAAAAAAAAATATCTAAGCTGCAGTTCTCAAAGGACTTGTGCATGCTTTCTGAGGTAGAGAGTAGTTTTATCCATTACGTGAAAAGCATTTATCACATGGTCAGTCTTTCCATTTTAAAGAAAATATGTTTTCTGAGTTTACAAAGGCACTTTCTTCCTGGTACTGATTTTCCATCCATGTGGCAGCAATTTAAGTTCATTTGAGTGACAGCTAATGTTGCATCAGTGTGAACTAGTGAATGATAGCTTCCAAAGAAACAGCCAAGAAACCCTTCAAGGTATCAAAAAGCTTTTGGTGAATAATCTGTTTTTGATTTAGAACCCTGTAAGAAAAGGGCTTTTTAAAGATGTCATGAGTTTCACTGCCCTTTTCCTTCTCCATCCCTAGATTTAGCCTGGGGTATTTATAGCACAGTAATGGTTACATTCTTTGCACTCATGGCAGAAGATTTTCATTTCTTTATAAAAGTAATCATTCATAAGGTGGAAAGACTTTATTTATTTTTTTTGTCAGCCTTTGCATTTTGATCTTCAACTTAGTTTGACACTGACACTTTTGTTTTTATTTTCTAGGTGACAGCACTAAGAATTGATTGGAAACTTTTTTTTTTTTTTTTTTTTTTACAACTCAATGCACCCAACAGTATCTGGGATGACTGCCAATTACAGAAATGAGGCAGGAGATGATTTTAAATATGGAGTAATACCTCTCATTTTAGTGTCTTAAAGTATTTAATCATGTGATCAGAAAATTCTTCTTTATATTCAGACTTTTCCAAATAATAGTAGCCATTTATTGTTTATACATGTAGGCCTTGTGATAAGTACACATACATACCCTCCTGATAAATATATATTGATTTCTTTATTTTACAGATGAAAACATTTAGGTTAAATAAGTTGCCCAAAGAAATGTGGACAGAACCTGAATCTGTATCAAGGTGTACTTGACTTCAAAACTCGTGCCTTTAAGCACTCCATTCTGCTGACTTCCAACAATATATTTTCAAGTATTTAAGCCAGGACGAGGTAAACAACTTTCTCTTCTCATTCTTTTAATTTTTCCCATGGGAGCATTGGCTGTTATTTGTTTATGTTATAGGGCAATGTAGTAATATGAACTGCTAACTATCTTTTGGGTTCTCAATGATGCCAACAGTTATTTGGGCCTACAACATACATTACAATCATACAAGTAAGGCATTAGTCTGTTTGTTTGTTTTCCTCAAGATTTCTTTCCGGTTTTAAATGCAAGATTCTAGGGTTGGTTTTTATTTTCAAGGCTTTCATTTTGCCTAGATTTCCATTTGTGGAGCAGAGTAAGATTGTTCATTTTTAGTGATGTACTCTGTGATATAAAAACTGAAAGCTAGTTGGAAATTTTGCATGGTGGCAAGTCTGTTGTTTCAAAATGCTTAAATTTTGCATTGGTCAATTTTCTTTTTCTTAGTTAGTCTTCTTATCTTGTTCATGCTACTACCTAGCTGCTTGGAAGAAAGTTTTTCTTTTTCAGCTTCCCACTCTATTAATTTTAGGGAAATCACTTCATAACTCTGGAGATGTGATTACAAATCATATTAAGGAATATACATTCTTTTTAAAATAAGATTTTATTTATGTATTTTGTAATGTGAGCCATCAGTGGCTACTAAGACATGGCCTTAGCCTGCATTCTAGAATAGTATATAGAAACTTACATAACTATTATGTAACTTGAATGTAAAGAGGGTCATAAAAGAGCTACAAAAATGGGTTGTGGAATTTCAGAGAAAAAAATTCATTAATTTGCCCAAGGGATTGTCTGAGAATTTCTTGGAATAGGTAGCATGCTGTTTGTTTACTGTTTTAATTTTCTCATGAAAATATGGTAATTTTATAATTAACCTAAATTCTACTTTTTAGAATAGAGCAGGTAAGTTTTTGACAAGTGGATGGAAGGCATCAAGGTGAAAAGTATATATTCTATACATTTTAAATACAAAACATGAATTTTACCTTGAAAAATAAAATGTGAGCTTTGCTACTGACTTTCCTAATATCACAATACTTAAAGAAGGAAGAGAACAGGGAAGGTAAGAAGGAAGGGAGGGGGAAAGAAAAAAAGGTGGCAGGAGGAAAGAAATAAAGCCAAATATTTTAGATAAACCTCTTAACCACAATTAAAAGCTGGAGTAGGTAGCTGAAGCATAGGAAAATGTAGAGTTTTACAAATTTCAGTGTTTTTCTTCTACTTTTTGTTGGTATCTACATGTAAAATTCAAATTTATATTTTCAGGCATTTCCTACTTGATAATCTTTCCAAGTATGTGTACCTGATCTTCCCCTCCCGTATGGCAGAGAAAATTGAAGATTTTCTTTCTGAGTAGTTCTTAGTCATTTAACTCTTAATGTACTCCTTTCCAGAGAACAATCCAATCCCCATTCCAGACAATATTCGCTTGCTCCCAGGTGCCTAACAATTTCCTAAGAACCAATATTATCATGTCATAGTACTGTGTTGTACAAATGATAGTTAGCTTATAAATGACAAGTAGTAACATTATAGTGTTTTCAATGCTATTCAGACTATTAGCAGTCAGAAGCATCGTAGAGGTAGTCTGCTATTGAAATAGTAAAATAAATATTTTTATTGAAATGCATTAAGTGGTTGGGGAGTCATACATTGAAATAAAATAGAAAAGGAGCACTTACTCAGAGATAAATTTGACAGGGGAATCTCAGAGCTACTTCCTACATAATCATAGTACAGGGAATGAGATACTGTGATAGAATTTACAGCAATGGTTTAACACTGAATGACTATAATAAAGAAAGTATGGAGGCTGAACATTTTGTCAATTATTGAAAGATACTTGATACTGTTTGGGCTGTCTCTATATAATTCGGGCTCTTCAATTACAAACGTGACCCAACCAAATCCCAGAGACCTGAAACAGTGTCATATGCTGACCTAGAGAATAAATGGCCAAAGATGAAGTACACATTTACTCTAATATGTCTGTGGCAGTGTGGACCATGTTTGTAGTGGTCACTGTTTTCAACTGCAGATGTAGTGAGGAAACAGGAAATAAAGAGAAAAGGGCCAAAGTATAAAATGAATTCTACACATGTGGATTTCCTTTTAATGGGGAATGGTGTTTGTCTCTGAAACAAGAAGCAGGATTCCGATCTATAATATCCTTTTGAAGGAAACAATAAATAATATGTAGTTATCATTCAAACAGTGCATAATTATCAACAGCAATAATAATGCAATATTTGTGGTTTTTTGATTATTGTTATTATCAGATAAAATGTAAAGCTTCAAATCTATCAAAATTTTATTAGTAAGACATTAGCATTATTAACTCATGGAAATATTGGTTCATAAAATCCTAATAAATAGAATTTCTAATTTTTTGAGGCTACCAAGGCTTCAAATGCTTTTAGACCTCCCAATAAAAATATTTTAAAATTTCAAAATTTCAAAAAATAAGACAATAGGTTTAAAACCTTATAAAACTTTGCTTAAATGATTATTACAAATTAACAATCTTAAATCAAATGTTAGCACAGTCCTTTCAAAATTGTATGTTGTTGTTCCTTTCCATGCTAGTCTTAAACTATGTTTTCAGATTCATTATCTACAATAAACTTCCATGCAATTTATGCTCCAACTATACTAATTAGTAATCGTTCCCTCAAAACATAAGCACTTTCAAGCTTTACGCTATTCCTTTATTCTTTGCATGCTTGGTGCTAGGTTTGGACTCTAACTAGTCCACTATTAATTTCATCACAGTAACCATAGCAATTGGTTCAGAGTTAAGCACATGAATTAAGATGATCTACTCAGAAGGAAGCCTGGTTCTTCTGGTTGGAAAGTTTAAAAAGATAGAAGATTTTCCCTCTGTTGGTTGTATATAAGGAGTAATAAACTATATGTTATTGCACATAGCTCACCTGCGGTAATGAAGGAATTTCTAAGTCAATTTGAAGCTTTCTTTTTTTTCTTTTTTTTTTTTTGGATACATGCAACCAAAAATTTTAAGTTGGTATAAGGAGATAAGTGTGATTTTTAAAGCTTTGCATGACTATTCTACAAATTCCCATTGCTTTAAGAACATGCTCTTATTAGTTTAATAAATATTTATAGAGTTCAGGAGAGGGGTATGGGCTGGAGTTATAAAACTGGAAGTGGGTGGTATGTTTATATAGATATTAAGTGAAGACTTGAGACAAGAGGACATCACTAAAAAAGTGAGTACAGGTAGAAAAGAAGACAAAGCCTGATTTCTATGCATCACCTCACAGGAAGATCCTGCCAAGAACACCAAGAAGGAGGATTAGGAAAGAGAAGGAAAGCTAAGAGAGTATGCTGTCCTGTAAGAAAGTAAATCAAAATGACAGAAGTGAGTAACTGTGTCAAATGCAGCAGATAGAATAAAAACAAAAATCAACATCAGATTTAGTAACGTGAATGTCACTTTGTGCAGGTGACATTGCCAAGAGCAAATTTGATGGCATTTTGGATGCGAAAACAGATTTGAGTAGGTTTTAAATAGAGAGGATGGAAAAGTAGTAGAGACACTAAGTACCTGCCTGTTGTGGGTGTCTACCATTGTGTTGCTTATTTGCCATCTATAGAAACAACACACCCATCTGGATCAAGCCAAAACTACCCAGGAAATTTATCTAATTTTTAGTTTAAATCATAAATAAAACATCATGATATATGTACTTCCTTTAGTATCACAGTTCAGAAAGTGTATCATATTGAATTGACTGACTTGACATAAAACATCCCATATTCTTCAGTTATTTCATTTTTAACCTTAAGGCCAGATTTCATGGAAATTCAGAGGAACTTTGTACTTACTTACTCTCCATAGGAATATGGTTGAGACTGTTTAAATAAATGCACTAATTTTACATGTCCAAACACGATTTTTATAACTATACATTTTCTAATATTTTCCATACATTTTATTTGAATAATTAATGAATTAGCCAACAAACAATATTTTTTCATTTTTATTTTTTAAACTTTGACCTAAATCTACATATTTCACCTTCTGAATCTATTGTTATAACTCAGAGGCCAATTCATGAAAGCTTATAATCATGAAAATGTACTAGTCAAGTCAAAATGTATATTATGTGCTCCTTGGTATTTACTCAAATGAATTAAAAACATGTTCACACAAAAACATGTGCACAGATTTTTATGTCAGCTTTACTCATAATTGCTAAGTGGAAGTGATCAAAAGATTTGATTGGATGAGTAAATGTTGGTATATCCAGACAATGAAATATTATTCAGTGCTATAAAAAAAATGATCTATCAAGGCTTACTACGTTACGTGAAAGAAGCCAATCTGAAAAGGCTATATGCTGTATAAACCTCACTATGTGACATTCCAATAAAGGCAAACTGCAGAGGTATCTAAAAGGTCAGGAGCTGCCAGAGGAAGGAGGGGCTGTTGAATAGGTGCAGCACAGAGGACATTTAGGGCAGTGAAACTATTCTGTATGATACTACAATGATGGATAGATGTTGTTATACCTTTGTCAAAACTAAAAGAATATACAACACCAAGAGTGAACCTTAAAGTAAGTTACAGACTGTGGATGGTTAAGGTGTACCAATGTAGGTTTACTGATTGTAACAAAGGTAACACTGTGGCTGGAATGTTGGTACTGTGGGAGGTTATGCATGTGTGGTGCCAGAGGGTATATGTGAGCTCTTTGTACTTCCTGCTAAATTTTGCTGTGAACCTAAAACTGCTCTAAGATGTAGAGTGTATTAATTAAAAAATAAGCAACAACAACAAATACATATATATTATTTTCGGTGCTTGACCATGACTCATTTCATCTCTAATGAGTTATATTGAATTTTATTTGGAAGATTAAGAAAACCAATCAGTGTTCTCAAAACAGTTTTAAATGGTTAATTTTTAAACATGTAATTGCATCAAAATGAATCTTACTTTTTTAGTTTTCATTTTGCAGGGAACTATATTTCTTAGGTATTTCACGAATACAAATTCTCTATGTGTGTTTGTGTGCCACTAACTCTTAATTAAAAGCTGTTCCTCCATTTTGTGCTAGTGAGTGATGAGAGTCACAGTAAATGTATCAACTAGCAGTATATAAAGGAAGGTCCAGTTGTCGCCCATACTTATTAACATTCGATGCTTTAGGTATAGATAGTTTGATTCAGTATCTTCATAGGAGACATCTACTGTAACATTTATCTTCCTCGGTGATATAAAAGAGCAGGGATTACCCTTTCTTTGGCATTTGGGGAAACAAATAGACAGGGATGTGAGATAATGAAGGGGAAAATATAGGTATCAGTGACTCTAATACTCTCTCCAAACCTCCTGAGCTATAAGTATATTTTACTGTATGATCATGTTCATATTGGCTGAATATGGATTTAGCAACTGATCAGGACAAGCCTATGGAGTTGTAGACTTTTGGCTATGTTATTTATTTGCTTCCTGTTTTTTTCAGAAAATGTGACATAATTATAATTTTAAAAAATCAACATAACAAGGATTTTTTAAGAATCATCTCTTTACTCCCACTCCCAGGCTTCTCAAATTCCTTAAAATTATTTGAGAACTTTGTTATCCAGTTTAAATTTACCGGTTATGTCTTTTTAGCACAGCAACAGTAAACACTAGTTAGGTAGCCTCCCAGAGATTAACAAGATCAGGATTTAAGAAAAAAAATCTGGCTCCAAACAACCTGGGGTTTTCCTGATTGAACAACAACAACAACAACAACAACAACAACAACAAAGCTTTAAAATAAAGTCAAATGAAGATACTGGAAGTTGAAAATAAACAATTACTAACATTGTAGTTTTGCTTTCTCTTATCATTTCATTCTCAGTTAATAAAGAACATAATCTATTTGTTCTTGCTTTTGCCTTAGGAGTTAGAGGGAAGATAATGAAAATATTTTACTATCTTTTCAAATTATAAGCCCTTGTTTCCAAAGAAAGTCAAAACTCATGTATATTGTCACATTATTGTTCTCAGGGGACTGCAGTCACCATAGTGATTATAATTACATGGCTTCATTAACTTATACATTCTACCTGTTATGGGGGTTCACATTAAGAAAATTTGCATATGCAGGAAATGAATGTCGTTTGCAAGGAGCTAATGTCATTAAACATTTAAGCAGTCCCAACCTGGCAAAGGGGTTTCCACTGGGATATACTTTTCAGCATGCCTGTTATACTCATTGTGGGCAAAGGCATCTATTCCCAAACCTTAAAAGTAAAACCTCTTTTAGAAGAAAATATTAGAAAGCAACAGCTATTTTAACAAATCTGATATATGACTAGAATTCCAAATTTCTGACACCAGGATTATTAGACCAAAAAATTAAGGGCAATATGGCTCTGAAAAATACAAACACTTTGAGTGTTTTGGGGCTCTTGCACAGTGTGTGTGTGTGTGTGTGTGTGTGTGTGTGTGTGTGCGCGCGCGCGCGCTCATACGTGCGCGTGCATGCATATGCAACTTGATAGATTGCATGATCTATATTTTTAAACACATTTTTTTATATGTTGGTAGTTTTCTATTTTTATTGGTAAATTTAAACTATTAATCATTAAACATTTTTAAAATCTAATAATTTCAGGTGAAGAAATTATGATAAATGGTAAACGAAAAAAGAAAAACACAAAATGAACTTCTTAAATAATAAATTCAGGCTTATGACTCCTATAATAAATAAATTTCAGACATTTTAAAAGCAGAATAATAAAAGAGAGCTTTATAAGAATAGATATTCTTGACCTTTTGGTAACACCAGAGTTCTCGTAGTCTAGAGAGGAAATCTGCAAGGAGAAGTGAGCGTGCCCTCATGCTCTCACCCTGGCTAGTGCCCTTCAAGAAATGATCAGGAGTTTCTGTCTCCCTAATTTCTGTTGGCCATACCAGAATCAACATCTATTATTAAGAACAATGCTATTAACAATAAGAAAGCACTTATTGTGTACATCAGGAAATGGGGTGAAATTTAGCACGTGGCAGGGCTGTAGTAGTAAGTCCTAGGGAGCTGTTTTCCAAGTAAGATTCAAAACAACTCATGACTTTTTTTAGCTATTAAAATTCATAGTAGTTCACAATAATAGGGAAATTACCTAGTTTCTGGTACAAAATTACATCCTAGGAAATTACATTACACATGTAAATTGTGGTGGTTTCTTTTCAATCTGTACATTTTTGAGTTAATTAATTCTCCAGGAGAGGTGATGTATGTCAGTATTGAATGAAAAAAATCCCTTTATACAGTGAGTTCACACAGATCTCTTCCACTAGGTTTGAAAGCAACAGAGTTAATAACAGAGTTCAGAGGAAGCTGAGAAAAATCTTTTTTTGCTATCAGATTATTTCCATGTTTTTTGAAATTTTCTGTAGCTAATTAAGTGTACCAGATTCATGTAAATATTTTGTAACAATGCATATATTGAGTCAATGAATTAAAATATACTTTTTCTTTCCTTATATTCGAAAATTTTTGAACTTTTTTTGGGGTAAGCATTTTTAGGGTAAAGGTAATCACCTTTTGGATCAAAATTACAACCTTATTTGTTGGCACAACATTATTTAACATAATTTTTGGCTGCTCCTAAATGAAAAAGACCCAAAATTTTCTTAAATAGGTTATGTTCCTGCTGTTAATTTTGGATACCGCCATCATTGCCTGTTTAGATATGATGAAAAAACAAAACAAAATAAAACTACAAGGCTTTCCTGGTTTTTTTCTTTTTCAAAATAGAACTGAGGTTTATGGTCTCTTGCCAAGCTATCAATGATTATTTATTTTGTACTTTGGAAGCAATGCAACTCTTTAAATAATAATAATGTGATTTTTTTTTTTTTTTTTTTTTTTTTTTTACTGAGACAACTGAACAATATTGGTCAGTTTATTCAACAAATGTTTTTGAATATTTACTGTTTTACTCTAGTGCTTGGCAACCCTGCCTATTCCCTGAGTCATCTAGGAAACTAGATGTGGTGATGATTATGATGATGTGGTGATTATATATATCAAGCAAATTAAGATATTCACCACCTGACATAGTTTCATTTTCTTTAATTTTTTTGTGTGTAGTGAGAACATTAAGACCTATCCTCTTAGCAGATTTCAAAAATGCAGTACAGTATTGTTAATTACAGTCATATTGGTATACAGTAGATCCTCAGAAATTATTCATCTAGCGTAACTTAAATTTTGTACATATTCACCAACATCTTCTCATATTCCCCTCCTCCAGCACCTGGCAACCACCATTCTATTTTATGCTTCTGTAAGCCTGACCATTTTAGAGACCTCATATAAGTAGAATCATACAGCATTTGTCTTTGTGAGTGTGGCTTATTTCATTTACCATAGTGTCCTCCAGGTTTATTCATGTTGTCACAAATGGCAAGATTTCCATCTTTTTAAAAGTTGACTATATTCCATCATTTTTTATTTTTCATTTTTTTCTACCATTTTTTAAAATCCATACATTCATTAATGAACATTTAGGAGGAAACTTTAAAAATAGAGACATTTGGGTGCCACTTCAGATCTATTACCTTAGAGTTTTGCGGGGTGAGATTAGGTTCTGATTTTTTTTTGAGTTTCACAGGCTTTTTGATGTTCAAAAAGAGTTGAGAACCACATTTCTATGTCTTGTAGAGCATATATAAGATACAAATATGGATGACAAATATTCCCTGATATCATAGACCTTCAAGAAAGGTAGTTAAAAGGTTAACTATACTGAAAGCCACTTTGTAAAGAAGAGCAGATGAGTAATAAAGATAAAGTGCAGATTCGGGCAAGACATTTTAATTTAGCACAGTCCCTATCAGTTTCTACACAAGTGTCTTGTTTATCTCTTTGAAACTTCATATTGTGTCAGCACAGAGAGAGTGGAGGCTCTCTTTACCTGGGGGATGGTACTGACAACCATGGCAAGTGAGAACAATCTTCACTTGCCATGTCTCTAATTAGGTGGGGATGGGAGGTTAGAGCTCAGAGGAGAGGATTTGCCTAGAGATATAAATTTGAAATATAAACTAGGAACATATAGATGCTAATTTAAAACCACAGAACTGATACTACCTATGGAAAATGTATAAGTGGAGAAAAGAAGAGCAAATGAGGTGAATCACTAAATATATAAAACATTTTGAGAACACTGGAGAGAAGTTGGCCAACAAGAAGACTGATAATGGGTTAATCAGAGAGGTAGAGGAAAACTAAGAAAATATAACCTCCTAGAGGATTTTTTTTTAAGAGAATGGCCAACCATGTCCAATGCTAATGACTTTAAGTTAGATTGACATAGAAGAGTGTCCATTAAATCTTGCAACATGAAGATCAGTGATGGGCCTTGCAATTTTGGTCAAGTGATGGGCGTAAAACCCAGAATGGAGGGGATTATGAATGAACAGGAAGTGAGGAAATGGAGACAGCAAGTGTAATACACCTTTTTGAGAATTTTGACTGTTATGCGTACTAAAGATTTAGTAGTAATTAGGCTCAGTGTGCTGCTTGATTTTATGCCCCTTTGGACAAATTAGGAAACAAGTTCTTCATAGATAAAATGCAAAAATATTCCCTGTTTAGTTAGCTGCAGTTGCAAGCTTGGGTTCATATATTGGAAATTAGAATACAGACTAGATTTCAGCTCCTATACTTAGCTTTTGTACCAGTTTCATAATCTTTAAATATCACACCCACTAGTTGGTTAGAAGTATTAATTTTTTAAGCTCTAGCATGGAGCACTTGTTACAGAAATCCCCAAGACAAGAGTCTGAAATTGCCTTCTTGGAAGTATTGATTATTTACCAGTGAAAGTCTCAATTTGCTACTAGTAGGGAGAGCAAAAGTGACTGCTGAGATCAAGAGAATAGGAAGCGAGTTGATTTCCAGATTTGAGGTAGTGACAGAGCTGTGCTCATTAGATGACAACTTTTGCAGAATCAGGGGCAGTGTTTTCACTTTTGTATTCCTAGCACTTAATATGGTGCCTGCACATGGTAGATATTCAATCAGTGTTTGTTGAACTGTATTGAAATTCTAAAGGGATAATTTAATAGCCAAAGATTAAGTAAGTGTAGATGAGAGGCTGGATGATGGAAGAGATGTAAGAAATGGTGGTTAATAGAGACTGTGGTGAAGTGGGTAAGCCACAGGGAAATCTGTCCTGGGGAACAGAATAATTTTGATTGAGGTCCTTTCTTTGAAACTCTCTTTATCCCAAGTATTTATTCTTCATGTCCTGTCTTAGGGGGAAAGTTATGGAGGGACAATATATTAGAGACTATATGCTATAGAGTGCCCTTTTCAAATAAATAGTATGATGGACCAAAACAAACATGTACTGTGGGAAGTGAGTCATACTCATTAGAGATTTTTATTGATAGTAAGTCAAGTAAGTTTGACACTCAACCAGGAACAAGGCATCAGTAAGCAATGAACAAACATCCAAGTGAATAGGAGGGCACAGGGAAATATGGCAAGAATGCAGACAAGAATCCAGACAAGTGAGAAGAATGCTGAAGCAGGCAGGCAGATGTTTGCCATTGACATGGCTGTAAATGAGATAGAAAAGAGTCTGCCTTAACTGGATTAAGGGCAGGACCAATGAGAGTACTGTAGGAAAGCAATTTCAGAACTCAAATAAATAAGACTTCATCAAGGTAGGACTCAGATACCATAGGAAAGAAACACCAGGGAACCAGTCAGAGTGTAACTATAATCAAGGTGGCTTTGATTCTTTCTTGTTTAAACTCTGAACTCTCATTGCAGACTCTCATTGCACAAGCTAGAAAAATTATAGAAGCTAAGAGGAACACAGCCTATTGTGCCATTGTATCTGCATTTACCCTGCTATAATGTTATATCACTTTATTGACTCCATTGCTTAATTTAGCACACACACATAGCCTGAATTTTTATTTTTATTTTTTTCAAATACTTTTTTCTCTTTCAAGAAAAAATAATTTCCAAAAATTATGCTTATGGGATATTTTTGCGTTTATTGATATTTTTATGTATTTCTGCTTGTTACTATATTGTTACCAATTTAACAAGTCCTTTGTAAGCACTTGTTGAATTGACATGTTAATTTATTCATATCGAGTAGGTAAATCTGACTCTTCTCAATTACCAGGTTGGAGTAAAAATGTTACCATGTTATCTTCAAAGGAAATTAACTCTGAAATATGCTGAACGCTGCAAATGATTTTAATTTTTAATATACAACATGAGTTTAACAGAGATGCTCTAAATACTTTTGTATCTTTCCTGCAACGCTTGGCTGCTACCATCTTGATTGGTTCAAGATGTTTTTCGAGATCTATATCTTTACATTTTATGAAAGGAGAGTAAAGCTCCTCTCAATTGACTTGATGAATTGAAAAGAATTGCATGGCCAATCTCCTTTTATTACATTCAATGGTCCAAGGCACAGAGTAGCTTAAAAATGTTCTTTTAGAAATGATGCTCTTCAGAAAGGTGCACTAATAGGACATTACGAGATATCTTTGTACTACCCTTTCACTGATAAAAGCAACTTTTAAGGAAAACTAAGTACTTCTATTGTACGAACTTTGTTAGCAATTAAATGACCATATGTAATTTGATCTCCATGTCCTTCCTTACAATACGTGGTCCACACAGTATCTCAAAATGAAAAATGGTGGCACCCCAGGAACCTATACCTAGAGCCAGCATCTATTATGATGAATTTGGTTCCTATACAATGCCTTCTCCTTATTAACAATAATTATGTGGCAAAGGAAATTGGATGATTCATATAAGCAGAAAGCATTTGGCTTGACCACATTTTACAGCAGTGCAACTAAGAATTCTTAATGCTATTTAACAAATGACTTTTTCACTCTTCATTAAAGCCCCTCGTTGCCATCCAATCTTGATTTTAGAAATTAAAGCTAACAACCAGATTGAGAGAATCAGGAAAGTGACAGCATGGGGCAGAGTCTCAAAGCCACAACTAACAGCATGAAGCAAAGCAAACCTCGAGCTATTGCTGCTCTCAGAGAAGGCTGGGGTGGGGAGGAATGCATTTGCAGGGAAACTCAATTATAGCAACCCTCAGCTATAGGAAAGTACTTGTGAATGTTGACACGAAAGCTTTTTCCCCTTAATGTTTTAATTAAATACCTAGAAGCCAACGCTTCTTCTCAGTTAGTGTCAGAACACTGCTTCTCAGTGGATAAATGTTTACAGCAAAAGCTCAGCTGAGGGTTTCTGCAAACATAACTCCAAGAACTGAGAAGGCTTTTGCTGAGGCACTTGAGATCAAGAAAGCAGTAGTGATTATAAAATAGCAGCACAATAGCAGGGTGGTTTAATCCACCCAAATGTCAGTCATTGGTTTGCAAGTTGGCAGTCCCACCTTCATCTTCAGACAAAAGGGCACCAGTTAGTCATCTGTTTAATTCTCCAGCTTCAGAGTGTCATTTGGATGTTGAAGGAAAATCCCTTGATTCAGTCTGCCATTTCTGACAGCCTCCCGCCAGACACCATTAATAAGCCTTTTAGAGAACAGAATGCAAAGCAGGCAGCAGGCAGCTCACAATCAAAATGGAGGTAGAATAGATAGTGGGAACATCTTCCCTTTGTGAAGATGGTGTTTAGGTGACCTTTGCTGGAGAGAATTTGAGAATTTCTTTTTCAATATAAAAATTGTGTCTTTCAAGATATTAAAGCAGCATTTGTAGTGTGATAGATTTGGGAGGTCATTTGGAATTTGGGAGTTTATGATAGGAAGCAGGAAAAACTCAAGTGATATTTACAAAATGTGCTAACAATGGCACAGACAGGAAGCCAGCCTGGCTTTGGGCATGCCTGGGGAATATCCTTCAGAAAACAAATATGCCACTCTTTAATGTTGGTTTGAATCTAATTATAAAATTGCAAGTGAAATGAGACACACTTTGCCTCTGAAACAGTGACTCTAGAAGCAAAGCAACTGTTCTCTAATAAAGCAGCCCTGTTTATATTTATAGGATTTTAATGTCCTTTGAAAGTACATAATTTGTTAGATAATAGACTCTATTGAATTTATTTTTATTTTTCATTCATTAATTATTTCTAGTTGACTTTGCCTGTGTGTGTGTGTGTGTGTGTGTGTATGCATGTATACATTCTGAATAACACTGCTTAATGTGTCACATGCAGATTGATGTATCAGGTCTCTAGAGAGGTCTCATTCCATATAACCTTTCCCCAGGCATTGCCTAATTCAAGGAAGTATTCCAAAATGCACAATTTCCAGAGACACAAGTTCAACCAGGAGTGGAGAGCTTTAAAGGGAAGAAAACAACTACAAGATCTTCTATGCAAGTTATTCATTAAACAAGCAAGGTCTTCCAGAGACAGAGATTGGACCAAAATGCGTGTTGTGCTGATTGTAATGCAATGCCAAGTATTCTGATGTAATCAAAGACTGAGAGGCAAGACCACAAAAGAAGCAGAGATCATTTATTACCAGGGAGATCACTTTTATTTATAGAGTATCACCAGGGAAGTCACTTATTTTTATGCATCTAGTCTCTTAATAAAACACTAATAAAGCTTTTATGCACTTTTATATCTCAGTAAACCATTCAGGCATGTCTTTTAAAACATACAAAGGCAAAAATGGCTGCTTTCTGCTAGGAATTTTTTTATAAGCTGTTCTTTTATTAGAATATACATTAACCTGAATTCACTTAAGTATAGCAGCATAAGCATGTTTTTTAAGAGCACGTAAAAATGTACATACATAATGGCTACTTAAATATGATATGGCTTGTATATATGCTTAGTAAATAGTGGAGATTAGATTGTTTATATAAAAGAGATGAATTTACACATGCCTGTGTATATGTGTGTGTTCCAACAAGTCACTTTATTTTAGAAAGAAATAAAGTAGAGCATTGGTAGCCTAAAGCTCACTCAGGTTTCTATGGGATGCTGGGTATCACTTACTTGTTTGACTGTCCTGGAACCTAGAGTGGTTCCGGGTAGGTTTGTTTTGGGCATTCCCTGCAAACTGCATTTTGTAGAAATATTTGTTCATTGTAAAGTGATGTTTAAGCTAATGAGACTGAAAAGTCATCTAGTCCTGTTCTATCACACTGTCATGGTAGATTTTATCAAAATATTTTTGTTAGTAACTCCAATGACAATGTTTTTTCTTATATTTCATTTACATCAGGCCTTTAGGGTTTTAAAAGCCTGTTTATTTCATTAGAAGGGGTCCCCGGTAAATATTCAGAAGAGAGTTAGTTGCTATATCAACTTTAATAGAACTCAAGACAAACATCCTGCATTTTTATCGTGTGCTACATTACTTGGGGGAGAACTAATTTATCTTAATTAGTTTTCAAACAACATATGATTTGTATTACATTTAATGAAAACATTACTATGCTTTCAGTGACATCCTTTGTAAAAATACATTTCAAAAAATCCTAATCTAACTTTGCATTTGGAAGTCTAAATTCATATGAGAGGTGTAAAATCATGTTTCTTTTGGTGCCCCATGGTTTCCTCAGAGTGGTCTCATGCCTCCTTGGGGCTTCTCATCAAGCAGAAAAAGTTATGCAGTTAGTAAGCTGTCACTTGTCAATAACATGTGCTTCCAATGGAGTGAATTCTGCCATCTCCCAATGTAAAGATCAGTCCTTGCAGAAGGCTGATAGCAGAGGAGGTGAATAACAAGAATCTCCTACTACTGACGTATCTACACAGAGCAGCAAATGGATGAGGGAGAGAAACAACAGGTGTGCAGTGTTATAGGATTTTCTACATTTACAAGCTTGGAGTTGCATATTTATTCAAACTACTACCACTACCACCACCAGCACCACAAACAAACTGTTCTTGTGTTAAACTATTATTTTTTTAAATGGAGCATTTGGATCTTAGACCAGTGGTCTTCAATTTAAGGTATTTGTAACTACTGAGGTAAGAAACCGCTTTTAGTGTGGGGAGTGGTACCTAGGCAAAGACAGAATTGGAAGATATTATCTTTCAGATCCTCAAATTCAGTATGTACCCTTTTCCAAAGTTAATCTGACTAAACAGAGTATCTGTGTCACTTTCTACTCATAGCTTTCTTTTCAGAAACCTCCTGCTACAACTTTACAGAGGAAAAGTGTTACTCTCACTAACCCATTCCACACCTTATTGTCGCATAATCACAGGGTATAAAAATCTCTGAGGTGCCATAAAATGAAGTAAAATCAAAATAACAAATGTCTTTTCTACTTGTCTGTGTGCCTGCCTGCCTCTCTACCTAGCAATTATCTGTCCATCTCTCCACCTCCCATCTATACATCTATTTACCCATCTTTTCACCTACCTACCTATTAGAATTAAAAATCAGAACCGAGATGGGTTTAATGGTGCTCTTTCTTAATGTGATATTTGAAATGAAAAGTAAAGTCATCTTTTTCTTTCAGATATGAAGTGAGTCTGAATTTGAGAAAGATATAACTAGCTTTGTTATTGAATTATTAGATATCTATTTTCCATATTAAATGAACTAATTTGCAGCTCTAAATTTTTAGGAAAAGCATACTTCAAGCCCATGTACAGTAGAATTTTGACTGTAATTACATCTTTTGCAACTATTAACCTTAAGATAAAAAAAACTTTAATTGCCATCTTAACAATGTACAAATGGAGACAGTTATTTTTCATAATTCTTTTAGGAGTACTCAAGGTTTCAAATATCTCATAAGCTGCACTATCTTACACTTGACAGAATTCAGACCAGAGTCCAAATCTGGCCAATTGTCTGCCTATCTTCTTCCACTATTACTAATACAACTGCTACTTGTTCTCCTCCTCCTTCTCATTCTCCTCCTCCCCCCTGCTTGGCACGAGAATGATTTTTACCTTTTGAAATGGTTGCATTTTAAATAACTTTGTAAGTACCTATATAACACTCTCAATTTTGCCACTTGTCATAAGAAAACTAAAATATGTACTATCTAGTCCTTTTAAAAAAAGTTAACCAACCATTGATACGAGTGATTATATTAGTGACTATTGATTTTCTTCCACAGATAGACAAGCCATATCATGCTTTTATGATCCATTTGTAGATATTTATTTCCTATTACTTCTTATACATAAAAGTTGATGTTAAATGAAAGTTTTCTTTTATTCTCCTTGTACTTCTGATTTTATTTGTTGGTGTTTGCTACCATGTCTTAATTCATGTCTTTTGAGAATAAGACACAAAGGTGAGATTAGGTGTGTTCAAGAGGAGAAAACAAGTGTGAGAAAAAAACTAAGCATCTGTCAAACCAGGATGCAGGTCTAATCCAGAGGAGGTAAGAAGGAAACAAGTAAGGTTGAGTAGGAAAAGGATTAAACTGTGGAGCAGTTTAAAGGAAGTATTGGCAAAAACAGTGGAGAGTCCTCCAGCCAAAATAAGTTCTCATTAGAATCCACTGTCTCCAAGAATGCATTGTTTCCAACATTACACCTGCCCTGGTGTCTGGCCACACTCCATCATTGGCTGGAAAAGCCTGAGGGAAGTGCAGCCTCAACAGTGATAAATTTCAGACTATACAACCTGGCATTGGTCAATTACACTTCCCACCATTTGTGATTTGTGATATATTTTCATGGCAGCTGTACTCTTAACGACAGAATGTTAAACCTTCTTTTTACTGAAATAAAATCTGACCTTGAATAGTACCATGCTTATCTCTTATCATTTTACTCTACTTTTCATATCTTGTTTTAGAAATTCCTCTAAACTCTGAAAAAATAAGATCATTCACTACATATGTGTCTATTAATTTTAATAGTGTATAAGATTTGGTTTCCACAATTAAGCATGGAGAGACAGGAGAGAGGATAAAGGAAAAATGCGGAGAGGAGAGAAAGATATTATCTTACTTTATTTTCTTATGAAAAAGCAATTATCCAACACCATTTATCAAATAGAGTGTCTTATCTTCTCTGATTTTAAGGTTTACCTGATAATATACCAAAGTCTCATATATACTTCAATCTGTTTTTTGGCTATTTTATTACTTTAATCTATTGTCTATGAATCTTAACAAACCCATAGTATCTTCAATTAGTATGATATAAGTTTTAGTAAGAAAAATTCTTCCTTTTTTCTTTTTTTTCACAATTTTCTTCACTGTCATTGGATTGTAATTATATCATATGGATTTTAGGGTCAATTTGTTGCATTTATAAGAAATCCTTTTGGGAATTTAAATAACATAGCCTTATATATTAAAGAAAATCAACATACTTTCTAATACAGAATCTTCCAATCCCCATAATATGATAAACTCTCATTCTTTTCAGGTTTTATTTTTTTTGGTGTTTTAATAATTTTTTATAATTTTATTCATAAGTTTCTTATACATATTGTGTTAAACTTACTCTTAGAAATTATCGCTTTTTGTTTCTAGTGTAATGCTATCTACTTAAAAGTCACATTTTCTAATTTATTATTACAGGATTGTAGAAATTTTTGTATATCATACTCCTAAATCAAATTTGCTAAACTCTCTTATTACTACTAAAATATTTGCTATAGATGCTTTTGAATGTTTATGAGATAAAATAATGGCAGTTTTACATAATTTTTTCAGTCTTTATTTATCTTATACTTTTATGCATATAGTTACACTGGTTAGGACCTCCAAGATATTTTTTAATATTAGTTATTCTTATGTTTGTTTGTTTGTTTCTAACATTATATGAGATGCTTCTAGTGTTTAGATCCAGTCTTTGTTTATAGTAGTCGTTTTCAGGATAATGGATTTACTTTCTATACTATTATTATTGATCATGACACTAATGTTTTAGCCCTTCTGGCCCCTGGTTTATGGTGGGGGTGGGACTCCAGACGATGTATTAGACTCTCGACTTGTGGAAAGCTCTAGCTCATGCCTCCAGCCCTCCTTAAAGCAAGAGTCCGTGGATACGGAAAAATGACCCTTTGCTTCAGCAATTCCTAACTTCAGCACTCAGTTTAACAATCCTCTGAGGTTCTGTTTTTCTCTCAGTTTTTTGCATGATTTCTGGCTGGCTCATCTATGTTTAGTTGCTTAAAATATATTTTATTCATTATTATTGTTTTCAACAATAATATAAGTATAGTAACCAATTCTTCATGCATATTTTGTTTCTTGCAGTGCTTTTGGCTGTATTTTCTTAGATTTGTAAATAGAAACTTGAACAAGACTAAGTTGATATTCCTATTTCTGATATAAATGTTGCATATATTATATAATATCTAATTTTTGACAAACAATGGGATTTATCTAGGGAAAATTTGGGGGCATATTAAGCATTGTCTGAAGGAACAAATTTTCTTTTTAAGTTTACATTATCAACCCTTTGATTAGTCATTTTATAGCACCATAGAAAACAAGGTTTTAAAGTAAAATTAATTACTGTAGGTTTCACACAAGGACTTATTTTTAGTATATGTACCTTATTAAAAGATCAGTGAGGATAATATATAAAAAGAAAAAATGATTATTAAAAATAAACCATCAAAATCCGGGAATTTAAATCAATTCTTAATGTTAACCTATTTAACATGCACTTGCTTTAAAAGTCTACAGTACATTTTAATATGTCCTTATGTTTCCTTTTTGCTGACACTTTAAGAGATGACATCTGGCTAATAAAACACTGCAGAAAAACAGAGAATCATTGGACTGATTGTGAAACACGAAATGTCATTTAGTGTGTAAGAACTGACAGTTCTTTCTTAATGAAATGTTCCGCCTGACTAGCTTGTACTGGATAATTCATGTATCTATTCAAAATAAATAGGAATTTTTAAGTAAGATATGTTATCTCTAGGAGAACACAGAGAGAAGGTCAACACTAGTAAAATATAATGAATTATTTTAATAATCTGTGTAATTCAGCCTTGGCTATTGTTTTTATAGTAGGACAGGAATTATGCCTCTTTTAACATGTCATAACCCCAACACCTAAAATGCTATGATACACAGTAGGTCCTAATACATTTTAATTAAATTATTAGAAATTTCAAAAAGTATCTTAAAGCTTCTAAGGTAAATTTATTCCTCCTATAAGTATATAATCTGGTTTTGTTTTCAGTAATGTCCTGCTCTTTACTAATGCTAGGCCCTGCCCCAAATAAATGTTATGAATATACCAAGTAATTTAATAAATTTGCTTACATAAAATCTAAAAATTAAAAATTTCAAATAGTTAAAATTGAAAAAAATACAAAAGCCATATAATGAAGCACAGCAGTAATGAGCCTTAAGATTTCCCAGCACTTCATTATATTTTTATTTAAATTATTCATGTTTTAGTACATAAACTTTTTGGTTACATTCATATTTCTAAATATTTTCCATCAGACTTACTTTATCATTGTAGTGGTGTGGAAATCTACACCACTTCCAACCATTTGTTGAAGTTAGTTATATTTCAATTTTTAATCTATTTTATTTTTTATTTTCTTTTTTTACATTTCTTAAATTCTCATTCTCCACTATTGCCACAAAACTATTCTAATGTGCTTAATGTTTATTTTTTTATTTGCAAAAGTTTTTACACCATGCATATTTTTGTCTCCATATGTTCTTAGTTTATGCAAATAGTATTACATTGTATCTCAATTTATTTCCTATACTTTACCAATCAGCAATATATATTTTAAGAGCCATCTCTCTTGCTCTGTTTACAAGTTGTAAATATAGTAACTGTTGCCACTAACTGCCCAACTAACTGCTCATTTATCATGCCAAGAACCAAGATCACCAAGTGATAAAAGACAATCAGTTGATGCCAACAATAAGATAATAAAAACGTTAGTATTGTATGACAAAGACTTTAAATCATCTATAATAAACATGCTTAAATAATTTCAAACATGTTTGAAACAAATGAAAATATAAAACAACTTAGCAAATAAATAGAAAGTCTCAATAAAAGAATAAAAAATATAAATAAGAACCAAATGGAAGTTTTAGAAGAGAAATATATAGCAACAAAAGTTTTAAAAACTCAATAGATAGTCACAAGAGAAGAATGGAGGGAATAGAGGAAAGAATCAGAAACCCTAAAGATAAAAGAATAGAAACTACTCAATGGGAAAAGCAGAAAATAGACTGGGGGTGGGGGGAGGGGGGTGCAGATAAGGCCTCAGGAACCTGTGGAACTATAATAAAACATCTAAAAATGTATGTGGTACAGACTACAGATAGATATCTCTCATGAACTTAAATGCAGATACCCTTAACAAAACATTATCAAATAGAATTCAGCAATGTATAAAGAGAATTATACAGCAAGAACAAATGAGGTTTATTTTGGGAATGAACTCCTCACTAATTTAAAATCAATTGTGACCCACCATATTAACAGACCAAAGAAAAACCACAAGATTCTATCAAGCAATGCAGAAAAAAATGACAAATTCAATATTTATGCATGACAAAATTCTCTAGAAAAATTGTGAACACAGGAGGACTTCCCCCAACTTAATAAGAAAAAAAAAAATAGACAAAAACTTTTAGTTGGCATATGTAATGGTGAATGACTAAATGCTTTTCCTTTAAGATCAGGAACTAGGCAAGGATATTCATTCTCACTACTCTTCTTATATAATGTGCCAAATTCTAGCCAGTAAAATGAGGCAAGAAAAGAAGAAAAGAGGCATTTATATTAGAAAAGTAGAAACAAAATGTTTCCTACTTGCAGATGATGTCATTGTCTATGTAGAGGACCTCAAAGAAGCTAAAAATAATTCTAGAATAAGTGATTTTATCAAGATCACGGGATACAGGATCCACATATAAAAATCAATTGTACCTCTATATACTAGTCATGAACACATGGACACAGAAACATTGCAATTACAATCACAACACAGTAATATTTATAATTTCTCAAAAAAATGAAAAATAGGTATAAATCTAACAAAACATATACAGGACTAGTGTTTAAAACTACAAAATTTCGATTAAATTTAAAAAGAATAAATAAATATACAGCCACTTATTTGTGTTTAGAAAACTCAATAAAATATTGAGTTTAATTCTTGCCAAATTGATATGCAGGTTTTAATCCAATTGATAAAAAAATCCCAGCAAAATATTTTGTAGGTACAGATACAACTATTCTAACATTTATATAGAAAAGCAAAAGAGCTAAACTAGCTAGAATTATTTTGAAAATTAAGAATTAAGTAGGAGAATTCAGTTGACCTAATTTTAAGACTTAATAAGTAGCTATACTAATCAAGATGTATATTGGTGGCAGGTTAGACACATCGATCAATGAGACTGAATTAAGAACTCAGAAATAGATCCATGTAAATATGCGCAACTGATTTTCAACAAAGTTGCAAAAAAAATTCAGTAGAGGAAACCTAGCCTTCCACAGCAGGCGGAGTGGGGGGAAGAAGAAACCTCATCCAAAACCTAATATCTTACACAAAAAATAACACAAAATTAACTATAGACTTGATTGTAAAATATAAAAATATAAAACTTTTGGAAAAAAAATAAAAGAATTTTTTGGGATCTAGGTCTAAGCAAAAAATTTTTAGACTTGACACAAAAGCAGGATCTATAAAAGGAAAAATGAACAAATTTGACTTCATTTAAATGTTTTGCTTTATAAAGAATATGTTAGGAGAATGGATATGCATGCCACAGATTGAGAAAATATTTACAAACCACATATTTCTGAGAAAGGACTATATATAGAGAATCAATAAATAACTCCCAAGATTCAATAGTTAAAAAAAGTTCAGTTAGAAAATTGGAAAAAACAAGAAACATTCCATTGAAAACAGAGGTAGCATAAAACCACATGAAAACATGTTTAACATCACTTGTTACAGGGCAATGCAAATTAAAACAATGAGCAACCACAACAAACCTATCACAATGACTAAAATAAAAAATAGTGACAACACCGAACACTGGTTAGTACCAGAAAAACTAAATCATGGATACATGGCTCATTATGTTATAGAAATGTAAACTGATACAGCCATTCTGAAAAACTGTTTGGCAGTTTCTTTTAAAAATTTACATGCAGCAATCATATAAACTCAGCAATTAAAACTTACATTCACACAAAAACCTGAATCTGAATGTGGTAACAGCCTTATCTATTATAGACAAAACTACAAACAAACTATGTTTCCTTCAACAGGTGTATAATTAAACAAACTACTATATTCTAAGTGTGGAATGCTACTCAGGAGTAAAAATGAACAAAGTAGTGATAAAGGTAACAATTAGAATAAGTCTCCAGAGAATTGTATTTGTTAAAGAAAGTCAACTTCAAAAGGTTCCATGCTGTATGATTCTATTAATATAACTTTCTCGAAATTAGAGAAGCATAAATGAAGAACAGATTAGTGATTGTCACCAGTTGAGGAGGAAGTGGGAGCAGGTGGGAAATGGGTGTAACTATTGAAGAGCAAGATGAGGATACTTGTGGTGAAAGAAATATTTTGTTATCTTAAGGGTATTAATATCAATGTCCTGGATATATTGTTGCACTCTAGTTTTGTAAGACTTTGCCATTAAGGGCAAGTGAGTAAAGAATACACTAACTCTTTCTTACAACTACAAGTGAGTCTATAATTATATCAAATAAAAAAGTTTAATTTAAAAAGTGGCTTAGATACTGTGTGAGTAAAATTTCAGCTTCTATTGGAGTTTTTTTAATACTTCTGTTTTATTTAGCTGCATGCAGAGACCAATGAGCTATACATAAGTTGTTACAATAAAGTCATCTAAATTTTCAAAGAATAAAATAATTCATGTTTTGCTCTATCCCAAGAAACCAAAAATTCTATATATTTTTTGAAAGAAAGTCAAAATCTGTAAATCTTTAACTCCCTTCAACATGATTATTATGATTTTAAATTATTTAAAACTAATTCATGGAATAGAATTTAATTACTACTATAAGATAGCTTTAACATACAATTCTTTGATTCAAATGTGTGTTAATTTTTATTTTATCTCTTTTTAACTTCAAAATTATTAATGGAACAGTTATCACATTTAAATGTTATATTCTATGTTGATTAGTTTGACCTACCTACATACTGAGCTTAGGTCAGAGGGCATTGTGTGTGTTGTAGGATATTTAGCACCATTCCTGGCCTCTATCCTCTAGATGCTACTAGGATTCTCCCAGTTGTGACAACAAAAAAGTCTCCAGACATTTCCAAATGTCCCCTGTGGGAGGAAGAAGAAAACTCCCCAGTTGAAAACTACTGCTGTAGGCTAGTGGCTTATCTTACAATGAAAAGTCAATGTCTAAGATTCGAGGAGTCTTGTTTTCCATCCTCAGCAGTGACTGATTCTGACCATCTTTACTCTAGCACAACATCTAGCTTTATTTCCCCGTCTCATTCCTCTTTCAGCTAAGGTCCTTACGTTGTACTTAAGTCAGATTTTCCTACTGAGTTTCCATTCCCATTTAACAGCTCTTTCCTACCTCCTCTTCTTTTCTCAGATCTCACTCACATTCTTCTTTCCTCCTATCATACTGTCAGCTAATTTATTTTTCCTCATCCTTGATTTAAAAATTGACATTAGGCAAGAGCACTCCACTGCTTTTTAAAAAACGCACACTGATATTCTCTGTTTTCTATTATAATTAGTGTGTTAAGCATGATCTAAGCAGAGGAGAGTTCCTCCAACTAGATTCTGGATCACATCTGCCCTAGCATTCTATCTCTAGACCTACATAGACCAACCCCTCTAATGTCCATTTCTTTCAGCTGTATCCTATATCACTGGAAATCACTGGAGTGAAACCATGGGTATTTCCCAAGGGCAAAACACAGAGTTTAAGCATAAAGGCAAACCCAGGAAAACAATAAAGTACAGAGGCAGTAGCAGTAGATCATATCATTTATTTTAATTTAATGAATTGAGTTTAATTGGACTGGCATTATTTACTTTATAGTCCACAAATAATTTGTAGTTCTAGGTTATGTCAGACACAGTTGAAGAGACAGCTGACATTTCTAGGAATACATGCTGCATGGGGTTGGGCCAATAGGCAGTTGCATGCTCCTTGGAGATAGGCAAACACTAATCTGTGTTCCAGAATGGGTGTAGAAGGTGTACCCATATTTCTCTGGACTGGTCTTTGGGGCAGGGCTCATGCATTCATTCTTTGCCATCTTCCCAGCTACTTTTTTTTTTTTTTCACCATATTCCTCTTTAAACTAGTGACATTTAACCTTTACTACAAATTAAAATAATGTAGAGAACTTAAGAAGGAAATGTAAATGGCTGAGATTTATCTCTGCAGATTCTAGTTGTTCCAATAGAGGCCTGAGTATTTCTGTGTTTTAAAAAGTTCCGTAGGTGATTTTCATGTGCAGCCAGTATTGAGAATAATTGAATAAAGAGCTCTTCTGTGGTTGGGGAAATTCTTAAGTTTTGTAATAAAGGAGTCATCGAACATATCTTATTTCAATTGTTATCATAAATTCATCAAAATATATGTACTTATATGGATGAGAAACATAGTACTTTTTTGGAATAGAGTGTTAGAACAGAGATACAACCTTTCCCCACATTGTGTTTTTCTTTGGTGCTTACATTAGAAATAAATAAAATTTGGTTTGAGGGCCACCATATTATTTTTTTTGGAGGAGGGTGTTAAAAATGACTTTGATTCTCCAAATGTAAAAAATTAATTCTTAGATATTAAGGTCAAGTAAGGTAATTTAAAAAATGAAATTGTAAGAAAGACAAAAAATACTACATAGTTCCTACTCTCAAGGAGTAACAGTCTATTTAAGGATGTCACCTATAGATTTAAGATAGTGTAACAGTAAAAACTATATACTATTGTATAAGATGTATGTATACTATAATATATACTATTACAAGAATTATTTAAAGAAGATTATAGTATTAGCTTTCAAAAGAAGAGACTGTGTTGCAGGAGTATACAAAATGGAAACATTACCACAGACTACAACAGTGAGTGTTTAATGGTTAGAATTCATTAAAAAGGAAAGCTGTGACCCATGACCTGGTTTGAAATGTCCTCCTTTGGTAAAAGAAGGTACAGGGCAGGACACAGCACCTGAAAAAGAAGTAGTGTAAACAACAAGTGCAAAAATTAGACAGTGCCAGATACACTCAAGGAGAAACAGCTGATTTTCAAAAAAAGAAGGATTTGACAAAATCCTTGGGATTTGTTTAAAGCGTACCTAGAGTCAGTTTATAAAGGATCTTAGACGTCAGAAAAAGTGGTTGAATTACTTCTAATTAGAGGAGTAATTTGAAGTATTTTAAAAAATTTAAATATACAAAGAAAAAACCTCTCAAGCCTCTTATTGATTCCATTGGTTGCGGCCACTTACTTCTTTGCTCCGATAGGACCTGTACCAGAGATCCTGGCAACATAAGCTCTTCACAAACTATATCAAACCCAAATGCCTGGTTTATTGTCAATCTAAAGAGAATGTTATTATATTATATATTTAAAGGTCATAAAATGCTGTCGATGAAGTTTGTAATTTTATTTTCTCAGATGAATGTGGTTATGAAAGCAATATGCAAGCAGATGTTTAATATAAAACATCCTTCACATTACAGAATAAACAACATATGGAACATCGTTTTGCTTGATGTGCTGAAGCTGAAAATAGTTCAGAATAGATCTGGTTTGATTTAGTTTATCTTTATCATAGCACAATGCCAACCAAGATATTTTAGCAGATTACTGTTAATCAGAGGACATATCATTAATTTCAACTTTAAATATGCTTTTTAAGTATCTTTCTCTGTTCAATGTTCTGACAATGAGATAGTCATAACTAGTGGAATTTTTTTAAATTCTTTTTCCCAGTTTTATTAAGAACTAATTGACATATATCACTGTATAAGTTTAAGACCTATAGCATGATGGTTTGACTTACACATATTGTAAAATGATTATAACGGGTTCAGCTAATATTCATATTCTCATATAGATACAAAAAAAAGAAAGAAGGGTAAAAAATTCTTGTGATGAGATCTCCAAGTATTCACTCTCTTAACAACATTCATATATATCACACAGTGTTGTCAACTATAATCATTATATTGTACATTAAACATTACATCCTTAGCACTTATCTTATAACTAGAAGTTGGTACTTTTTGATCATCTTTCTCCAACATCCCCTCCCCAATCCTCTGCCCTAGTAACCACAAGTCTGATCTCTTTTTAAGATTTTTTTTTAACTTTCCTAATTAGTAATGTGATATATAGTACTTTCATATTATGAATAAAAACAGAAAGACAGTCTAACCTGGGAAATGTGGGAATCAGAAAATACTATAAATAGGATTGATCTCTTTAATTGCTCAGATCTTGTCCAGAGAAATAAATTGAGCTCAACTAATCCATTCTGTTCCTTTTTAGCATACTTATGGAAAAGCAGGCAATTAAATGATGAAAGAGGGAAAAAATAACTGATGAATGCATTTTATAGCCACATATTTTATTTTTAGATAGAACTTCCAGTGTCATTTTATTGCAATAAGAAAATACTTCATATCTGCCAAAAGAAATTTAACATTTAAGTTGCATGGTAAAAATGAATTATTTTCTCCAAATTCAAACCTACTATATTTATACAAAAAGAATGCTAACTATATGAAATGAACATTTGGCAGGGAATTGATAGGTATCATGTTTTGCAATGTATTTGTGTTCAAATATTTTTCTTACCTACATCATTTCCTTACCCGAAATAAAAAGTTCATGAAAATGCAATGTTTAAATTAGAATTACTTAAATTCAGAGATGAAAGGACTCAGAAGTCCAGTTAATGCAAAAGTCTTTTTTTAAAGTGTCTCTGATAGATAGATACCCCCTCTGCTTTTATGAACATTTTTCAGTGTTGATATGAAAAGGCTGCTTGCCTACCTCTTTAGGCCACCTATTCAACAAAACTTGATTTATCTGTTTGACAAATGTAACAAAGGAAAAAATAATATGTTCCTGTATTTGTTTTTCCTGTCAAATGAAAAACCAAATTGCTAAATCAGGGCAGTTCTATTGCTCTGTGGTCTTGTTTTTTCTCCTCACCTCACATATATATAAACACAACAGGTATCTTTGGCCACCTCTTAGAGATCTGCATATGTCCCTAAGTTACCCAGGAAGAAAGAGTCTCTTCAGAGGTAGCCCCAGTTAAACATGGTGCCTGCAGTTGGCAAAATTCTGGAAATTTGTGATACTAGAGCCTTTCTGAACGGAGGTGAGACTGTCAGTATCAAAAGCTAGCTTACTACACCTACAAGAGAATTTGTCTTTCTTCTCTGCTTCAGCTCCATGAGAAGAGACACTTTCTTACTTGGGAAAAAACCTTGTAAGAAAAAAAGTAGGGGCTTTCTTACTAGACAGACGGAAATTCAAATCTGATTCCCATATTTTTTGATAGGTAATGAACAAGTTATGTAACCCTTTTTTAACCTCAGTTTTCTTGTGAGGAATAGTGAATATGTTGTAAAGAATAATTGCCCAGTCTGTGGTGGCTACTATTATTTGTCTATATCTGTGTAGAATAAAGCATTGTTCTACCTGAATCACAATCTAAGATTCTGCACTGGGAGACAAAGACCTATTACTCTCATAAGGGAAAAAGAACTAGGCCACGGATATGGGTTTCTCTACGAGTTCCTTACATGCATACCTCAATTTCTCTTTATAAAAGTACTTCCTGTTCACAAACAGACACTCATGAAAACATAAAGGTCTGTGACATACATATTACTTTTAAGAGAATAATTTATATATCGTTACTGCCTGTGTGACAATATCTATATTTCTTAGTTCGTATGTAAAAAGAATTTATTTAGCTTTTATTAACTTGTTCTTAATTCATAATATGTACTTAGAGATACATAGATACAAAACAAAACAAATAAAAACTTTAAAAATTTAGTGACTTATAGATTCAGTAGAGGTAAGGGGCCTGAGAAGTGACTGTTCAATAACTTCTATCTGACCAAAAATGAATTGCAATATTTGAAAAATCATTTTAGAAATGGGTAATTAATTTATACCTACATGATTTATTAGCATTCTAGAAAAGAGTTAAAATGCTTCTAACGTTAGTCAATTGATTTTTGGGAATCAAGAAAGGAATTTAGAAGGTCATAAAAATGTAAAAAATAGTTGATTTCTAATGTTCTTATAAATTTCTAATTTTCTTATAATTCTGAAATCAATCTCTCTCTCTCTCTCTCTCTCTCTCTCTCTTCCTCTCTCCCTCCCTCCCTCCCCTGCCCCCCCTCTTTCCCTTCCTCTCTCCCTCCCTCTCTCTCAGATTGTCATAGACTTTAAAATTTCTTCTGGCTCTTATTCTAAAACTATTTTCTCGATATCATTTTAACTAAAAAATCAAGTCACAGGAAAGATTTATTCAAATACAGTAAAAAATGTTCTCATTCTTACTGTCATATCAAATACATGCATAACAAATTCCTCTAATTCAGAGAACTATTTTCATAGGTTTTGGTGTTTTAATTTTATGCTTATAGTTTTTAGAAAAAGACTGTCAGGCAAGATAAAATTCATTTCCAAGAAAAATGTGACATTCAAGTGTTATGAAAGATTATATATCATGCAGTTTCTGGTATAGAGTCCATTGAGTAATCACATATGAAATTTTAAAAATAGATACACCAAATCATCAAAATAATTTTTACAGATAAAATAATAGAATCAAGGACAATATATCCAGAATTATTTTTGGTCAGCCTTTATTTATAACTGGCCATACTTGCATTGCCCTGTAGGCAAATTTAAAAAAGCAAGATTTATACACATAAATTCTAAAATATTAGGACTAAAAAAAGCCTGATAAATTATCTTTTAAAAAGCATTTTAGACAAGAAGTCCCTTATATAATAAAATAGGAAGAAGGCCCTTATATAATAAAAACTGTGCTCTTTGTATTATAGTATCCTAAACTTGTGTGGTCTCCATCCCATAGTAGGTGTTTAATATATTTTGACTGAATTTTCAGCAATAAGTGACTGCTCTGCCTACAATCATATTGGAAACCACACAGTGCAATATCCTGGACCATTCTGGGCCTGTGGCCTTGAGGCCAGATCTGTCCATGACAACGTATTGGTTATATTTGTGTAGACATTCTCAAAAGTTAGAGTGTGGGACACAATGAAGCAAGCATACACACATGGGGAAAAGCTTATATTTCTCACACTTTTGATATCAGCTAGATATTTTTAAAATTTGGTGCTGTTAATTCTGTTATGCAAATTCTCATGTTTGAGTATTTCCTCTGTTCTATGTATCTAGACAAAAAATAATAATAATGCAGACTTTAGATCTACATTAAGATTCTTTCTTGCTCTAATTCAGTTATTAACTGTGTGATATTGATCAAATTTCTGGAGTTCTGTTTCTACATCTGTTAATATGGTATAAGAGGATAACTACATTTATAACAGAAAGACAGAAGTTTTTATTTCTAACTCTCTTATTTATTAATTACAAGATCTGTGACAGTTATTCCTCTCAAATTTGTTTTTTTCAGTTATAAAATTAAAATAACAGTAACAATTGTAACAAATTTCTACTCATCTTTCATAAATCAATTTAGTTGTTACCACTCTGTGCATCATAACTCCACTGTCCTTTCAGCCACTATCCAGGCGAAACTTACCATGCCTGCCTGCTTTTATACTAGCACTTACACATGGGTTTATAATTATTTATTCGCTTTTTTCTTCCCCTACTATATAGTGAACTTCTAGACGAAAAAGATTACTTTGTTCATTACTGTATACCAGTAATAGTATAGCATGTGATATATGGTATGGACTCCACAAATGTTAACTGATGAATAAAATAATCAATTCCCCTTCCATTCATTCCACATTTAATGAATATTTACTTCATACCTAGTATATTCTAGATTTTAATTTTATAATATTAATTAACAAATCAGTGAGCTGAGTTTCACCAGGACTTAAACTATACATGTCTCCAAGTTGGCTTACCAGAGCATCTTCAATATGTATTACCTCATTAAGACAAAGAATAAGAGACACAATAGGTATATTTTCTATAAATAAAATTTTCACTTATCATGATATGTTTGTATATTCCACAACTAATGCATTTATTGTGGATAAGTGGTAAATTGTCCCTATAATTGCAATTTGCATTTTCATGGGTCAACGTAATCACTTACATCTCATAACAATATGTACATGTTTATCTCTACTTATATTTTGGCCATTCTTTTAATTTAAGAGATCCACACAAAAATAACTATAATATATAGGTTCTAAAGTATAAAACTTTTGCTCAGAATTGAAGTACTTAGTGCTATCCGCAAGTTGATTTTAGACAGTAACAGAAAGGATTTAAATAAAATATATTAAAAAATGTGTTGATACATATTCTTGGAAAATTATTTATACCTTTTTGGGGCTTACTTTTCCTGTATTCAAAAAAAGTTAAATGTATGACTTAAGTTATATGTGTGAATAGGGAAAAAATCTCAAAACTTATACTTTAAAATATGAACAGTTATCTCTGGTGTGATTTGGAATGATTTTAACTTTTTTCCTCAGTCACTTTCTTTATTCCATAATTTATTTTCACAATAAACATGTGTTACATGTCTAATAAGATAAAACAACTGTATTTCTCTTTAAAAAAATTAAAACCTTATACGAATTGTCAGAAATGAAAATTAAAGATTAGTGAACCAGAACAGGGAATTCAGAAATAGACTTATCCTTACTTATAAAATTTTCATAATTTCTAAAAAAAATTATTGTTTAAAAGGTGATTTATCATATTTAAACTTGTGAAAATATAAAGTTAGTTATTAAAATCTTTAAAATTATATCTTCATTACCCAAGGTCTTGAAGCCTCTAAGCCAACGAACTTTAATCACCTTTCAGGACAGATCAAGGTCTGTCTGAGCAGGATTTTCCCAGTTTTTGACCAGATACTTCATTGTTTTAGCAGTTTTACTCCGCACTTTCTTTTGCTCACAATCCATACTCCCTCCACCATCTGTGAGCTTTCATTCAGCTGATCCTAAATGTACTAAATGACTTCCTTCTCCTTAATTGCTGCCCAGTGTTCTTTCCTTTTAAATTGTAGATCAGGCCCACTTCCTTGATTTAATACCACTAATTTTCTAAACTTACCATTTATTTCTTGATTCATCACATTCAGCACACTCTTAAATATCTGTAAACATATTTATTTGGATTTTATATTTATTAGTCTTAGCCTCATTGAAGAAGCTGAACTTGGAGTTAGACCAAATCTAGTTTCACTACTTAGCTGAAGAGTTACCATAGGTAGGATATATGATTATGCAAATCACAAAGTTCTTTAACAAGAAAGTTTATAGAATTGGTGTATGAATAGGTAAGTGCCTTGTATAAGCTGCATGGGATAGTAGGTTGTAAATATAAGATATCTGTTGTTTAAGATTCTAGTAAGATTTTTGTTTAAGACCAGCCTTATTCCCACATACCTGCTAGATATTATTACTTGTTTGTTTAAAACCAAACTGTTTTATTTCAAACATTCTTGATCTTACTCTTTTGTCATTTGACTATAAAAGTTAGTGATATCCAGAGTTTCTTTTTCTTCCAACAATCAATTAAAAATGCTTTTTGATTCTTATTCTAGAATCTGTCTTGCATATCACATTTATGACCTCATGTTTTGTTATGATGGTTTGTTATTTCAAACCCTTGACTTTAAATATTTCTCTTTTCAAATTACTTTTTCATGGTATTTTTCATTTCAGAGAATCTCTGAAGGCTATTGTTAACTTACATTTTGGTCTCTAACACCAAATTATTTTTTCCTATGTGTCAGTGTCTTTGTAAACCGCAACCTTCTTTAGTTAATACTCAGCTATTACTCTCTCCTGTAGCTTTCCATCACTCCTCTATTTAAAGTTCATCCCTTCTCTCCAACATGTATTTATCCCTGTCCTTAGTTCTACTTTCCGTATAAAATTAATACCACACAATATGTCATATATTTTTAAAATTTATTTGCTTATTGTTGTTTCTCCTATCTAGATCACAAGTTCTAGGAGGACAAAGATTCTTTTGTTGAATTGTTAACTATTCTATCTCCCATGCTTGGAATATAGTGAGAGTTTAGTACCTGTATATTAAATGACACTGTGCCAAGAAAGAATTCTGTTCCATATTATTGTATACTTTCATGCTTATAAACATCTCTTTGTTCCTTTAAATAGAAAACTAAATGCTATTTCTAATTTTAGAAACATTGCTTTCTGACTTTTAAGATTTTCCATTATCATATTTGCTGGCCCATATATTAAGTTACAGACCACCAATATGGCAACGTGAATAAAAGTATAGAGATTCTGAACCCATGTAATTAAAAATTGAGCCTACAGATTTTGTCTGTCTAGGTATGAAAGTCTGAGCTGAACTTGATTCATTAAAAAGGCATTTTCTTGAGAAACCATTAGAAAGTCTTTTAACTGAAAACTCAAGCTCAGGTTGGAAGCAGTTTGTCCCATGACTTACTGCAGTTAGTTTTTAAAGAGAAAAAATGTCCTTATGTTGCATTTAAATTGAGTTCCTGTAAGTAAATTAAATTATAAAAATAATCTTTTAATTTTGAGACAAATTTTAGGAGAGAGACCATTGGTCATATGTTAGGAATCTTACTTGGTAAACGATACAGTTTTATGCTGTATAAAAAACAGAATATAGCAAGGTGATCAGTTTCTAAAAAATTATTCAACATGTCTATACTCTTTTTGGAGCAAACAATATTAGATGCAAACACAATGACTATATATGTTCTGATTTGTCACAAGTATACCTGAGAAATAAATGAGAAATTCAATAGTGAACAGTAGAAGGAAATTTAAATTACATGTTCTAGGATTGTTTACCATATGTGCTAATGGAAAGTAGGTGAGAAAAAGTAATTTTTCTAGTAATTGAGGTTCCATCTGCCTTGTGGATCAGATGTTTTAGTTATTATTTTAAATTTTTTAACATCCCATACATTTATAAGAATAACTTCATGCATGAATGTTATTTTATAACATATTCACTTATTTTATCTTTAAAAGTATTTATTTCTTAAATCTATTTTAGTGGTGGAAAGAAATGATTTAATCTGTGATGAATAGGAGAATATTCTGTGCCTTGATCCTGTTTTTCCTTTTAAGACACTAGAGCTTTGAAAAGAATGCTTACATTGTTCAGGAACTTTTTACTTAAGTCCTTGAAATTCTGTTCCCCTAGAGATTTTGATGATTATAAAATTGATAAAATTTTCAACTCATCCCAAGGTAGAGATCTTCCATTCACCAAAAAGGAGGCCAGCTTCACCAAATGCCTTGATATAAACTATTCTAAAAATACTTATATATTCTTATGATATATTTTAACTATTTAAATATAGATATCTATTTTTAAGTACCATTATCTTTCCACTGTTTAGTGATTTGGCTTATTATTATGTGCATTAACATCACCCCTAAACTCGTTAGCATCACTTCCAATTCTCCCCTCCTCCCAGCTCCTGGCATCCACTCATGTAGTTTCTGCCCCTAAAATTTCCCTATTATAAATATTTTATGTAAATAAAATGACACCATATGTGATATTGTGTGACTGTCTTCTTTTAAGTACAAGCATACGTTGAAGATATTGCAGGATCAGTTCCAGACCATCACAATAAAGTGGATATCACAATAAAGACAGTTACACAAAATTTTTGGTTTCCAGTGCATATAAAAGTGATGTTTACCCTACACTGTAGTATATTAAGCACTCAACAGCATTATGTCTAAGAAACAATGTGCATACCTTAATTAACAAATACTTTATGGCTAATAAAATGCTAACCATCATTTGAGCCTTCAGCAAGTTGTAATCACTTTGTTCGTGGAAGATTTTGCCTTGATGTTGATGGCTGCTGACTGATCAGGGTGGTGATTGCTGAAGGGAGGAGTGGCTACAGCAATTTCTTAAAATAAGGCAATGAAATTTGTTACATTAATTGACTCTTTCTTTCATGAAAGATTTCTTTGTAGCATGTAATGATGTTTGATAGTATTTTACAGAAAATAGAAATTCTTTCAATATTGGAGTCAGTTCTCTCAAACTCTGTGCTGCTTTATCAACTGGCTTTATGTTATATTCTAAATTCTTTGTTGCAATTTCAATAATCTTTGCAGTATCTTCACTAGGAGTAGATTCTGTCTCAAGAAACCACTTTCTTCGTTCATCTATAGAAGCAACTTCTCATCCATTAAAGTTTTATCACGAGATTGCAGCAATTCAGTCACGTGTTCAGGCTCTACTTCTACTTCTAGTTCTGTAGATATTTCCACCATATT
>CM053514.1:20769215-21100615 GCA_028627145.1 Eidolon dupreanum | reverse complement strand
TCTTCCTTCCTTCCTTCCTTCCTTCCTTCCTTCCTTCCTTCCTTCCTCCCTCCCTCCCTCCCTCCCTCCCTCCCTCTCTCCCTCCCTCTCTCCCTCCCTCTCTTCTTTCCTTCCTTCTTTCTTTCATCTTTCCTCCCACATTTATTGAAATATAATAGACAATTAGTTGCTCATATTTACATTGTACAATTCAATGAGTTATTTTCAATTATAGTTGGCATACAATAATATATTAGTTTCAGTTGTACAGCATAGTGATTTGAGCTCAAATGATCACCCCACTTAATCTGGTACCTCTCCTCCCTTACATATTTATTATAACATTGTTGACTCTTTTCCTTATGCTACACTTTATATCTCCATGACTATTTTGTAACTATCCATTGGTAGTTCTTAATCCCTTTGCCCTTTTTCACCATGCCCTCCGAACCCTCCTCTTGTCTAGTAGCGCTCAAAATATCTTCTGTATCTATGAATTCATTTCCATTTTTGTTGTTATTATTGTTTATTTTATTCTTTAAATTCCACATGTACATGAAATCACATGGTATTTTCCTTTCTCTATCTGACTTACTTCATTTAACGCAATGCCCTCTAGGTGTATCAAGACAATATTTTTTTCTAATCCCTTTCTTTTATTCTGTGTGTGTCTTTTAATCTGAAGTGAGTCTCTTGTAGGCAGCATATGTATGGGTCTTGTTTTCTTATCCATTCAGCCACCCTATCCTTTGGTTGGAATACTTAATTCTTTTCCATCTGAAGTACTTGTTGATAGGAATGTAGTTATTATCATTCTTTATTCATGTTTTTGATACATGTTTTTTCTTCTTAAAGATGTCCATCCAACACTTCCTGTAATACTGGCTTAGTGTTGATAAATTACTTTAGCTTATTTTTATTTTGCCAAGATCCATAAAAGGAATCATTATGGAAGCTATAGCCTTACAAAATGTGCTTCTAAAATAATAAGATAAAGTCAGAATTCCTCCTTAACTAAGAGCTGCAAAATAGATGTTGTGTTCGTAGACATGAAAACTACATTAATCTTATTCTACATCTCCATCAGAGGCCTTGGGTAACCAATTGCAGTGCCAATGAACAGTAATATTTTTAAAAAAATTTTTTTTCTGAGCTATAGTTTTCAACAGTGGGTTTAAAATATTCAGTAAACCATATTGTAAACATATGTGTTATCCAGCTTTGTTGCTCCATTTGTAGAACAAAGGCAGAGTAGAGTTAGCATAATTCCTGAGGAGCCTGGGATTTTGAGAACAGTAAGTGAGCATTGGCTTCATTTAATTTAAACTATTAAATTTATTGATTAGAAAATCAGTGATAAATTTGATGATGTAATTTCATAAAAATAGTGAAAGTGGATGTTAGATTAAAATTGGTTAAGAAGGATATGAATTTTAAAAGCAGTGTATAAGCATATAAACATGATTTTTTCAGAAAGTTTCACTAAATGGAAAAGAAAATAATATGACAACTTGAATAAGTAAAGGAGTTGACGAAAGACAACCCAAGAAGTTCAAACTGTAAAGAAGATAGCAATGTGCCACACACAAAATAAGTCTTTGAGAAATGGTTGATAGATTTGTTACTCTTGGCTATTATGAGTTACAAGATAAAAGTATTTTAGATTGCTTCATAGTGGAAAATTAGGGCAATAGTTGGTGGTTCTATAAAAGCGTACTTGAATTTATTCTAATACGAACTCGAACAATTCCAACTATTCAAAAACACAATGTGGCACATTGTGGAAAGAATGTTGGCTTTAGAAGGGGATGAAATGGGCCCAGGATCAGGTTATGACACAGTGTCTTACCAACTGCACTATAACTTTAGGTGAGCAATGCAACCTTCCTGGACCTCAAATTTATCAGTTGTTAAATTAAGATTGTTTAGAAAATCAGTTGTTATAATGTAAAATCTCTCAGCAAACACTGACACATGGTAGGCTATTGATAAATTCAGAGAGCTGATCCTTTGCCTCTTGCCCAGTAGCGAGATCTTCACTGAAAAAGTCTAAGTTGAGATAAGTTGTCACAGATGTTGGAGGACAGGTTAAGATGGATGACTTAAATGTGTACCTCAAATTTTAATATCTTATGATCCTTTGATGAAGTCTCTAGAATCCCTAAGGTTCTTACACTGGCAAAGGATAGTAAGAGGTAAGATTAGAACTGAGAAATATCAATTTTGAATGCATGCTCCTTTTAAGTTATATCTAGGCTGTACAAAATATATATATGTACATATATATGTATATGTGTGTGTGTGTGTGTGTGTGTGTGTGTGTGTATATCATTCACAGCAGATGTGGTTCGTTCAACAAAAATATTATAGTAGCTTAGTTATTAGCAAAGGTAAAGTCAATTTACTAGAAAGAACATTTTTATTTAACTCAGAATGCCTCTTTCCTCTTGCTTGGGCACAGATTTCTCAAATTCAACATGAAAAAACATTCCCAGTTGTACATTATTTTTAAAATGCATATCTCCTTTCTTGGAAAATGGGAGTCATTTGACTGTTATATAATTATTTTCAAAGCTTTTTGGGTTATTTAATTAACTGAGCCATTTCTTTGTTTGAAAAAATAGATTTTTAAAATTAAGAATTTGAGACAGGGAAACATTTTTTAAAGAAGCAGGATTGAAATGTATCTGTTTGTACCCATTATCCTCCTACTGTGTATGTATATGCATTACTAATAAATTTATTGTTAAGGTTTTACAGTTTTTCAAATTTTGCAACTCAGAAAGCTGGATAGTTATGATAATCCTTAGGTATTTGAAGATCTGTAGGTCCTTTTGTTATCGAGTGTAATAAGATATCTTTATCCCAAGGACCAGGCATCATGTTAAATGGCTTTGAAGCATTATCAACTGTTTGGGGATTTTTTAAATCTTATCTGAAAAGTAGATTTAGAGCTTTCACCTAGTAAATTCAAATATGAAATCACATTTAATGTTCAGGGAAAGATTTAGAAAAATGCAAATACCTCACAGTAGTGAAACATTCTAAAAATACACTGCTCTGCTGTGTTTGAATCCCTCAGCAGGAGCAACTTTTAGGTTTTGGGCTTTGATTCTTACCTTTCAACCATAGAACCTACAACCTATAACTACTACTTCTATAACCACTCCTTATTTGTGTCATCTAGTTGCCAGTCACTAGTTAGAGATAGATGTGATTACCTAAGGAAATAATAGAGACCGAGATAAGAGGAGGGCTTAGGACAAACAATCACCAACATTCAGATATTTGGTATAGAAGACATGAAATGAAATGAAATGAAATGAAATGACCAAAGAGGATAGAGGCAATGGGAACTGATTTTTAATAAGGAGAAAGAGAGCAAGTGAGCAGCTCCATCAAATGTTCATGAAAAGTCATATTAGACAAGGGTCGATATAGATATACATATATATATATATATATATATGCATATATATATTTCACATATATATGTCACATGTATATTTCACATATATATTTCATATATATTTCACATATATATTTCATATATATATATATATATGATTTTTAAATGCAAGGAATGTAGAGTGTTTTTTTGTGGTGTTGGGGTTAGAAACTGATTTAGAATTGAGTGTGAAGCCTAAAAAATAGTTATGGAACTAAAGGAATTCTGGTTTGTAAATAATTATTTCAAGTATTTTGGCTAGAAAATCTCATAGGAATAAGGTTGGAAATAATACACACATATAAAGAGGTTTTTTGTTTTGCTTTGCTTTATAAGTGCCAATGGGAAAGATGAAATCACATTTTAATACAAATGGAAAGTATTCTCTATAAAGGGAAAGTTGAAGATTGGGAGAAGAAAGTCTATAATCAATGGAGCAAGATTCCTAAGAATATGGCAAGTGAAGAAATATTGACTACTCTCTAAAGATGTAGTTATTAAGACGTAGAGGGGAACCTTTTAAAAAAAAAAGAAGATAGGAGAAGACTGGTAAAGATGCTGGCAAATTTGGAGATGGACGGTAGAGAGTTGAGGAAGAGGCCAATCGGATGGCTTTTTTTTCTGTGAGTTATGAAGTAGGGACAATATATTGAGACTGAGAAAGTAGAGGAGAGTAGAGAGGAATATGAAGTTTTAAGGAGAGTAACAATGATATTGAATAGTTGATAAGGACTATAAAGGATCCAGATGTCTAGAAAAACCCAGCAAGGCGGTCTGCCAGCTTTGAGGATTCACTAGTGATTAAACACAATAGTGAAAATAATCTGTCCCATTGTAATTTCCCCACCAACACTCAATCTGGGATTGTGAGATGGGGCTGTGGGGGCAGGACACAGGCATCAGAGAGTTATGGGCGTTTGGAAGAAAGTGACAGTGGTGACGGACCATGGAAAATATGATGAATAAGGAAGGAAGTAATGCCAAAAACAGGCTACGTAACAATATAACTGGGGGCTAAAATAAATTCAAGACATTAATGAGTTTCAATGATTTTTCATGTAAAAGATTGAAAGTTACTTCAGTGAAAGAAATAGGAGAGTTGTTGATTTCAGGAGTGGATTCAGGGAGTGACAACTTTCAAATGAAGTAGAGTGGATGAGAATATCATTAACGATGAATAGGCAGAATTGTTGCTAGTAAAGGCTTTAGAAAATTCCCTGGGGTTAATAGAAGAGAATGACGAAGAAGATACTAAGCCAGACACTTGCTTATTGTGAGGCAGATGTATTTCAGGTATTACATTATTTTACTCTCACAGTAGTATTTTCAGATGGTTATTTGTATTTCATATTTACAGAGATAAAAGGTAAAACTCTGAAGTTTCAGTAGTTTCCTCAAAGTCACCCAGGAAGTAAATTTATTGTTGAGGTTTAAACTTAGTTATATTGAACAGAATTCAATCTCAAGTCAACTTAACTACTCTGAGCCTCAGTTTCCTCACCTGTAAAATTAGGACAATATTAATACCTACCTCAGAGGGTGAGCTACATATGTAAATTATTTAGAACTCTAAGAAGGGAACATTAAATGGTGAATATATGTTAGCAAAAGTATTAACTGCTTCTACACTTTTTTTATTTTTTAAATTTGTACTTGGCTGTATAGACGCAGGCTAAGAATCTCATTCCAGAAGTATAAAATACAACACATCCTTTAGAAGAGATTCTGCTTTAAATAAAAATTATATGTATTTATGATGTACAACATGACATTTTTGATATACATATTCACTGTGAAATGACTACTACAATTAAGAGAGTTAACATATTCATCACTTCACAAAATTGTCTGTGTGTATGTGTGTGTGTGTGTGTGTGTGTGTGTGCGTGTGCGCGCATGAAGAACATTTAACATGTACTTCCTGTTATTTGCAACCACATGAATGAGCCTGGAGGACATTAAGCTAAGTGAAATAAGCCTGTCACAGAAAGACAAAAACTGTATGACCTCACTTATATGTGGAATCTAAAAAAGTGGAACTTATAAAAGCAGAGAGTAGAATGGTGATTGTCAGTGTCTAGGAGGTAGAGGTAATGGGGAGATGTTGTTCAAAGGGTACAAAGTTTCAGTTATACAGGATGAATAATTTCTGGAGATCTAATGAACAGCGTATACATTGTGAATATAGTTAAGTGTACTATATTATATACATGAGATTCCTTATTTCTGATAACTACAAAGGTGGTCTTAGAACAATAGCTAAGTCAAGAGAAAGGGAGCATAACATTTTCTATACAAATTTATTTAAAAATTTATTGGAAATAACTATATATTAAATTGATGAATAAAAAAGAAGTGATTTGATGATGCTTTTATGATTGAAGGTTCTTATCCCATTAAAAATCTAAAATTTAAGGCTTCCTCATGAATAAAAATAACTCAGCCATCTGTGCAAACCAAGAAAAAAATTGACCATTGATAATGGCATCCTTGCATCTGCTTTATTTCTGAGTGCGAAGGTAGTAGGACAAGAGAGAAAATGGGTGGACCTAACTGACAATGATTAAGTAAATTGCTGGCGTAATAGAGTATGATGGAGTATGGCCACGGCGAATCACTATGCCTGAATAGACTTTCATATTACTGACGACAACAGGTTACACTTTGACAAGGATGAGAGCCGAATGCCTTTGAGGAGAAAGGGAACACACTTCAAGTGACTCTGTTAAAGTAACCGTGTGCTACATAAATGATTAGTATGGGCTAGTATAGGAGAACACAGTAACTAGGTTTCACTTGATAAAAATAGATAATGCTGAATGGAACAATGATTGTCTGCTGATATGGATCCCATTGCTTAAAATTTAATTAAGGTTTTCCTGGAGGCAATTCAATTGTATGTGAACCATGGAGTCTTTCTCCACGTTTCTGAGCCCATAGGTAGCAGTGAGTTAAGGTCATGTTGACAGGTGCGTATGTCCTATTTCATTGTACATGACATGTTGTTTTATTACGGTTTCATCCACTTTGTTGTAGGACCGCGATATAGTAGCTTTTCCTTCACATGTCATATATGTACTGGCTTTGTTATACTCGACAGGCTGGATGTCATAAAGTCAGATCTCTCAGTGTTCTAGCAAATGGAAAAATATAACAAAATTCCTGCAATCCCCAGATAAGTGTCTAAAAGTTACTCAGTAGTCGAGAATTGGAACCTGAATAGGAAGGGTCATATCCCAAAAGGGAGCAACCTCCTCTCCCCTGCCTTTACCATCGTCTTCTGCTTACCGATGAAGAGAAAGTGAACTAATGAATGGAAGGAATGGAGGATGTCGGGTGCTGCTCAGAAGCAGATCTGTTCATGGCTGCTCTAAGTCTACCTTCTTATGTGCTGAGATACCTAAGAAATCCAAAGCTGTTTGGAGCCAAGGCAATAGTCTCCATGCCTCCAGTGAATATGCTTTTCGACTTTCTAATACACTTCCTTTCTATTTTATAGTAAAAGAGAAAAATGCCTGTCTCCTGAGTTCTTTTGTTGTCTTTTTGTTTTCTGTCAGGTTATGGGAAACCTAAAATGAGAAAAAGCTGCCTGCTTCCTTTTCTATGAGAGATGAAACATAAAAGAGAGAAGCAAAGATGGTGAATATCCATCCTACTTGTGGAGAGTATCTGACCAGGAGTATCGTTATACACTCATTTAGAGATCTGGCACCTTGTCAACACATATGAAGGTGTTGACAAAGAAAATACCATGGGGTCTCAGCCACAATAACACTAACAAAGACAAGTTTAGACCAAAGTTCAGGCATAGAGCCTGACAACTGTGTACTTAAGGGAAAGGGGAAAGAATATTAGAAATTAGAACTGCCCTGGGAAATAAGTCACTTTGTTCATTCTGCATACAAATATCTAAGGTTACAACAGCAATAAAATGTATGTTTTTTTCTTCCCTCTCTCTCTTCCCCACTCTCCCTCTTTTTCTCTCCTTTTGAAGGTTGACAATGAGCATCTTTCTGAAGCTGATTTTTTGATTATCTTTTTTCAAAGATTTTACACTAGAAACTATGGCATATGCTATAATTGTTAGGCCCCATTTCCTAGAATTATGTCATGACAGATATATATATACATGGAAATTATAGGAAATGTGAGAACAGAGGATATATTTTACCCTTTTGTAGAAAAAAAATTAACTTCTCTTTTACTCATCATTTCTAACCATGTTTTCAAAAGCCACAGATTGGATACATGTGCTAAAAGGGTAGGCAATAGGGGAAAAAAAGACAAACATTTCTCTAAAGAGAGCCATGCTGGCTTTACTTTAGTTATGACAATTCAATGCATAATGATATTTTGTATGAGACATTTTTTATGTGACTTCATAAGTGGAGTCTCATGTAAAAATATCAGAGAAATTATCATGAAAAAAGGTAACAGAATTTATGAATTGGTTATGGAAAAAGTATAAAATACCACAGTTTGTTATAAAGTAATTGAGAGAACTCAGAAAAACATAAAATCATTATTACTGAGAAAGATTGATTTGGAGATGTTTAAAGGTATCTTTTAAAATGAACATAAATCATAATAATAGCACATTCAATCAATGGATCTAAAATTGCAATTTTAGGTAAAGGAAATTAAATTAAAAAAAGGCAGAAAGGTTGGTAAAGAGTGTGAGTGTATGTGTGTGTGTGTGTGTGTGTGTGTGTGTGTTTCAGAAATTCCAGTCAACCTATTAATATATGAGGGGACATACAGCGATCAAAATAAGAACTACATTACTTGTTTTTACTATTTCCCCTGTCACTGCCCTTTTATAAAAACTGACACCTACATCCTAGTGGGTCTAATCTGTTATTAATAAGAAAATTATTTAAGGTGAGAAAGCATTTGAAATAGTGATTTTATTTTCTTGAGTTATAGGTTAAGGCATCAAAATGGAGCCCCTCTTCACTGTTACCTAAATTCCTATTTTCACTGAAGTACTGGTTATTTTAAATGCCTACTCTGCAAATGGCGCTAGTCATATAAATTGTCAAGTTTTTTAAAATGCTTACTTTATGACAAACATGTTTAAAACAACTTTACATGCATTTATTCATTTTATTCTCTCAATATTCCTGTAGTTTAGATGCTATTGTTATATCCATTTTGCAGATGTAGAATGTGAGGCTTAGAAATGCTAAATTATTTGAGGCTTCACAGCATCTCAGGGGGTGAGTCCAGAACTTATGTTTTTAATCACTATAATACATTTTCTCCTGCATATAATAAATAGTTAAAGGTCTTTTGTTGTTTGTTTCCTTGAATTAAGGAGACCTGACCCTTCACTATAGTTAGATCATGGTTGGAAACACAGTCACTTTCTTGATTCCACAAGAAGGATTTACATCAGTGATGGCAGTTTCCTCTTGTTTTTTTCCAACAGGATCTGCTGAGGCCTCCAACAGACAGTGTTTCCTCTAAAAGGCTTCTGTTTTTACAATGAAAGAGAGGCAATAGGGAGCTTTCTCTTCCCATTGTCACTAAGCACTGAACATGGAAAGAAATACTTTTGCTTCTCTGTGAAAATATGGTAAAGCTTTCCCCGTAGAGCTAATTAGCCTATTATTTTTACTCTGGCTTTATGCCTTGATTTTTCAAGGGCCTTCAGAGTCATTATTGGTAGGTGTTTGGGTACAATAACTTCCACTAATTTTGCTTTCCTCAGGGAGCAAATATTCTGGAACATTTTGATGTGTCCTTGTACTGTGTCTCTTCCCTAGCTATGGCATACTAACCATTACCATGAACAGTCATTCTTTCAATGACTACATTTTTTCTTGGTGGCCACAGCAACATCCATCTTACATATGCTGACAGTTGTGTCAGTTTCTTAAATTTAGTCAGTGATCATTAGGGATCCTCTGTCATACTTTCATTCAACACAAAACTCATAGGGAGTCTCCTTTGAACAGTGAAGGCATTCAGTGGTTTAAGATTTACAGGAACATTTGATGTTTCTTTTGAGACATAAGCTTTATTTTATTATTTTGCCTCCATCCTTGTCATTGACCCTCACAACTCAATATAGTACAGAGGTTTGATAATAGCTCCTGCTACCTAGGGGAAAGGGTGAATTTGGTATTTTATTATACTCTTTAAATTTAAATAAAGTAAGTCAATCATACGGATTTAAAATATATCTGCTCTCATAAATAAAATTGTCCATTATATTCAGAATTTGAAGCTTCCGTAAAGGACTGCTATTTTTCTTTGTATATTGTTTATTTCTAATACCTCAGTTCTAATTAAAATAGAAAATTTTAAATGCTTGAGCTATAGACTTTACAAAATCAGGAAAAGGTTTTTTTCTATATAACATTCTATACATATATATGTAAATATATATATATATATACACACACACAGACATACATATACGCCCTTCTTTTGTGTATGTATATAGATATGTAAACAAATATATATATATATATAACATTTATATATATATATAAATACAGAGACATACATATATGCCCTTCTTTTGTGTATGTATACAGATATGTAAACAAATATTAATACATTTGGTACCATGTAAAATTTTATATTCCACACCTTTGTCTTTTTCTGCCTTCTCATTTAGAAATGGAAGCTCAATAATGCAGGTTCTTTAAGCAAATGATCAACTCACTTTTCACTTTTGTTATTCAGTTTTTGGGCTTTTAACAGATACTGTTAGCCAATGCAAAATACACATGCATTGGAATAACTTTATAATTAAATAAATTGCAATGCACGTAATCTATACAATAAGTCATGTTTTCCAGTCTGTGGTGCCCTTTCAATTCTCTGCATGAGATTTCTGTCTAAAAGGCACTAATAGAGACATTCTGATCTTGAAAAGAAAAGTAAGGAAAATCAACATCTAAAACTCAGAAAAGTCCTAGGTAGTAAAAGGTCTTTGTTCTGTGGAGTGTTCTCCTACAGAGAAACAGATTTTTTTTTTTTAGCTTTTACATTTGACTCCCAGACTCTGAACTATAATAATCAAAGCTTTTTGCTAACTTATGTTGAATCTCCTGTACATGAAATCTTTTTATTCAGCAAGAAATGGAATTCTTGCCCCCAAATAATTTGATGAAAGCTTGAACATTTGCCAGTTAAAAATATCTCTTTTCTTATGATGTTACAAGAAACTCCTGGTAGGCCGCTGGGATAATTAGAGAAGACTGGAGGATATTTAATGAGTTTTCCAGGGTGCATTTGAAAATGCATCGTATATTATCACGTGTCCCTGATAATTTTATCTTTCTCTCTCTAGATGTCAAGATACCCTGGTGTTAAAATGCTTAAATTAGAGATCCAAGGTAATATTGAGACCCAGAAATGTCTAACTTTTTCAGACACTTTTATAAGGAGGTGTGAGACTTCATCCTCTATCAGCTGCTGTGGCCTTTAAATTCTTCCTCATGGGTGGATTAGTAGAAAACAATCCACAGTTCATGTCAGGGAAAAATGTGTTTTGCCTTTTCAGGGATTGAAAATGGCATAGCTTTTGTGGTTAAAAGAAAGGAAGAAACATAACTAATGCCCTTGGAAATTGTTCTGTATTCATTAGTCATTTTGATGGTCTGTTCTAGCTTCTGTGTGGATTTCAAGTTAGATCTCTCAGGCTAGATTTCTCTAATGTAGATCCTTGCACAATCCAAACTAAAAAAGTGATACTTATCCAGTGAAAGCTTTGACACAAATTTGCCAAATGAACTCTTGGGGAAGACGCTGATTAGAAGCAAGAGCGCTCACACAAGTTGGTGGTGGTCTCTGCCCTATCTCTGAGAAGGAAAGGGAAGGAGTAGGAGGGTTTTATTCTTTAATTCTTAGAGTGAAAAAATAGTACAAAAAAAAAAAAAAGCACTATGGTCCAAGAAGTGCTCTGTCACAGAACCTGAATTCTAGAGGAGTTCAAATATTCGAGTAGGATTTCAATCCAGAGGTTATCAGAACAGAATGAGAAAGGATAACTGGAAGTAAGATGAAAAATGGATACACATTACTGTGATCAATTCCCTATAGCTCACGTAAGGGTTACTTGCTCTAGAAACAGCACCCTAGGTAAATAGCCTCAATGTCTACAAGTTGTGATAGCTTCAACAAGTATGGGAGTAAACCAAGCATTGTTCTCAGTCAGGTGGCACCTCCAGAAGCTGGGTGCTTCAGACCACGGATCAGCTAACTATGGCCCACAAGCCAAATCTGGCAAGCCATTTGTGTAAATAAAGTGTTACACAACTCCACTCATTCTTTTTGTGTTGTCTATTGCAACATGCAGAATATTGACTGCCTTCTTTTGCAGTCGACTATAAAGCTTTAGTACTTCAAGGATAGAGTTGAGTAGTAGCAGCAAAGATCTTATGGCCCACAAAGCCTACAATATTTCATATTGGCTGTTCACATACAAATTTCGCAGATGCCCACATTGGCAGTCAAGCTATACCACTATACTCTGATGTATCAGGCAAGTCAGAAGCAATCCTCTATTGTTTTCTATACGGCCTGTGCCATTTTACATTCCCATCAACACCATACAGGATTTCCATTTCTCCACATCTTCACCAATGCTTATTTCTTTTTTTGGTAGTAACCATTCTAACAAGTGTGAGGAGATACCTCATTGTCTTTCTAAATTTTCATTTCCTTGATGAATAGTGAGTTTCAGGATGCCTTTCACTCTTAATTGTTTCCTATGTCGTGCAGAAGCTTTTATTTTTGCTTTTGTTGTCTGTGCTTTTGATGTCATATCCAAGCTATTACTGCCAAGACCAATGTGAAAGAGTTTCTTCGTATGTTTGTTCTATAATTTTTATATTTTCAGGTCTTACTTTTAAGTCTTTAATACATTTTTTGAGTTGATTTTTGTGTATGATGTAAGATATGGGTTCAACTTCATTCTTTTGTAGGTGGTTATGTAGTTTTCCCAACATCATTGGTCAAAGAAACTATTATTACTTCATTGTACATTCTTGGCATCTTTGTTGAAGATTTTTTTACTGTATATACATGGGATTATTTCTGGCCTCTCTAATCTGTTCTATTAGTTTATATGTCTGTTTTTATGCCAGTACTCTACTGTTTTGATTACACATATAGTTTTGTAATATATCTTGAAATAAGGAAATGAGATGCTTTCAGCTTTGTTCTTCTTTCTCAAGATTGCCGTGACTATTTGGGTTTTTTTTCTGGTTCTGTACCAATTTTAGGGTTGTTTTTTCTATTTCTATAAAAGATGCCATTGGGATTTTGATAGGCATTGCCTGTACATTGCTTTGGGTAGTCTGAACATTTGAACAATATTGAATCTTCTAATCCATGAATTTGGGATGACTCCATTTATTTGTATTTTCTTTAAATTATTTTATCAACATTTTATAGGTTTCAGTGTACAAGTCTCAAAATGAAATTTTCACTCTCATTTTCAGTTCAGCATTATTCATAATAGCTACGATGCGGAAACAATCTAAATATTCATCAACAAATTAATAGATAAAATGTCAAACACAGAGACATACAGTGGAATATTATTCAACCATAAAAAGAAGAAAATCTTTCCATATGTGATAGCATTCTGACAATATGAGGAAAATGAGGACATCATACTAAATGAAATAAGCCAGTCACAAAAGGACAAATACTACATGATTGCACTTATATGAAGTGTCTAAAATAGTCAGACTCATAAAAGTAAAGAGTAGAATATTGATTGAGATGTATATTCCTAAGTAAAAGAAGCCAATCTAAAAAAGTCTATCTGTCGTATAACTCCAACTATATGACATTTTGGAAAAGGCAAAATTGTGCAGAAAGTAAAAAACATCATCGGTTGTCAGGGGTAGGGAGAGGGTCAGATAAATAGGCAGAACACAGAGGATTTTTAGGGCAATGAGACTACTCTCTGTGACACCATAATAGTGGATACATGCCATTATACATTTTTCCGAGCCCATACACCAAGAGTTGACCCTAATGTAAATGGTGGACTTTGGGTGATAATGATGTGTCAATGTAAGTTCATTGAATGTATCAATTGTACTTTTATGGTGGGGAATATTGATAGTGGGGGAGACTGCATGTGGGGACAGGAAGTATATGGGAACTCTGTACTTTTTGCTCAATTTTGCTGACAATGTAAAAGTGCTCTAAAAATCAAATTCTATTAAAACATTTTTAAAAAAGAAACAAGCTACAAAAAATAAGGAGTAATCGACATATATAAATAATTGAAAATTTGAACTGTAGAAAAAGAAAACAAGCAGAGTACCTTATTAGTGTTAATACCAGAGCTATGATGCTGAGGAAAATGCAGCAGATAGAAGATAGAAGGTGCAGCAAAAGATTTCATTAAAACCCTTCTTTAGACCAGAGTTTCTCAACCTCTACTATTGACATTTGTGGCTGGATAATTATTTGATGTGACAATCAGAAATGTCTAGACATTGATAAATGTTCCTTGGAGGTCAAAATTGCCCCCTGTTGAAAAACACTCTGTAAACCTTGCATTTTTAACAGCCTTATGAAGATATAATTTATACATCATAAAATTGACCCCATTTAAAGCATACAATTCAATATATATTGTCTGTATTTACAGAGTTGTGTACCCTCACCATAATCTAGTTTTAGAACATTTCATCACCCCCAAAGAAACCTTGTATCCACTTTTGCCATCACTTCCCCATCCTCCCAGCCCTAGATAACCATTAATCTACTTTCTGTAGACCTAATTTCCAAATATTTGCCCAGTTTGAAGTAATTTTGAGAGGAAAGTCCAAGTTCAAAAGAGACAACTATGGCCATCAGTGTTGAGACCTGTTGGATATGGGGAAGATGCTCTTTGTAGAAAGTGATCATATTACAGGGTCAAATCAGAAAGAAAACCTGCAGTTTGAAATAAGCCAGAAAAGGTTTAAAAGTTTTCCAAGATCCCAGAATGGTCACATGAAAAGCCAGTCCCACTCCTCAGATTTGTGTAACCATCACTTATCAAATTCTTCTCTCACTTTCTGGGTTAAAACTTTGATAGTGGGAACATGATAACATTTTATTTCTATATTCTCTCCTTCATTCTTTCTTTTCCTCTCAACAAACTACTGAACCAGAAAATATTTGTCTTATACTTTCATCTTATCATTAAGTCTTCCTGTTTGAGGGTAATAGCAGGGTTTCCATGGTGTACAGAGGATCTTATATTTTTCCAAAGAGAAAGGGTGTGAGTCTTCTAGGCCTAATGTGTGACATATTTAAAGGAATAGAAATGTATTTAGAAACCTCTTACTCTAGTTAATAACCTGGTTTGTAAGGCTATTGTCTAGAGCTTGGTTCTGTTTTGAGGATCAGAAGCTAATTATCAATTGTTTTTTGCTTTCTCATAAATCTTAATCCCCTCCCACTCCTCCTCGTCACCCTCACCTTGCACTGCTTCAGCAGATGGATACCTTGTGTTAATTAAATAACCGAGTTCTGATAGTAAAAGAGAAAAGTACATTCATTTCTACCCTCTTGCCATCTCTTTTAGAAAAGCACAAGTACTACGTTGTAAACTCTTTCATCACCTCTGTGTCCTTCTTGAATCACTGCATCCAGAAACCTGCTATCACAATTCAAACAATTTAGTTCCTGCACATAAGACATTTTCTATCTATCCTGTGACAAGAGCAGGCTTCACATAGAAAGATACAGGTGCTTGAACTAGGGAGCCATTAGCATTGACAGCACTGCTTACTACAGCTGTGGGTGCTTCCGGATGAGTTGCAAGATGTAGGTTGGGCACCACAGCATAGGCTACATACAGCGTACTTCAGTTAAACAATTTGCTATTTGTTCCAAAACAGACAAAGAAAGCATTAGACTATCTAAAACAACAACGGTAACAACAGGATTAGCAACAACAATGACCAAATTAAAAAAAAAAAAAAAAGCAAACACTTAGAAACACATAAAACATTTCATAGCATAATATGATGAGATTTTTAGCAGTCTTAGGACTGCTTGTAGTAGATCCTTTATAATGAATGAGAACAAAATAGTGCTGTTCTAGTTTGGGATCCCTATCTCATCTTCCTATGCTTAGATGCCTTTCATCAATGACCTACCAAGTGTCCCAGTCACTTAAGGACTATAGCTAGATTTTGTCCCGTCTTTCTAACTGCAAGGTGGATCCCAAGCTCAGAAGTTAGTATCCTGTTTGTCATGGGCTCACTTGGAAGTTTTACTCTTCCTTGGCTCCCAGGCAGTAATCAACTGTAAGCAAAGTAGAGGGAGAGAGACCTAGAGTTTTGAAATAGCCTTAGTTTTTAAACATGAGAGTAAGGAGAAAGTCTCTGTCTGTTTGTCTGTCTGTCTCTCATTTTCACAAATATCTAGATGCATTTATATACATGTATGTAGTAGTTATGAGTTCTGTGTGATAAAAGGGAATTTCTGTGTCTGACATTCATAAAGTATTTGGATATAGACTCTGGTTTATTTTTCTCCAGGCATCCTATGATAGTCAGTACCTCAAATTTGAGTCAATCCCCCAAAAGGTTATTTTGGCTAACCTGAGTAACTGCCCAAAAGTAAAGAAATACTGGGCTGTGAGCAGAGATGGAGGAAACAAATATTATTAAAGGCAACTCAGTCAATTTGTTTGCTTTTTTGAAATTATAAACATTTATATAAAAGAAAGTAACATATCCTAAAGTCCCTGCTTTAGTTAACAAAAATATATAATAAAGATCAAAAAGAGTCAAAGTTCTGCAAGCTGCGGTATTTACTAAAATGTGGCAACAAGTACAATGCCATAATTTCTAAATAGCTGAAATCAATCAAGGAAGTGAAATGTGAAGTTTGACATTTTTAATAAATTACACTATTTACCTCAATGAAAGTGACATAATTGTGGTAAATTAAATAGAGAAAAGGAACAAGTGAGCTGTAGCTAACTTGTTCACATTTTAGTCAGTGTTCAAAGTTTTCTTTAAAATGTGTTCAGAATTTTTTAACTTCTGGAATGATTTGGATTCTTTAGATAATAGAGCCTGTTACTCATTTCAAGTTAATGAATTATGATATTATTTTCATTAATCTATATCTCCATGGCAATAACAGAGATTGTATACTTTTGAATGAATAACTAACATATATGAAAATAATTATGTTTGTAGACAGAATTGTCCTGAAAAAATTACTGAAAAATAGACTGAAATCCTGAGAATAGAGTATATAATATACATTCTCCAATGTTAATATTTTTATGAAATTGTATTCAAGCCCCACTACTGACATTATTTTAGTCAAGTATATTAAAAGATAGAGAAGAAAGTGAAATACATTTGAAAATGGTCACCTTTTTTTGTACAAAGAGTTTTTTCTTTTGACTTCAGTGTATAATTAAGAGATATTTTAAAGCCCACACAAATTGAACTTTATAATAAAAAGAGGACATATGTAACTGGAAATATTTTAATAACTATGTAATGACTTCCTTTTTTCTTCTTAGTTTCAGGAGTTACTAAAGAATAATCAAACTAAATACTATAAAACAAACAATAATGAAAAGATTTGGGCCAACAACAAGCAAACATTTATATCAGAGAAAATAGAAACAATAACAAATAATATGAAACAATGTTCAGTTTCAGTTGTTTTTTAAAAAGTTAATTAAAACACTTTAAAATTATATAACTGAAAATATTTTGGAAAACATCTTAAATATAATCCCTATTATTAGAGTAAATGTCATAAATTGTCCCTTTCACACAGATTGCAGGATCTAAATGGTTAACACTTTTTTAAAATAGATATATAATAGTGTTACTGTTTGCAACAATTTTGCATTAGAATGTACTATTGAAAATTATTAGAGTTCAACAAAGAATTTGTGTTCAGTTATGTAAAGCAAAGCATTCATTCATTCATTATTCATTTAATAAATTATTTAAGCATCTGCAACATGACAGTCACTTTCCTAGGCACCAGGGATACACTGGTGAACAAGAAATGATCCAAGTTTTCTTTGTGCTCTCATTCTAGTAAATTTCTACTGATTATAAAAGTGGTACTTCTAAATGTTGAAAAAATGCATACAAAAGTAAAACTTGATTAAGTGTTATAATATATCCATAACATGGGGTTTGCTGTTAAAAATTACTTTTGAACATTTACCAACATGGAAAATATCAGAGTGTAAATTATTACGTTTGATAGAAAATTGTATATATTTATTACAAATGTATATATACACAAACTCAAACACTAACATGTATGGCATATATGTAAATATTAATATGACTGCTATATATAATATATTCTAAATAAATAACATGATATGTGAAATAAAAATTAGTATGTATAAAGGCATTTATGTTTTCTTTTTATGATAATTTATAAATTTTATATATTTTTGATGTACTAATATATTGGCATTTGTATAATATATACATTTTATGTTTATTCATGAAAAATTAAAATCAAAATCTCAAAGAGATTGACTAAAAATGTTGGTACATTTTACATGATAGGAAGATTATCAGTGTATCTAGAGAGAATGGTATAACTTTTCCTTCTTCCTCTGTGTGTGTGTGTCAATTTAAAAAAGAGAATTGTACAATTCTCTTTTTAAAAATTATAACTTGAAAAAATAATTTAAAAATGAATAATTCATGTTTGTTTATTATATTTTGATTTTTGTTGCTAGCTTTTCATTCCAAATTGAAATTTAGATATCATTTGCAATAGCTATTACGTCTCTCTATTAACAAATATTTTGTCCTATGTCTCCTTCCAGGTATGTTGTTGAGTTGAAAAATGACTATGTGACTTGTTTGGTCTAGTAAGTGTAAGTGCAATAGCAGTGTGTTATGACACCAAAGGATACCAATTGTTATATAAACTGCATAAATAATAGGCAAAATAAACACAAAAAAAATATGTGTTTGTCAGAGCTCCCAATATAAAGCAAGATTACCCTTAAAATGCTGATGCAAGTACTTATATAGTAAGTGTTCTTATGTTTATTTACATTGAATCATTTATTATTTTCCCAATGATTATTGTATAAACATCCTCTCTTCAGGGCTAAAGATTTATAATCCTGTAATATAAGTCTTTTGTGTCTCCAAGAAGCTGAATATATGGCATATTCCACTAATTCAGTTTGTCATTTTGCTTCTATCTTTCTTTTTCATGTCTGCAAAGTTCCAGTGTTGATTCCCATGTTTCAGGTGTCAGTCAATATGAAAAGCAATCCTAGGAGGACATAGTTTTGAACTTACATAAAGGGTCTGTCTCATCAGGCTTAAGTTGTTTCTGCCACCAATGACCTTAGAGGCTGTGGCTCACTGCGTGTTGCAAACCTTTCCTTCTGCATGTCATTCCCAGTTTACAGAGACCTCCTGTCAGGTCTCTGATAGAGTACTGCCTCCTGTGATTCTCCTTGGGGATAATTTAACTTCTAGATTGCTCGTAAGCTTTTAACATTATTCACTTCAAAAATAATTTAAGTGTAGTTCCGAAGATATGGACCTGAGGTCACTGCGGATAAGAGAGAGGCGGTTATCATCCCTATTTTGAGTACACAAAATATCTATGTAAAGAGAGGTTTTATAATTTGGGAAGTCATATACCCCAAATTATACATACAGCTCTTAATTTAAAAAAAAAAAATTAAGAAGCAATGCTCCTCAACCTTGAATACATGGATTTTCTCCATGATAAAAGTCCCTGTACTCAAATTTTACTTTGCAGAAATTAACTATATGTAAAAGTGCAACAATCAGACATCCACACAATTGCAAAGTACAAAAAATTTTTTTGGCAGTCTCTCCTCCTCTATTTCATTATTTGGAGTCAATCTGCCCGTTCTGATACCACCTTCACCACCAGGCTGGTCGTCTCTTCCACAACTTCCCAACTTTCCCTTTATTGACACAAAGACTTATCACATTCATTTAGAACCTCACTCTTAACTAATCTTTGAGGTTGTGTAATGGTAGGATATATTTGTTCCTTGAAAGAGTATTTATGGAAGGGGATTTTGAGGTTCTAGGCAATCAGGCAGGGAAGATATTTCTGACATTACTCTGAATCTTAAATTGGAATACTAATTAAGTCATGCTAATATTTATTATTAATACATATTAATAGAATAATGACAGAATACCAATTTTCTAATTTAGAAAGAAATCTTAGGAATCACTTTTTATCATTCTCCTTATCACTATTTCAAAGATTTAAAATCCTAAGTCCTTTGATTCCCTTTATATTATAATACAGAAGGGCTGCCTATACTTCTTAACAGTATCACAGTCTTGGTTTACATATCTGATTTGATTGCTCAGAAAAGTGTTATAATCTTGTGAATTCTTAGATTTACATGTGGATGCTTGAAATACATACAAATGACTGCAACGCAGTGCAATACCTCACATTGATGCATTCGACATATGATTGCTGACTAAGAGAACAAGTGAATGAATGGATAGCTGATGTTAATGTGTACGCTTGTGTTCATTTCTCGTACATTTTTGGTTAGCATCCTATGTTCAGCAGGTTAGCCCTTAAAAGCATCGAATTTTGATTTTGATTAGAATTATTTGATATGAGAAATTTTGCATTGGACCCAGGACTGAGAATAAAAACAGGATGTAAGGTTCAAATATCATGGGCCTCTTTCTCTGCCAATATCAGAACAAAAAACAGATAGCCTCCCCTCCCCCCATCATCAGGGGCTCAGACTCTTTCTAGCTCACTGTTCACCATTCTTCAGGGAATGATCTTGATGTTCGTGATTTGATATGGTCGCTAGAGGTAGCTCTAGTTATCACATTCAAGTTCTGGGCAGCTAGATAGAGAAAGGACATAATTGGGCACACTCCTTCCATTTTAAGGACACATCTTGGAAGAATTATACAACATTTCCACTTTCATATCATGACCAGATGTGACCACACCTGGCTGCAAGGGAGGCTGAATATTATGGTTTGTGGGTAAACAGCAATATGTTCAGCTAAGGTTCTATTACATAGTAATTGAATAAACTTTGCAGAGAGTATTCTCTGCCATAATTCTAACCAAAATATGAACAATTTAACTTTGTAGTTTTATATAAAATTTGAAAAATAAGCACATAGAAAGAATTTTTCTGAATAATTAACCTTTAGAAAAGATACAACACTGTGTTAAGATGTGAATTAAGCTTCTTACTACTTATAGTTTGTAACCAGATAAAAATCAAATTTAAGAGTTTGGAATGTAAAATATTAGTATTTTATAGTTATAAAGTTTAATTTTTAATTAAAGTGTCCTAGATTTGGTCTACTGACACTAGATTCTAAATCCCACTTTCTTCTATGTGCCTTCTTGTGCTGCAGACATTGAATGCTTAAAATATAAAACTAGATTTATCAAATTGCCTTGTAGCTAAAGTTCTAGGTATTTTAAAGTTTGATTCCTCAAAGTTAGATGTGGTTACAAGGGGTTAGAGTGTAGAAGTGAAGGAGACATAGCTTGAATTTTTTAGACAGTGACTTCCTTCCACAATGCATGTCAAACTTCTCTCCCTATTGCCTACCTTCAGTGCACATGGGTGCACACACACACATGCACACACACACACAGATCCTAGTAGGCTCTTAATATGCCCTGTTCATTCCTTAACAAAAGAATGAGTTGTATTGTCTATGAAAAAGGGCATTCAAACAAAAGAGGTAACCAGACAGCCCTAATACCACAGTTGCTATTCACCATCTTGCTCTCCGTGTTTCAAACTGATCGATCATTTCGAAGGGAGCTCCAATCTCTAGGCTGCTTTATGAGACAGAGAAAAATTTAAGTCCTCTCGTTGCTTTCCTCCCAATTTAACAATTTATTATTTGACTTTCTGAAATAAAAATTATCTTTCTATAAGCATAATTGCATATCGAAGTAATTTTGAGAAGACACATTAAGTTTTAGAATAGAAAACAGAAAAAAATATTTCTACCTCCCTTTTTGGTACAAAGATTAAAAAGTGTCTAAATATTACTCTTTCAGGAATGGTTCATTAAGTGATCTCCACATTTTCAGTTCAGTTCGCCTGTTCCTTTTTCATTTAGCTACTGTTTCCCCTTCTCTCCCACCCTCAGCCCATGCATTCCTCACCTCCTCATTCGCTGAGTACATATTATAAGTCACACACTGTGCTAAGTGCTGTAGACATATAGAAACATAAAATAAGCTTCCTACCATGTGGGAGCTCAAATTTTAGTGGGGATGCAGATGTATAAGTAGATTAAATTTCACACTACACCTTAAAAATTATAATGAAGTCACTACTAAGTCATTTGAATGTCATAAAGAATGAAGGGTCCAGCTCTTCTGGGGGAATCATAGAAGGCTCAGCAGCATGCTTTTCACTTGATTAAGGTAGGAGTAATAGTGCCTACTAAACGACATCCAGTAGGCTACATTTTTGCTGCCTTATAACTGTCCATTTTCATATTATACTTTCTTAGTAGGGGATAGTAAGGAGTATTAGATAGGATTGAGTCAGGAAAAAGAGAAACCACTTTAGGTATGAGATAGTGACAGAGAAAGAGAGAGCAGAAGACAGGGAGAGAGGATAGAAAGGATAAAAGAAGTGGGCAGATTGAAAAGTGTTAAAAAGGTGTTAGAAGGGCTTTAGGAAATCATCTGCAGTGATTTCTGCCTCCCGGTGTTTGTGCCCTGGAGTGGTCCTTTCCCACATTATATCACAATGACTGATCTGTGTGACCAAAAGTATTATTGGAAACATGATGATATGTGACAATGATATATCACTTTCTGGACTAGAATATAAGACATACTATGGATTCCCCCACCCACTCTGTTCCTTTCCTATCACCCTCTGAGGCAGAGAAGCCAGCTGCCATGTTGTGATGACATGAAGGCAACCTTGTGGAGAGGTTCATATGGTGAGGAACTGAGACATTCTGTCAAGAGCCAGAAAGAAAGTGAGACTCCTGACCAATAGTCATGTGAGAGAGGCAGGCAGTCATCATGGGAGTTGATTCCTCAACCTAGGTGAAACCTTCAGATGATGCAATCTGATCATCAGCTTGACTACAATCTCATAAGAGACACTGAAGCAAAACTACTAATCAGTCAAACTACTTGCAGATTCTTGATCTTCAGATACTGTGTGGGATAATTTTTTGTTTGTTTGTTTTTAGCTGCTAAAGATAGTTTTGGGAGCTTTGTTATGTAGCAATTGATAACTAATACAAAGAATTCCACAACAGTCTATTTGTTAATTTGCAATTGGAGATAATGTTTCAATTGTTCCTGGATTCTCTAAAAGATATCTTTTTTTTGAAAATGACTGGAACCTCTGAAAAGCTATTGCCTTTGTCTTGGTAGCTAGGTTCTGGAATCACCCCAACCTTGCTTTTATCACAGCAAAAACAATGTTAGAGTCAGAACAGGGAAGGTTTCCCCCCCTCCCCCATCTGCTTATCTTTTCTAATCTTAATGGCTATTAATATTGGTAAAACTTAATGGAACCTGGTTGTCTCCTTGGCTGGGGAGCCTAGAAAAGCTACTGGCTTTGCAGGAGTGTACACAGACTCCCAGCCTCAGCAATTAAGGATGGAGGACGTTTAAGACTGAGCATATCACTGAGAGAGAATAACTGAAGGAATTATGCTGAGTGTATTATTAGCTCTACTTTATAGATGAGGATTCTATAGCTCAGAGTATAAATAACTTATCCAAGGTCACACAGCTACAGAATAGAAGAATCTTTGGAAGAAATAGAAAAATATTTCCAGAGCCTTTTCCTATGAATGAGTTTAAATAGTGAGAAAGCATAGAATGAAATGTTAAGTTTCTTACCTTAGTTTATAATACAACTTTGTCTCAGACCCACTCCTGACCTCCAGAACCATATGGGGGAAGATGTGTAACCAGAAGGCATCTCCTTTAACATGTCATCTGTGGACTGTTTTCTATTACCTTGAACTCATTTACAGGACTTTTATACAGACACAACATGTTCCCTGAAAGAGGATATATTGCCATTCAGACAAGAGCCTCCATACAAGGAGTGGGCAATTTATTCTCCCTTTCATTATAAGTAAACTGTGAAACTATTAAAGCATGAAGAAGGAATGGGAGGAATAAAAAAGAGAAGGTTTTATTTGTCTTTTGTGGTATAGTAAAAAAGGCAAAATCAGGATAAAATGTATCTTGAACATTATTTTTTATAAAGTTAGAAACAGCCTGTTTGCAATCTAGTTGGTTGTATTGATAAAACTTGGACTGGCTACTCTTCTCTTTTCAGAGAAAGGTGAATGGAGGAAGTTATTCTATTTGTTAGTAGAATGAATAAGACAGGATAAAAGTTACAAGTGGAATTATATTAACGTTTCCTCTATAATTAACCCAATAATTATATAATTTAAAGGGAAAGAGCACTACAAATGATGGAGACACACAGAAAGTAATTATGCACTTTCAATAAATGTGTGAAAGCTCACAACTTCCTTTGGGAGAAACAATCTCTGGAAAAGCTTGCATTGCCGCTTACATTCTATTTATTATTTTAAGAAATTATATGTTCTATAGAGGAATATTATTTCTAAAAATGACAAATGTATTTTAAAACAATTCCTTAAATCAGTCTATAGAGGGAACAATTTAATGCCTTACATAATTTTGTTGACTATTAAGATTTTCTACTAAATTAACTAAAGTTTCAAGAAATAGTGCCACATTATTATTGCATGTGATCATATAATTCTCACATTTTTCTATTGTGTATCTTCTAGGGCAAGGGTCAATAAACTGTGACCTGCCACTTGTTTTATAAATAAAAATTTATTAGAACACAGATATACCGGATTGAAAAATGGGCCACAGACCTTAACAGACACCTTGTCAAAGAAGATATGCAGATAGAAAATAAGCATATGAAAAGATGCTCCACGTCATATGTCATCCGAGAAATGCAAACTAAAACAACAGTGAGGTATTACTATACACCTATTAGAATGGCCAAAATCCAGAACAAGGACACCAAATGCTGGTGAGGATGTGAAGCATTAGGAACTATCATTCCTTACCAGTGGGAATGAAAAATGATACAGCCACACTGGAGTCATTTTGACAATTTCTTATAAAACTAAATATACTCTTACCATACAATCCAGCAATTGTGCCCTTTGGTAGTCACCCAAAGGATGTAAAAATGTATGTGTACACAGACCTGAACATAAGTGTTTATTGCAAGCTTTTTTCATAATTGCCAAAACTTTGAAGCAACCGAGATAACCTTTAGTAGGTGAATGGATAAATACATTGGTATATCTGGACCGTGGAATATTACTCATCACTAAAAAGAGACTGGCAATGCAGGAAAAGACATGAGAAAACCTAAATGTGTATTGCTGTAAAAGAAGATCATCTAAAAATGCTACATACTGTATGATTCAACTATATGATATTGTTGAAAGGCAAAGCTATGAATACTAAGATTAAAAGATCAATGACTTAAAAAAAAAAAATCAGTGACTGCCAGAGGCCAGGGAGAAGGAAAGACGAATAGGCAGAGCATGGAGGATTTTTAGTAGTGAAACTACTCTGTATGATACTATAATGTTGAAAACATGTCATTACACATTTGTCCAAAACCACAGTATGTACAACAGTAACAGTAAACCCTAAGATAAACTGTCGACTTTGAGGGATCATGCTGTGTCAACGTAAATTCATCAGTTACAACAAACACACAATTCTGGTGGGGAATGTTCTTAGTGGGGGAAGCTACGTGCATGTAGGGGCAGAGGGATGTGGGAAATCTCTGTACCTGCCTCTTCTTTTTGCCATAAATGTGAACTTTTCTAAAAACATTCTTTAAAAAAAATTGGTGATCGTAACCACTTTTTCATACTTTATTGAGAATACTTTCTCTTTCTACTCCTATTATAAGAAAATGCACATTTTATCAGTATTTTCCTAAATGTAGCCAGAAGAACTAAAGTATGTGTTTTCTGGAGACTATGTAGTTTAACAATTTTATATAGTGTAATAATGTTGGATAGTTCCTCTTCCTTTCATCCTGTCAAGAGCAGAACATTGTAATCAGTGAAGAAACCTTGCTATCAGCTCTGGATCTGCAAATATCTAACAGTGTGATCCTGAGCAACTCATTTAAACTCTAAGCTACAGTGTCAGTGTTCCAGTGTTCCTTCGCTAGTATAACAACAACAAAAAAACACCCCCAAATATTTGCTTTGTTAGAACATTATTCATTCATTTATTCATTCTAGTCACTTAGCCAAGCACCTAGAACAATGGCTGACTCAAAATGGGAGCTCAATAAATGTAGATTAAAGGTGGATTTTTAAAAACTTAGTGCAGTATCCATGCACATAATAAGAGCACAATATTATTAGATATTGATTATTTGCTTAGTATTTCCTGTGCATTCTTTTTTTTTATTTAGAAGTTAAAAATACCACAGAAACTATATCTTATTTTGTTAAATATATGAAAAATTTAATTCAAAAGAAACATTAAAATCAAAGACACAGATCAAATATGGCTAGATATATTTTTTATATGGGTTTTCTTTTTTCCTTTTTCTTTTTAAGTACTTTTATTCACTCTTTCAGGAGATTCTTCCAGTAATGCTATGCTCTTTTATGTTTTTGTAATCTAAGGAAGTAAAAAGTGAAAACAGCTTGGTGTTGAAGAAAATATAATTGACATGAAACAAGACTGGGTTGGAACCACAGCCTCTACTAACTTGTTTGGCTACATGACTTTAGACAGGTCTTTTCCTTATCTGAGAAGTTTGGTTTTTTCTCAATTGTTAATGGAGTTTAAAAGATCTCCTTAAGAACACTTTATGAAATGATTTGAGAAATGACGCATGTGAAAGTACCCAGTTCACTGAGCAAAGCAAAACTAATAGGGATTAGAACTTTTAATTAAAATAATAATTATAACTTGTGTTTTCAACAATTGTTCCAATTTTCGTTATTAATAATTAAAAAAAATATTAGGAGGCTCATATACACTTTAAAAAGACTGATATGGAAAAATGATATACAACAAAAAGAAAACCTGCTTTTATCCTGGCTGTCCTGTACTAAATTTATAAAATCTAGTCACCTGAAACTGTCTTCCTTGTCTTAGCATTCATTTGTTCAGAGTTTCTCCACTCTCAAATAGATTTAGTCACTGATGTGCTGGTAAATGTTTAAAATGGATTCCCTGGAAAACAAACAAGCAAGAAAACAACAACAATAAAATAAAACAACCTTTGATTGTAATTTGTGTTTATTCTCATGGTACAAATAGTTGATATTATTGAATGTGAAACTGAAAAGAGATGTACACAGATTTCAGATTTCACTTTGTATAGGCCTGCACACACTGCTTTCAACTCTAATATTCTGTGATTTATTCAAGCAGTCTAACTGCACTTTCATTATTTCTGTTGCTGCCATAAATTAGCAGAGAATTCTAGACTTCATATACTTTCTCTAGTGCCAGCTGACAAATCCCATAAATCATGGGTGGAACACAGGTTTCATCTCAAGAGCCAAAGTTGATTTATTGGTAGTGGCCACCTGTGATCCTGTATTAAGAATGTTTCTGAGGCCACATCTCAGCTTAATAAGGAAGAAAACTGTAATTACTTAGTGCTGTTTGGCATGACCATGAGAGGACAAATCTTAATTAGTATTTAAAATTTTACATAAACAAACCTGTCATTATGAGATGTCTTGAAGGCCTTTCCACCTTCCTTGTGTCTTATAATCATTTCAACTGGTGGGGACTTCTGGTGACAACACTCCTTTGCATATAACCCTCTCTCATCCCCATGGACCAATCATATGATAAAGGCTGTGCTTAAGGAGAGGGCACAACTTTGGGGAAGGCAGCTTCCTTAAACTGAGGACACTTTCTGGAGTATGACAGCCTAAGACATAAATTGAACATTGACCAGTTTTGGAAATTTTAGGCTGGGTGGGAAGGAAAATAGCACCGTGGTGAGTAGGCCACCAGCCTCAGGACAGTCCATGTCCACAATATCTAAAGGACTTCAGGTGGCCAGTTTTCTCCTTCAGACATAGCAGCAGACACTATTATGCTGCCCTTTTCCATAAAGATCATGTAATATTGTTGGGGAAATATAATTTAAAACAGATTTTTCTCAACCTAGAAAATCTCCTCAATTTTATTTTATTATTGAATAAGTGTTAAATCAAAATGTGATGCACGTCACAAGCAATTTGGTAAAGAGATTGCAAAGACAGAAAGAAATCTCACTTTTTTGTATAGCCAAGCCAATACAGTTCATTATATACATGTTCTCAAGATAAACAATAACTGGTCCTCAAAGAAGAAGACTTGAAAGCTTGTAGTTCATCCTAAATTCAATAATTCAAAATAATGGTAATAGGGTAAACTTCTGTGTTAGATAATCAGCTTCATCCAAAGGAAAAATAAACTTTTCAAATCTTTATGACCGAAGGTAGTTTTACAACTTGCAGCAAGGGTACCACTGAAATTAGATTTCTACCATCCCAGAGAAACTAGAAAATAGGGATGCTATCTCCCTCGATGATTATGTTTCAAAGAGATGACTCTCAGGTCTTTGAGGAATATATTCCTCAGTCTTAAATCAGACAAGAGGCTAATTTACCTTTTAAAAAGATATATATATAGCTCAAAGAGACAGAAAAGGACTTATGATTATGAGTTTTCTAAAGTCAGTTCTATAAGAAAAGGAAGAAGATGAAGTTTTTACCTTCCCCTTAACAGCCTAAAAGACCTGAGATAAAGGGCCTGGTCCAGGAAGAGCACCATCAACCAAATATCTACAAAGAATATGGGCTAGTTATACTAGTGGGAACTCAACAGGGCAGGGGGACCAAAGTCTTCTCTGTGTCTCTTTGTCTCTGTATGGCATGGCAAACATTTGTTTACCAAATATTTGTTTTCCAAATTCATGCGAAGTCATACACTTTGAAGTTATACACTCATACCCCTTCTCTTTAGTTCATAATGGTATATAAGTCCCAATTGCCTGACTGCCTGTGAGACTCTTTATTCTTATGGAGCCCCCAATGTATGTGATTAAATTTTATTTACTCCTGTTAATCTGTGCCATGACAATTTAATTCTTAGACCAGGCAGAAGAAATTATAAAGGTAGAGGAAAAATTTGTCCTTCATAATGGGAAAAACAACTTTGAAAAGTGAGGTAAGCAGAATTAAACAGGGAAGTAAATATCTATGTAATTGCAGCACAGGCTTTAGCCAAATGCATAGGAAACTCTGGAGCTGAAATAGCCATCAGAGTTGTCCCAAATGAGGCAAAAGGACAGGGCCTTTGCGTATAACCCTTTCCTACCCCCTTTGGCCAATCATTTGATGCTGGCTATGCCCAAGGAGAAAACACAACCCTGAAAAAGGCAGCTTCTTGGACTGAGGGCACCTTTTGGAGTGTGATTCAGGTATGAGTTATTGAACTCCAACAGTTCAGGAAGCAGATGGAATGATTGCCTCTGAGTTTTGCAGAGGGAACTGGGTGGTGCTTCACAATGTTCATTGTATTTCCTTCTACATCTTTTAACTAAAATGACTGTAAATACTTATTCATCTGTCTGATAACCACCAGACATTTCCTTTTGGAAGAATCAAGAGAAAAAAAATAATTCAAAAAAATTATCAAAGTGATTTTCCAAATACAGGAAATAAAAAAGTAAACCACTTAATTAACTCATTCAAATTTCATCAACAAAGTAGATTATTTTTTAAAGTTCACACCTTTCTTTAACTCCATTATCATATGTTAGTTCAGAAATTATGGATGCAATTTTCTATTTCATCCCATTCTAGGTTTGTATTCTCTGGCATTTATCATTAGTTGGCATAAAATTTGAACTTATTTTTCTAGTAAACTCTGTTCATTCCTATTTGTTTTCTTGCACAGGCTTATTTGTATTTGGAAACATTTTAATCAACAACATAGTAATGACTAGAAAATTACAACAGCATTGATGATGATACATACATACATACATACATACATATATACATACATACATACATATTTAAAATGTACTACATGCCAAGTATTAGAAAAAACAAATTATACCCATTATCTCATGACAATTCTTTAAGGTACTTCTCATAATCCTCATTTTATAGATAAAGAAACTGATATCCAAAAGGATTCAATAAGTTAATATTATACTGCTGATACATTAACAGAGTAAAACTTGAATAAAGGTGGGTTGACTTGAATCTGCAGAGTGCTGCTTCAATGTGTATACTGCCTCCTACTCCACCCCATCCCCACCCACACTTTCACTTCCCCATGCCTTAGGGTCTTCCTATACCATTCTATTGTTAACTATCTGGCTAAGAGGATATGTCATGCAATAGATTTACCATAAGCTTTGAACTCAAAAATCTGTTTGAAATATAACTCTGTTGTATCATAGCCAGTGTAAATAAGTTATTTAATTTCTCTGAATCTTGGTTTCCTCTTCTGAAAAAAATATTTTTTTCCCCTACCTCTTGGAAGTACCTGTAAACTTTCTAGTATGTAGAAATAAATAAATAATAAATAAATAATGATAATCCTAATAAAGAAATGATAGCTGTTGCTATCATGAAACGATTTTTAAATCCTAAACTACAAAGCAGTTGTTTATAATATCAAAAAGAAATTAAATGATTACTGATAACTATTAAATAAATTATGTTATACAGCTTTAAAGGAAATTGTATTTCCTCTAGATAAATCTCTTAAGTATTAAATATTAAATATTTAGGAAATATACCTAGAAAATGCATGTATTGTTAAATTTTAATACCAGAATGCAATGTTATTTATAAATGTATAAACACATACATGACACACATACATTTCTTTCCCAAATATATATAGATGAAAATGTTATCAATGATTCTCTTTTTATGATACAAAATGGGCAATTTTTACTTTCTGCTTATGTGTGTAATTGTATGAGTGGTGTATGCGTGTTCCAAATTTCCATAAAGAACACATATTTTATAAAAAAGTGATTTTTATTTAGAAATAACCTGCCCTACATTGATGTGCACTTGATTCCTATGCTCCTATTTTCCCTTATAAGATCAGCTAATGTTTAGTACTGCAGTACAAAAGGATGCAAATATTTACTTCCTAAACAGTAGGAAGGCCTTTCAAGGGGCTCACTAACGGTTATAGGCACTCTTACAGTTAGCTGATTAAGATTTGTGCACCCATAAAAAGTGTAGAGATTAAAGGAGAGGCCTGAAAATGTATTCATAATTAGAGAGGGGACCAGGGTTGTGTTTGGGACATGATTAACTGGTAATCAGTAAAGAACAAACTGATTATTAGCTGTTCACTTCTTGTTAGTCTTAGGGGATTCCACTCAGTGGCCTAATTAAACTGAGCTTGAAGTCTTCGCATCTCCATTCAGTGGCAATTTCATTATAATATTCAGTTCTTTGCATGAGATTTGCCTTCCCCCTCTTTAATCATATGTTTTGCATTTGTGTAACACCTTCCTTGATTAGTTTCTCTACAGGATTAGCTCTTGATAACTGCATGGTTTATGAAAGCAAATGTCACATATAAGACAATCTGAATATTAAGGTTTATTGTCAGTATTGGAATTTTTCAAAAGAGAAAAACAAACAAAAGACATGTACTTGTTTTAATTAAAATGACTTACTTTCCTTTCTAAACTGTATATTTGTTTGGCTATGAATGTTTTTATGGATAAGATTTCAGAAAAAAAAATTTCAAGGATTCTAGAGAAATAGAAAAATATTTTACATTTTCATCTCAAACTCAAGGGTTTTTTATTAATTGTATTATTCCCAGCATGTAGGTCATCCTCTAAGATAGTAGTAAGTCTTTCTGGCTCTAGAGTATCACTTAGATTAGAAATGCTCTCAGCTCTTTAAAATATGCAGCAGAGGGGCTCTAATGTGTGTTTGTAGCTCAAAATAAAGTTGTGATTTAGCAATTACCCAATTAATTTAATCAGTGTTGATGGCTAAACTGGGACTGTTTTGAATAATGCAGCCCTTCATGTTAATTTTTGGTAACAAAGCATTTGAGTTGGCTATATAATTCATTGATAACCTAACTCAATTAACAAATCTCAATTTCTTATTGTCCAAAATATACTTGATAACCAATGTTTGCCTGACTCTTAACATGTGGCAAAAGAACAATTTCAAAACATGGCTTACAATAAGAAATAAACATGCCTGTTATAAACAAAATAATACCATAATATTTTTCTGAGCCAGATTCTTAAAGTTACAAATTATTACTTATATCAGCATCACTTTCAAAAAGTAATGTATCTTAATAATGCCCTCTATAAATTGGTATGTAGGATATTATGGATAAAACTCAGAACCACTTTCAAAACTACTTTCAGTTTTTGAAATTCTAGTACATATGTATAATTGCTTTATTAACAACAATAACTGCTATTTATTAATGCCTACTATATACAATGTACACTTTAAAAGAGTTTAATTTTACCAGATGACAGTTTTATTCATGGACATTGGTAATAAATGAATTCTCATTTACCTTGAACAAACTATTATGAAAAATTAAGGGCATGTAATTAAAATTTGCAAAAGACTATATTTTCAATATAACATTTTCACAATTTAAGTTGGTTGTTATAGCAGAGTTTTTTTTTTTCTTTCTTGTTTTTTCCCCCTTTCTTTTAGATTCTAAATTCATTGGAGTTTATAGTAATTAGTCTGCCCATGGGGCAAAACTAATATACTAAAATTAAAATGAATCTTAAATGACATAGTATATACTAGAACAAGATCATTACTTTTATGAATATAGGGACTTTAGCAGTCTCGTTTATGTCTGTATTTCTAGCACCTAGTATCTCGATTATGTATGGTGGGCACTTTTGCATTTATTTTGTACAATTTTTATTGAATGAATAAATCAATAAATTGATACTATAGAGGACAGAAGCAAAAATTCCAAAGGATATTCAAACAAGTTTGAAATTTTCTCCCTACTTTAAATCAAACGTTGTCTCTTAGCTGGGGGAATAACCCTACTGTCTCTTGCCAGTTTCTTGGGAATTTTATTATTTAGGCCACTTTTCTAAGTCACCACCCTATTATAACATCAACCTTTATCTTTGAAGCCAGCCTAATTCTTCCACCATACAATATGGATTTGAAAAGCAAAAGCTAATGTTAAGAAAAAAAAAAAAACCTATCTAAAACCCAGTAAAATGACTTATATTTTAAAAGAGATTCATTTACCAGTTGTTTATATGTGGATAATTTAATTAAGTAAATTCTCTGAGTTTCAGCAAAATGATTAAGGTAATTATTAGGTAACTTCTAGGGTGCTTAATCGAAAAATATATTAAAGTACTACATATAGGAGGTGCAAAATTAGTAACTTACTAAAAACATCATCATCTTTGTGATCCTAGTCACCGTGATTATAATTACTGTTATTTTTTTCCCCTAGATCTAGAACACCTAGTTCCCCTTTCCTATTATTTTCTTAAATTCTGTTTTTAAGACATGTTTACCAACTACTCTCCCCAGACACACACACAAATCTTTCCAGAAAACATTTTAAAGAGATTTCTTTCTATTCTCAATTGTGTAACATAAATGTAATTCCAATAATTTTAGTAGTAGTTACACATTTGCACAATATTTTAATCATGTCCCCAGTGTAATGGCACTAAGGAATTTTTCATTTCTATTGATAAAGTGTACATTTTTATAGGAACCTACTGTTTAATTCTTTTAAATTTCTTCCAGTTATCTAACTCTACTTAGACAGTGTTTGAAACTTGTCAAATATTGAGTTATTAAATACCAAAACTTGTCAAATACTACTATAGCTGATAATTTCTGTGGTAATAGGTGCTCTAATAAGTATGTGCACAGGGAATACCCAGTACAACTTCTACATGTGTCTAGAATTGAGATGACACATTTTGAGAGTATCTACTGTATACAACTGGGGACGAAATCACAGCTTAGTAAGAACCTGAAATGGCTGATTGATACATTGCATAGTTTAATTCTGAATCTTGGCATTACAACTTAACTGAACATACTGGTTATTTCAGGATTACTCTTATGTTTGATTAATTTATCACAACCTACTTTGTAATATTATACCACTTAACATGAAATGTAAGAACCTTACTACATTCTACTTGTATTTATCTCTTTCCCAATCTTTGTTGCCAGTGTTTCACCTATTTTTCTATATATATTATAATTTCCCAAATATATTGCTATTATTCATAGTTTAAAGAATCTTTTTTTCTTTTTATGCTTTAATTTGTCTAATTTTTATAGATCAGTCTACAAGTTTGCTTATCCTTTTTTATTCAGTGTCTAGTTTTCTGTTTAGCGTATCTAATAAATTTTTGAATTTAGACATCATATTTTTTTTTGTTCTACAATTGCTATTTTGTTCTTTTATATAGCTTTCATTTCACATCTTGTACATATCATCTCTGTACTTCTTATTAAATATTTAACATATTTATATATTATCACATTCTTATGTGCTAATTTCAAAAACTGGATCATCTGAAGGTATCTTTCAATTGACTTTTTCTTGCTTATGGTCATAGTTACTTGATATTTAAAGTTTTATATATATATATATATTTTTTTCATGTTCAGGAGTTCAGGACATTGCAACTAAATGAGCAATGCATATCTAAGTATAATTTTGTTTTGTTTTGATTAATTTTGTTTTATTTTTCAGGGAGTGGTTAGGGTGAGGTGCTTACCACTGACATTTGTCCTTGACTGAAGTTAAGCTGAAATCTGACCAAAGCTTAAATTAGATTAATTTACCTATTATTTGTCCAATGTAGAATCCACATACCCCTACCATTTGACTTTGTAAGATAACTTGTTTATGTGGTGCAAAGAATGGAGTTTTTTCTCCTTCATTTCTCCCTCACTCCCTTCTCTCCCTCCTTCCTTCCTTCCTTCCTTCCTTCCTTCCTTCCTTCCTTCCTTCCTTCCTTCCTTCCTTCTTTCTTTTCCTTCTTTTCTTCTTTCCTTTCTTCCTTCCTTCATTTTTAACCTATAGATATCTAATTATTTTAACACCATTTATTGAAAGACTTTTTTTTTCCCACTGAATTGTCTTTGCATCTTTGTAAAAAATCAGTTCTCTACATATTTATATGTCTTTTACTGGACACTCTACTCGGCTCTATTGATCTAATTGTTTATCTTTAAGCCAATACCCTTTTTATTGACTACTACGGTTTTATATTGACTTGAAATTGGGTGAAAATCTTGATTTCATTCTATATGCAGAACTCAGTTTAAACTCCAACATCATTCCATTTTTTTGAAGAACTGTTTTCACTATTCTAGGACTTTTTTTTTATGTGGATTTTAAAATTTTTTGTGAAATTCTAAAAAAAGAGCTTTCAGGAATTTGGATTAGGTTTGTACTGAATATACACATCAGTTTAGGAAAAATGATATCTTAAGTTAGCAACACACTAACATAGTGTTTCCTTTTACTAGACCTTCTTTAGTTTATATCATTTCCTATAATTTTTGATTTGTGGAACTTATATATCTTTTTGTATTTCATATTTTTAATGCTATTATATATGGTGTTTTAAATTTTAATTTCTGATTATTCATTAGTGACATATAGAAATGCAGTTTATTTTACTGTATTAATCCAGCAATATTACTAAAATTACATAATACTTCTAGGAACTTTTTATAGATTCTACCAGAACTTCTACATAGATAATCACATCATTTGCAAATAAAGACAATTTTACTTTTTTCTTTAAAAACGTAATGCTGTTTATTTTCTTTTCTTGCCTGTTTACACTGGCTAGAATGATCAGCACAATGTTGAATAGATGTGATAAAAGGAGATATCCTTGCCTTGCTCCTAATTTTAGGGATAAAACATGTAATTTCTTACCATTACCTATGTTGTTAGCTGTAGGATTTCATAAATGCCTTTAATTAGGTTGAAATTTTTTCCTTTTTGATAGTTTTTATCAGGAATGGATGTTGGATTTTATAAAAGTTTTTTTCTCAGTATATTGAGGTGATCATATATTCTTTTTAATATGGTTAATTACATTGATTGATTTTGAATTTTAACCCAAATTTGCATTCCTATGATAAACTCCCCTGGGAATGTATATTATCTGTTTTATATATTTTTGAATTCAATTTGCTAATTTATTTACAGAATTTTGGCATCTATGTTAATGAAAAATATTAGTTGACATGTTCTATTTTCTTATAACTTCTTTGGTTTTAGAATCAGAATATTGCTGTTTCATAGGATAAATTCAGGAACATTCCTTGCTTTTCAATTTTCTGGAAAAGATTGTGTAGAACATTTATTACTGCTTCCTTGAAGCTTTGGTAGAACTCACCCATAAAGTCATCTTGCCTGGACTATTATTTGTTGGTAGGTTTTAACTACAAGTTTAATTTCTTTAGTAGATAAGGAACTATTCATGATGTCTATTTCTTCTTGAGTGAACTTTCATAGTTTGTGTGTTTCAGGAACATTTTTATTTTATCAAAGCTGTCAAATTTAAAGGCATAATATTATTCATAATATTTTTTTTATCTTGTAAATACCGATAGAATCAGTACTGATATCAACTACCTCAATTTGGGGGCTGGTCATGTGTTTCTTCTTTGTTTTCCTCTTAATTAATCTGACTATATTGTTATCAGTTTTTATTGATTTAATCTAAGAAATCATTTTTAGTTTCATTGACTTTCTTAGCCATGATGCAAAGTACTCTATCAAGGGATTTATAAATTTGTAACCTCTTGTTTTTTCAATGAGTATTTCTATGATTTTAGCTACGATTAAAAGACTCAGAAAACTTAGTCCAACTCTTATTTCCACTTAATTAATTTAAAAAAATTAACATTGCATTGTATATAAAGCCTAACACATTGAAATTCAATGTGCACTCAGCCAAGAATTGGGTAAACATTAGTTGGAATTTGTACACATGTTGTCATTAATTTTAGTGAATTAATTTTGTATCATTATGGTTTAATATGTTCAGTTAGAGAGGAGATTGGTATTAAAACTTTAGTAACCTGTGAAATACATTTATACATACATATTTATTTACACAGACATACATACTTAACACCTAATTGAATAGAGATAACCAACAATCAAATCAATCACATTTGGTTAATCTCTGCCAAATTATGTTGAATGTGAGTAGGTAAGTATTATTATTAGTTAATAAATGTTCTTGGGTGTTTAATTTGACTGATTAAATGAATTTCTATGTCTTCCATTTGAAATTTTTTGTGAGGTGACTTGCTATCTTTGGGATTATTATTTAACATATGTAGAATATTAAGAAGGTGATCAGATTTCACTTATATTGTTTGCAATTAAGTAAATCTAGCTTCTTTAAAGCTCTGAGTGGTTTATATATTACTTAAGTTTTCTGAAGGCCTCAAAGACAAAGTACTGTAGAATTATTAAACCAGAAGCAAGAAAGCTGGTAGTAAAGTGGATAATTATAGAAGTATTATCTAGTAAAAGGACTGTGATAAAGTCACAGAATCTTTACTGATGCTGCTTGCTATAAATGAGAAATTGCTTTAGAATTATTATTTAAATTATGCTATTCTTAAATATAGTCACGGATACTGATTAAGCACCATCTGGAAGTTTTGGGGGAAAGTAACTACCAATCTTCTTTATCTTTTTTAATTAGCATTTAGTCTGAGTTATACTTATGACTTCATTTGTATTAAATATTTATAGATCACAGCCATTGCTGAGTATTCACGGCATTGGAAATCATAAATTGGATTTCAAAGGGAAAGGACAGAATTGCCTGTCCTTTCTTTGACACTGATGCACTTTAGAAATGCTTTATGGTCAGAGATATTAACTATTTTTCTTGTTTCAATAACTAATCCCAAAGTCATAGTTGGTCTTTTCATATTTTTCTATTTCTTTGGTTTGCTGAATTCTCTTGTATACATCCTCTTTAACAGCATTACTTGTGAAGTAGTGTATTACAGCACACAAGATCACATACTCAGGAGCAAGCTTCCAGGGTTTGAACTCAGCTCTGCACCAATGATAGGTAGTTAGTGAACCTATTTATACTTCAATTTTCTTATTGCAAAATGGGAATAATAGAGTTTCTATTGGGAATATATATACATACACATACCATGCATACACAAACAAGTATGTAACGCTGCCTGACATATGATAAGAACTACATTAGTATTCGCTATTAATAAGTCTTTCTTCTTTTATCATCCACTTATTCTCTTTTTCTTTTGACTTTGTCTTCTTGCTAATTTACGTAACCTTCTCTTTTATAGCTTTACTCACAGCTGTGTGACTCCATATTTCACTCAGATTTCTATTAGAGAAATCATTTTTAATTATGTCCAGCTATAAATTTTTATTTCCTAAAATGTAAATTTTCTCCTTTGGACTGAAATATAAGAACATTCTATTTAATCTAACATGTCTAAAATAGCATATGCTAAATATTGTTAGCTGTCATTTATTTATCATACTGTATTGATTTGTCCTTATTCTATATAATCAATATATCAAGACTTTGGCAAATAATTAAATAATGCACATTTCTGTCAATGAAGATAGTTTAGCAGTTATCATTTTCATGTTTTCTTTTTGTCTCAAAATTTTTAATATTCACCTTATCATGAGAAAAACTTTTATAAATCAAATTTTTTGACTACTAGTTCTGATTGTATTATAGTACACAGCAAGATATACAAGAAAGTGTCCAGAAAACCACTGAGAACCTGTGCTCATGGTAGTCCTTAGTGGACACATTTCTTGACACTTGGATGTTGGTCCCCATCTTTTTGAGCAGTGTTTATATTAGAAGTAATGAAACTACTTTATGAAATGTAGAACATATGTTTTCCCTTTTACATTTACCAGAAAGTTTATATTTATATAACATTTATATATAGATAGATAACATTATATATATATATATATATATATGTATATATATATATATATATATATATATATATAACATTTTATATCTTATTTCTACAAAGTAGTGACATTAAATGAGTCTTAAAAATTTCCAGCCCACAGTAGCATTTTGTCCCATGGAAACATACACAGTGATATGGTAGGAATACAGTAAGTATCAATAACCTGAGGAAATGCAGTCTTGAGGTTGTCTGGATATTATCTCTTAGTACTATATACTTGCTCTGAGTCACTTTACCAATAATATGAAGGTAACCTTCAAAGATATTTAGATTATTTTGTTGACCTTCGCAATTCATTTGACTCTATCAAAACAATGTCTCCTTTCCTTCTTAAAAAAAAAAAAAATTATGAGTTTTCATGCTTTCGACTGGGTCTTGTGTTTCTAGATGGCAAAGCCTCCTCTTATGAGGACATATTTACCTTTATGTTGCTATTCTTTTGTATTTTGTTCAGATAATCCTGTATCTGCTTTTGATGCTCAATAATTCAATTAATTCTAATTGTTTTTGTTTTTATTATCACTCCTCCAATGGGAAATTTTATATTATAATATACTGGATGATTTAATTTTTTTCATTGACTCTATAGTACGACCAATTTAAGGTATTGTATTGAAATGCACATTTTACTCTTAAAATTTTATGTACCTGAATATATAGATTTAATTAAAAGGTGTTGGTGAGAGAGAGAATGGACATCAGGACAATTATACTATTTTTTCCTGAAATTATTTTCAGCAGACAGAACCTTCCACATGAGCAAATACATTTTTATTATATGAGTTAAGAATAAAAACAAAACTCAAACTGGAAACAGGGAAGCTAAAACTTCTTATTATAATTGTTTAAGACACAAATTTGAATTAATTTTATTTCTTTCTTTCAATACTCTCCTCTTTGTTAGTTTCTGCCAATCCACAACCAAGAATGTAGGACAAATATTTACATGGAATTTCCAAATAGCATCAGAGAACTCGATTTCATTTCTAAGGATTTGTAGACCATTTGAAAAATTAAAGCATTACCTCTACTGATAATGCAATAATTTGAGGGAAAATGAGATGCATTGTGCAGACTCCTGACAGTGAACATAATTCATAGCCTGTTCTAAAGTTCTGTAGGACACTCCCTCCAAAATGCATAAGATCATAGCATCTCATGTCATTTTAAAGGATCAAAGATAATGAAAGATCAGCGAGGTTTTTTTTTGTTTGTTTGTTTGTTTGTTTGTTTTTTGATGTATGGAATTAAAGGAGTTGAGATGTGGGGATGTACAAGAGGGATTGGAGGCATGAGTACTGTGTGGTGATGTCATAGCAGTATAATGCAGAGGAAACAGAGGCTGAAAAAGAAAATTAAAAGGAGATAAGAATATATATGTTATGGAGCTGACAAGAATTTACTGCCTGCCTGTACAAACCAAAAGAAATGTAGGAACGGGATTTTACAGTGGAGAAAGGAATTAGTTTATTAGGATTGGTGCCTGTGCTCCAAACACTCAACTCCCAGGTGGCTTCCAGATAAGAAGCTTAATGGAGCAAAAGTCCTCTTATCATGAGTAACTGGTTTGGGGTTGTAGGTGAAAATGATTGGTCAGGAGTGAAGTAAAGGTGGTAAATCATGATTTCAGGTCTGGATGTCAGCTTCTGTGTCCCTTAGTCTGGTCTCGGGAATGTGGCCAGGGGTCATTCTGCTTTAGGGCTGGGAAGCTGAAACAAGACTTAAAGCATGGTGCTATCTTTGCCTTAAGGAAACCCATACCTTGTGACCATTAGTCAGGGCCTGGCCATGGTTTCTGGCTGCCTCAGAGGGTTAATGATTAGTAAGGAAAAGGGCAGAGGCTTATGGGGCATGCTGTGAAGAGACTCAATAGAGGACTAGGGGTACATGTTAAATCAAAATCACACAGTAAATCAGGATCCTCAAGTTCATATATGTATGTATGTGTATGTGTGTGTGTGTGTGTGTGTGTGTGTGTGTGTGTGTGTGTGTGTATCCTCCTCCTTTGGCACTCCCCCGCCCCCCGTCCCCCGCACACACACACAGAGGCCAGCTTTGAGGGCTTTTTTCTTGATGGTAGCACTTACTCCTGAACAGTGATAATGAGTCACAGACCAATAGTAGACCTAGAGCTACACAAACAAGTAGCTCTTTTGTTAATGTAGAAAAGGGGAAAACTTGCCGCAGTGTTCAGTTTGTAAATTCCCATGTATCTCTTTTGGTTTTTATTTTACGCCTAGTCTAGTGAATTATTGTTGGATAAAAGTGTATTTGCTTTAAAAATATACTAAAATGGTTTCAGGTAGTAATCATGTTTTCACCTCATTGGAAATAAAAGAGCAGATGCACACTCTAACTGTTACACAAAAATTACAGGTTCCCAAACCAAAAATAGTTCCCTTAATATGTATGTGTTATATCTTTATTGCTATTTTTCCCTAAAATGTTTGAGACTGACAGCTGTTATTTATAGGTAGGTTGATTATGGGTGTCTTTTTTCATTCATTTGAAGGACCTCCTGCTGTTTTTGAAATAGTGAGATAATCCTCCATATTGGGAACCCAAAACATGAAATGTACCATATTCTTTGTAATTCACACTTGAGTTTCGGGTAAATTTTCTTTTACTTATTCATGTTATGTTTGAGTTGTCTGTGTGGCTTCTGCTTCTTTGATGTAAAATCATTTGCCTTTATGGCAAAATGAAACAAAGAAACAAAGAATTTTATGCAACTAATTCTAGTCTCCCCACCCCTACCAATAAATTATTTTCTTTATTGTTAAAGGGAAAAATAACTATATTAATTTGCATAGAGTAAATCAGTTTTCAAAAAGCAGTCATATTAGCCTTAAAATAAATCTTGCTGCTCATGTCATAATTTTTTTCTGGTGGGCTTGGTTTAAAAATAAAAATGAGTAAAAATTCTTTTTACTTAAAAAGGGCAAGTAGCAATTGCTAGTGGAGACTTGACTATAAACTTCATGAAGGAAGGACTTGTTTTCATTTACTGCTAAATTCCAAGAGTCCAGACTAGTGTCTGGCTCAGATTATCTGACAATCATTAATAAATCAATAAGCCATTATTACTTAAAATTATTTTGTATCAGTTCTGTATCATATTATGAGTCTTTTTTGGGAGGTGGGGTGGATAGGAGATATTTCCATTTACAATGGAAGTGTATTTGAAGAGACAAAAATTAGTCGTTCCATTCAGCTGTTACAATCATACCTACCTTACCACAACCCTGATTCATTTGCTATTTAATACCCAAATATGTTAATTGAGAGTATTCTAAGTACAGCTTAAAATGTTGATTTTTATCTGTCTACCTATGTCTTCATATGTTTAAAATCACCTTATTAAAGTATGTTTTAAAATTACCTTTATGCATTACATGTTTAAAGTCATTTTATGGAAAGAGGGTTAGAGTGGATCTTGTTTCTAAAACCCATAAAAACTTTTTAAAACTTAAAAATAATAGTAAGAGTTTGTTACAATTCCCATACTACTTTCTTTTTTATATTAACAACCTAAAAGTTACCAACATAGATTTCTTACTAAATATCTGAGGGGAAATTCTTTATTTTAGTTATTCTTATATTTTTTTCCAAAAATCGCAATTTCTTCTTTGTATTTTCCCACAAAATGCACATGTCATTATTGAGTATAAAGTAGTTATTGATGAGCATGCTAAATAAAAACAGTTCTCATATTTCTTTAGTTACATTAAGATTTATATACTTTAATAAAGCACAACATTTATTACCCTCTTGGTTTATTTTTTACTCTCAAATATTAAATTCATTTAACATTGGAATTAATTAATCATTGTGACAAGAGAAAAATTATGAAATGTACTAAATTAAGTTACATTTGGCCTGAGTGTGAAAGATACAAAGAGTACCTAACACGTTAATAGCTGTGATTCAAGTAACAAAAAACAAAAAAAAAACAAAAAAAAACTGCTCTCACATTCCTGAACTATGTTGGAACTTTGAATCAACCTCTAGGCAGCTATCTAAAAAGGAGTAGCAAACCTCCAGATGCCACTGCATCTTGCTTATGCATGAAAAATTGGTATTTCTTACTTACAAACCGTACACCTCTTCTAGAACTGCCCCCACATTATCTTTTCCTGCCCCCTTTATCTGTAGCCAATGTAAACTCTTTTAAAACAACATACATCTTTCTTCCCCAAAACATAATGTATAAAAGAGCCAGCCCATCAGCTCCAGGATGCTGGACAGTTGCCTTCAACTAGAGCTGCTCCTGGTAGTTTAGACTTCATTTCCCAGAACCTGGTCCTTTTCTAACTAGCATTTGGCTCAATAAACTCTTTCTTTTAGAAAATCTTTCAGCCATAAAAGTTTTTTTTTTTCTTTAACAATTGAAATTAACATTGAAGAAGTCTTTTGTGTTTTTAATTGTGTTCTGTTTCTTACAAGATGTTAAGATAAGAACCGTTCATACCTGTGAAGACTTTTTATGAGTTTATTTGAGCCAAACTGACAATTGTCTGGAAGCAAAATCTCAATGAATTGAGAAAATGCTCTGGAGAATGGCAGTTTTGCAGTTTATTTTATACATTAGAATAAAAGGAGACATAAGGAGGGTTACATAAAATCCATTGGTGGTAAATTAATGGGGCAGGGAAAAGCAGAGCAGGAAATCTCTGGGATTGGATTAAAAAGTAAAACGGAAAGGTACATACTTCTTTTACATTGGAGGGTGCAGAATAGTTAATATAAACATTTTTAGCACATAGAGATGGTATTCGGGGAACAAGATAACAACGAGGGATTCTGTGGTCTCCTCTGGTGCAGGTGGTTGTTCCCTGTAGGATCTGGAAAGGAGATTCTCTGACATTTCAAAGGTATGTGATTTTAGATGAAAAAAAACAATATGTTCATTTAAGATAAAGATTGACTTTTGTCAAGGAAGCTACAGGCCTAGGATGTGACTACCCTCCGTAACCCGCTTTTTAGTTAGAAATTTTTATGCTCAGATCATCCATCCTATGTGGTTACTTTTAGTCTCTGAGTTTGTAGGGCCCATCATACTGGGCCCCCCTGAGCTTGTCAGGTTTAGTATGTGGCCCCTTTTTTATTTACAAAGATAAAAATTTTTCAGTCTGATAAAATTATATTAAATTAAAAAGTCTACATTTATATTAAAATAAATGAGGTTGTATTTCTTTAAGGTAAATTTTCACGATTATCACCTATATTTTTGCTTTACAGAATGTCGTCCAAACTCTGTGTCTTCTCTATTTTCTTAATGCAAATATGCTATTTTCTTTCATGAGCCATGTAGAAATCATTGCTAACCCATCTGATTTAAAGCCACAGCTTGAATTTTAATAAGGTGATATTATTTGCTGTACTTGTTCCTATAAATTGTTCAATGTTTGCCCTGTCTTGCTAATTCTGTGAATGGATCAAATTACCCTTGCCTTTCTAGAGAACTTGGAAATAAGTGCTGGCACTCAATCAGTGAGGCCCAGAGTTGTGAGAGCTTAATGTTTACAAATCTAAAGTGAGGGCTCTAGATTTTAAACAAGGAGCATTATTTATTCAGTCCTTCAGGATACTTTTTGGAGATAGTAAAATGAGATTCTTCTGGAGTTTTGTTACTTCTTTCAGGCTTCTGAGACATTGTTATATTTAAAGAGGTGAAAATACATTAAATAGAATACCTGTGGGCTTTAAAGAGTTCACTCTAACCTAAAGTAAGATAATAAAAATTACAACCAACAATATCTACAATAATATCTATGTTACAATGAAATATGTTTACTTGGTAAACATTAGCTGAATGTCCTTCAGGTCTGTCCTGATGACTTTTTTGGTTATATTGGGTCATAGTAGGAGAAAATCATAATCTGGATATTTTAAATTAATATTTATCCTGAAATGTAAGAATCGAGAGAATATTTTCTGTCCTATAAGGATAATGACGCTGTTTCCATTCAGTTAAATATTTGTTTTATTTGAGAGGTAGAAAGCTAGCACTTGACTGGAGATTAGTAAAAGATGAGTGTTTCAGATGGATGACCACCCCTTTTGTTACCCCTAGGGACTTGCCTTCTGTGAGGAAGTTCAAGTCATTAAATAAAACAAGTAAACTTCCAGAATGATATAGATTTTTCAGAAGTCTTAATTAAAATTCACAGAACTTTAGAAAACTGTGAAATGCCCTCTTCTGATACTTCATCTACTGTGTTATTTGATTGTCTGATTTAAATATATGTTTAATTAATATTAGTATGCAATAGCCTAGAGAGAATCGGAGTAAATGTCCTCTGATTGTGAAGTGATTTGGCACTTTTCAGAGGGAGCAAAATGAAAGGTTATTGATTAAAGGGCTCTGGCCTCTTCTAAAGATTCTAATTCCTCACAATACCATCCAGGATGTCACCAGTCTCTGGAAACACCAAGATCAGAGACAGCAGAAACCACATGTCCCCTTTCTAAGAGTTAGCAGCTCTCCAATATACTATAGATATTATGTCTAGTTCCCTATAACTAACACATATAGTCTTGAATTACTGTCCTAAATCAAGGATGGACAGAAAATTAACATTGAGGTGTTAAATGTAAAAACTAGAGAGTAAACTAGTAGAGGAATCAGAGATTTCTATACTTAGGTCTTTAAGTCTCTTGACAGCTGTTCTTTACTTATAAAGATGATGCTTCCTCGGGCATCACACCAAAAGTGTTCAGGCTGACTTCCAAACCATGATGAAATCCATGTATTTTTGTTCTATTTAGAAAAGTTTCCTCTACTAGTTCCTCAAGATATTTGAATAATTATTCAGTATAACTTCTTAGTTAAAGAAGATAAACCAACACTGATGAGTTGGCTAATGAGCCCTTTGGCTTCAAACACTTAAAACACATTTCGTTAATAATAAAGTTTAGAGTCTAGAAACATTATCTTTTATAGAGTCTTACGCTGTTCTTTTAAATTGAGGCTATTCTTTGAAGCATGCACTGTTGAGGTAGTATTCTGGATCGATAATATTCCGTCTCAGAAATGGGCTCATGTGTTTGGGGTTTAAATTTGCTGTTTGATTTTACTTTTTTTCCCCCAGCAGAACTTCCTTAAGTTGTGACTTAGGATCTCCCTAGTGCTTTTAAATTCTGACAGAGTTCCGGCTTATAAGCTCAGCAGGTTTTCACAAGTTATAAATCAACAAAAACACAAAGGGATGTGCATAATGAGAAGTCATCCTCATATACAGTAGTAGTACAACCCCTTTCTCCTTCCTCTGCTGAAGTCACAGGACGCAAGATTCTATTCTCTAAATACTTTGAGCCAAATTGTGTTTTGAGGTGGACAGAATAATTAGGAGTCAAATCAAAGCACAACACATGACAATTTTTTTCTGAAATCAGGCCACAATCAGTCCAGTCTCAGCTTTAATCTTATAGGAATATAAACCTGTTAGTAATGACTTTTTTTTTTTTTTCTACTAGAAATATACTTTAAACATATAGTGTAAGGCAGGGGGCTTTATTTTAAATCTCTAATTATAATCATGGGAGAGGACCTTTCAACAACTTTTTTTTTCTTATTAGCAACTACCAGAAGGCATAGAGAGTTCAGGTTCTAGAGAGCAATTTTGTGGGAAGAGTCACTTGTTATAAAGATATGTCACTTCATTTAGGAAGAAAATCAAAATTGGGCCCCAAATTTTCTGTGAATTATACTTTCTAAAGGAAAAAGCCAATCATGGAAAATCTTACATGATCACTAGTGAAAACTTATACTAGGAAAAATTAATAATTCAACTTTGAATCAATAGGAAGAAACTTTAATTTCTGATGTGACTATAAACTTTTATAATGGGACATATAAGGTTTCAGAATTTGCTTTTATTATTACTTATTTTAGGTAGATAGATATAAATCACTGGTCCTTTTACATTAAAGCTTTTACATTATTGGACAAAAGAAGAGAGGCGTGGCTGGAAGAAGATTAGGCTTAAAAAACTACAGTGAATAAATAGAACATATGTTAGAATGTGTCAAATATTTATCAGATATTTAATTCATAACCATATATAGATAACCTGTATGATCTAAAACTCTTATTTTTAAAAAAGAAGCAACTCAATTAGACCATAATCCCTATAATTCAAACTAAAAATTTTACTATTTTGATTCCAAATTAAATTCACCTAATTCTTCTCTGGTTACAACATATAGCACATCAAAAATAAAATAAATGTTTAATACTTTTTCTTGTTTTTGATTGAATAGATTCCACTTTCATTTTTCCTGGGGATTTGGCCCTCACATTAAGTTTTGATTAAAGAGATATTTATAGTTAATATATAATATTTTAGAAATAAGTAATTAAAAATCTTTGTTCCAGTGTTAAGCAAGTTCAGTAACTATTTTGGCCTCATTTTTCTTTTTTTTTTCCAATATCTAAAATAATCTCTTCTACTGTCATCATTCTCTGGAAAATGTGAAATTTATTGATTGTTTTACTTTTTCAATCAATAAGAAAAGCTTTTTATTTTCTCATCTTAAAAGTAAAAAAAAAAAAAAGATATGAAGATTCAATTAAGAAAATATTAATAATGATAATAGAAGAATGGTGCATGGATTATTATATGCCTTTAATAATTTGACAACACTTAAAAACTTTTGGGTTATAATTTCAGTTTTTTAAATTAAACCAAATGATCAGTAGTAGCCACCAATGGTATGCTGATATAATTTTTTGTCAATGGGAAACAAATTTGTAAGAGCTTTATTAATTTTACTGTCATAAAAATTAGCTAAAATTTGAAGTATTATTATTTTTAAGTGGAGAGTCCCTTAATGAATTGTGTTTCTGTTTTACAAAAGACAGTGTCTCGAACAGACTCAGCATATGCTTGCTTACAAAACTCCCTCCTGATCCAACACACCCTGATAGTGACTTTGTAGAAAAAAAACTAGTTTCTAAGAGATAGATGACTAACCCAGAAGTAGATGGTTTTCAGACATTGCATCAAAGATGGTTGATTACATAGAAGGTATTTTAATTTTTTATTTTAGAATCTCTAAAATAATTCTGAAAAATTGTAGGTCGGGCTACTTCATTAGCTTCTTATAAGAACAAAGAAAATTCTTTTTTACATACCCCACAACATCGATATCACATATTACCACTAATTGGAATGAATTCTTACCTTCCCAATTGTAAGTCAGTGATGTTCAAGATTTCTTTATGATAACGTGGTAAGAGTGGCCTCACTTTCATCTATTAATGTCATCTCTTGTGTGCTTGAAAAATTCGCCAGAACTGATTAGAGCAGATATTAAATGATAATTGGACATTTAGTGCTCGTCAAACAGAAAGTGACAGATGGGGCACTAATTAAATTATAGTTCTGACATTATTCACAATGGTTTATGACTCTTCAGTGATGACCTTCATGCATCTCTTATTCCTATTTTTTTTCCCTCTTTGGTGGAGAAGGAAGGATAATAGGTTGATTGATAGAAAAACTCTCTCTTCAAAACACTGAGCAAAAAAAGAAGTGTTTAAGATGCCTCCTTTTTAAAAATACTAAGATAAAACTTTTTAGGTAGTGCAATGACTAATCATAAAACAAAAGGAAAACTTACTGTGAAATTAATGAATAGGGAGAAAATATCTAGGTAATCCTAAAAAAATATACAAAGACAGATTATAATAACTCTATTTCTGGAAAGGGTAAAAACCTTTTTTTCTGATTTGAATAAAGAAAATATGAAATTCTGATATCAGAAATGAGGATTCAATGATTTTTTATTAATGCCTTTTTTGTTTATTAACTCAACCTTGCATTACTAGCTATCTCCACCAGCAAAATGAAGCAACTTGCTGAAAAGAAAGGGGTAGGGGAGGAATTAAAAGAAATTCTAAGCTACAGTTGCTGAACCAGAACTGCATTTTCCTTTTCAATTAAAAGAGAAAACACAGTGTTAATTACTTTCTAACTTTAGTTTCTTTAATTTTACTGCAGTATTTAATAGTCTAAAAAAAAAAAAAACTAAGTAAAAAATCTCAAAGGATTTTATGCTTAGCTTTAGGTTCCAGCAGTGAATAAGCCTCTGTCTAGTGACTGATCACAGTTTAACTTAAAAAATAAATTATTTTATGTCATGTCTTTTTCCTATAATTTTCTAGGCATTTTTTCTGCTTACAATATACCCAGCTTTAGTAACCATTAATGATGAGACTTAGGTCTGATGACTAATTAGAACATGATATGCCATCCCGCCGATCACATACACACTCTATAGGGTGAATGAAATAAAAAGAAAGATTATTTGCTTTTACTAATATGATCTTTTCAATGTGTAAAGCCATGGAAAAATAATTAATGTAGAATTTATTTAGATTATTTTACCTAAACATGTTCTGTATTTTAGATATGATAATCAGCTAGCCAATTTAATATAAAAGATTAAATAGAATTAGACATAGAGACAGGGTTTTAGTCGACCTGGCTATCTGTAAAATCTGGAATTTTCTTCACCCTGTAAAACCTTACTTTCTTCACTGGTAAAATAACATGGCTTTAGTTGTTTTATAAGTCCTTTCATACTTTCAAAAGTCTTATATTTGTTATACATGACTTTTCATGTTTCAAGTCAATAGAGTCAATGTAGTTTCAGTGTCAATAGCAGTTTATTTTAAAAGAAATTTTAATACATTAGCAATCGAATAATATTTTTGTATTACTCAAAAAATGTAAATATATTCATTAATATAGCTGAAGAGTAGTGTTTTAAAAAAATTCTAGTTAACAGCAGGCAACTCAGCTACGTAAAAATCTTTACAATATTCTTTTCATGTTTGTTGTTGGATATCCGGGCTATAGCTGTGGGCATTAGAGATGTTTGTGTATGTTTATATGAGCTTTTTTGTTAAGCATTGTCTTGCTGCTAAGATATTTCTCTATATCTTTCTGAATATAAGCAACAATTGTCCTTTGTACCCTGTTCTGATAATTCCACTAAAGTAGAATATGAGGTTTTTGGGCCATGATGTATCTTTGACAAACTTAGAGATTATGGTTTCCTTTAGCCTTTCCCAAATGCACACAGAAATATAGAATACAAACATAGAATTTTGTTTGTTTGTGTAACACTTTTGTCAGGAGGAAACAACTAGTTCTATGGTCTATGCTTTCTAGAATTTTCTTTTCCTCCTTCATATACCAGAATATTTAAATTTCTCCGATCTCTGTCATCTTTCTGTCTTCCATGATACATGAGAAATCACCATGACCAAGAGTGTTCCTATGGTTCCACCTGGAAATTATCTCAGTGTTGTGGAGTGTCAGTAACTGGAGACTTGGGTTCAATTAAAATGCTAGGGACTTTCTTTCCATTGTCCCATTTATTGCAGGACATCTTCCCTATACACATTCTATTTGCAGTTTAAATATTCTCCTTTGCATAAAACGTGCAAATAAAATTATAATCACATAATTTCTAGTTTCTGTTTCTTTTATATTTTTAGAAATGTATCTGCTTCAAATAGTAATGATGTGCCTTTCTTATCTTGCCCCTTACTCTAAGCATGATTGAGAGAGCTTGTAGTTCTCATCATGTTTTATAATACTCGCTTATTTCTCCTTTTAGCTTACCAAATACAAACCTGTGTGGTTCAGTTTGATCCAGAGCTAAGATGATAATGTGAAGTAATTCTAATCCTTAGACGTGCCAAACCTTTGTTTTCACCTACAACAGCATTTGTGTAAAGAACTGAGTTGCTGAAGGCATAAAAATGTAGCTATGATCAGCTTGTTATTTTAAATTTAGCTAATTATAATGTAAACTTCAATGAATAATTAAACATCAATAGTGTGTGTTATGAAATTTTCATTTGTGAATATTTTTCTATCCTCAGAAGAACTGAGGAACAAAGAATGAAGACACTTATCAGTAGGTTCAGGCGTAATAACAATACCTACCAAAGAATGAAATGTCCTGGTGAATACATGTTCAGCTTGGAAGAGATCGTAGATATTATTTAAACCAACATATGCAATTTGAAGAGACTGAGAATGAAACATGATAGAACTTTTCAGTTGTCACAATCACTTGGTAGACCTGGCTCAGGAACCTATTGACTATCAGTATAGCAATCTTTCAGTTTTCTTAAGTGACAATAAATTATTTATCCAGGACAGAGGTTATGCACATTTATTTCTTTGTTTATTTGTTTGTTTTAATAAAAAGCCAGATAGTAAATATTTTTGGCTTTCCAAGCCACATGGCCTTTGTTGCAACTACTTGATTCTGCAGCCATAGAAAATATTTAAACAAATGAGTATGATTGTGTTCCAATAAAAGTGTTTCACAAACAGATGATTGTGTGGATTTGGTTAGTGAGAAGTACTTGGCCAATTCCTAATCTAGACAATTTCAAAGCAATATAATATTTTTAAAAATCCTAAGCAGTACACTTAAAAAATAGCTAAAAACATAAAGTGTATATTATACATATTATTTCCACAATAAATAAAGCAAAAACCCTAAAAAGATCACCTTATGTACCACTTATCTTTATGATAAGACAGTTGAGCAATTGGGTGCCTACTCTTAAAATGGTAGTGAATAATAATTTGCATATAGTTTGCATTAATAAAATTATTTCTCAAATGATTGAGATATGATAATGACAAGTCAAGAGAAACTAAATGATTACGGTAGAGATTTTGGGAGAATATCACCTGGAAGTCTGAACTGTGTGCCTTAAGAACCTGGTAATCAGTCACATATTTGTTTTAGCAAGATAGAGCTTAATAGAGAAACACATCCACCAAAGGGGTTTATGTTAATACATGGTCGAGTTTGCACAGTTCAAAATAAAATACCTGTAATATCTAGCATAGATATAGTTTTGGTGGAAAAGAGATAAGATCTTTAAAGAAACCAAATATTTTCCTTTGCTTTTCTCATTTCTTATGAAAAGCCTTCACAATATTTTTTTAATATGCGAACCCACCCATCTGATTTCTTAAGAAATTGATCACACTCTCTTTTCTTTTATTCTTTCTCTCTCAATATTCTTTAAATTTTGGTGAGAGCTCATTAGATATGAATTCCCTTTTCAAAAACTCCTGTTTTGTTGTATAAAACATAATTGTTCACAAGTCAAATAATATAGTGGTTCCTGGATGACAAGTAGAGGCTACAGAGAGCTAGCTACTCAAGCTATACAGATATCCATCTTAGATGATCAGTCTAGGAAAAGGTACATTGAGGAAAAAAGGTTAAATTTTGTCTTTTCCAAATACATATTTTTTACATTATTATTGAGGCACAATTGAAACATACATATTTAAAATTTATAATTAATTTTGGCATATGTATATATTCATGAAACCATCATCACAATTAAAATAATAACCATATCTCTCTCTCTAAAATTTTGCTTGTGCCACTTTGAAACCCTTTCCTTCTTCTCATCCCATCCATATGGAATCACTGGTCTAGCTTATATCACTATAGATTAATTTGCATTTTCTATAATTTTATAAATGGACTCACAATGTATATGCTGTCTTTGGCTGGCTTTTTAAATAAAGCATAACTGTCTTGTGATTAATCCATGCTGTTAGTGTAGCAATAAGTCTTTTATTTTTTTATTGCTGAGTTATATTTCATGTTATAGCTATTCTACAAGTTGTTTATTTAAATATTTATGAGCATTTGTTTTTTCCTATATTTTGGCTATTATAAATAAAGCTGCTATTAATATTTATATGTGAGTCGGTATGAACATATACTTCAATTCTCATAGATAAATGTCTAGGAATGAACTGCATAGGTCATATAGTATGACCTTTATTAGGTAAATTTTGTTTTCTCCTAATATTTTTGACTCAAAATATTCAGTAAATAAAGGAAATCCCAAGGAGTTGCAAGTCACCATTTTTAAAATACATTAGCTTTGGGGGCCACCATCACATCCGCTTAGCCCACCCCTTATTTCTGCATAGCTATAATAAAGGTTTCCATGCACATGACTGAGATCCACATCAACAATGTTCTACAACTTTTCTCTACTTTTCTGTCTCAGGGCTTCCTCCCAATTTCAGACACTGTGTCATCCATATGTAGGCATAGCCAGAAAGAGAACAGTTTTTTCTCTGCCAGTTGCCCCACAGATTTGTCAGCTCCTGCAATCATGTGAGGCAATTTCCTTAAAATAATGCTCACCTGCTCTCATGCTCTCTCCCTCTCTCTCCCTGTCTCTCCCTGTCTCTCTCTCCTGTTGATTTGGTTTCTCTAAGTATATCGACATACCCATACATGTACCTGTATACACTAAACACATAAAGCACACACACACAACATAAATATACACAAATGTACACAGAAGGGGTTGGGGTGTAAAAATGGATGAATTTCTTGGGGGATATAATCTTCCATGGAAAAACTCATTGACTTTCAGTAAATTAGGTATGATTGCATGTTCCACATTATGTAAAAAATGTTTCATGCAAGTTATTATTGTTTTCTTGTTTTCTCTCTATTTGAGAAATTCTAATGTATAAGATGAGAAACTATAAACATGTTCTCAGGCAACTGTAGAATTTTCTTTTTTATTGTGAAGTTTCTATTTCAAACAAAAGAACTTTAAAAACTGAAAAAAAATAATTTATGAGATTGAAAGTGTGGGTCTCTACAGAGCACTCATAAGATTTAAGTACTAAAAGTCAATTCCGCAAAATGAAAACCCAATAATACAACTACATTCAATTCATTTCTAAAACAGATGCCACTTACAACATTGTGGATAAGAAAAAGAAAGAAAAAAGTATATGGTTCAGGAATTTAAGCCTTAACAATATGGAAACCTCTATTTTCAAAAAAAAAAAATAATAATAATAACGTGGACAAAAGCATAACAAAACAAAAATACTTGAAGCTGGAGACATAGAGCTTATGAGTCGATTTGAATTCTGACTATTTATTGTTTAATCAGTATACACTTAATTGTGTCAATCAAGAAGACAGAGGTTTTATTTATAATACATATAATTCATAAAGAAAATTGTGATGGTTAAACTCATCATTTCTATGAACAACTTTCACTATTTATTGTGGCTTAATTAATTGGACAGAGACTGGTTATAATGGTTAAAATAACCAAAAAAATAAGATTGTCTGTTAATTAGCCATTGCATTCCCAGTTGCAGATTGTCTTACTTTGGCAAATTTTAAATTATAGATCTAGTAGAGGATAAAATAACAAACAAGACAAAACTATGAACGAGTTTGTTAATACTGTATAAAGTATTAAAAATAATGAGCTTGTATTTTAAACAAGTAAATTACATTTTATTAATAAAACATGTTTTGATTTATTTAGGGACACACTTGTGTTAATGTTTATAAAACAAAAAAACTAGGGGCCAAGAACTATTCTGTGCGCTGTATAAATCAAATGACGTAATATTTATAAGAACTATTTGAAATCAACACAATTATTACCCCCATTTTATTGACGATGACCCTGAGGCAGAGATTGGTTAAGCATCTTCCACAAGGTTTTACAGCCAGCAAGTGGCAGAATCAGGCTTGTAACCCATGCCCTCTAACTACTAAGTCCAGCTGTTAATCACTATACTGAATATATTACCGCACTAGCTTAATTTTATACATAAATGCATTTCTCCATTTTTAATGACAAAGAGAATACTTAGGGTTTAACTAAAGTTATTGTGGAATTAAAAACAAAATCTGTACTGAAGGCAACAGTATATTAAAGTCATTCCTTCCTCAATAACAGGACCATGAGCTAGACTTCTAATTAGTTAGCTTTTTATTCAAACACCTTTTAAAAATCTAATCATCACAGTAGGATGACAAAAAACATATCATTACATGTGAACTAGAATGAAGCATATCCACTACACTCACTGTGAAATAATTCTTGGTATGTCATAAAGGCTAAACATCATTCTGTTTAACAACGACTTGTGTCCCATTAAAGACTGTCTTTCACAATACCTCCCAAATTAGGTTGAATTGAGCCACCAACCTCCCGAAAGAAAATTATTTCCTGTAGTCATATATGCTCTTTTCATAAATAAATTTTGTTCTCTCTGTCAGGCCTCACTTTCTATTTTGAGTTTCAAACATTTATTTATTTTTTTCTCTTTCAGCATTATCGAGAGATTTCATGGCATAGCTGGCATGCTATAATCAATTTATGGTTTAGTTGGTTTCCTTAATGTGGAAGGATAAGAGGTCAGTCTCTGTCATGATGTGAAATAGATTAAAAACTTAGAAAGCTATCTTGATCCTCTTCATTTGAGTATGAAAATAAAACGATGATTTAAAAAATACTTTAAATAATGCTAATGCATTAACTTAAAATCAAAGACATTGAACATAAGAATGATGAACATTTTCTGTATCTTATCCCATGGGATGCTTTCGCACTGGATGAAAAGATGTTCTCCAGTAGCTGAAGGGTGAGAGATAGATAGCATCAGGTGCCTAAGAAAGTAGTTTGATATGAAGTCATCTGTGACTATTAATAACTGTTTCTAGGATAGGGTAACATTGCAAACATCTCAGAATAAGACAATTGGTTTCCAATGAGAACCCCACTAGTTTATGAAAATTATACATGAAAGAAAATTATATACTAATACTTCAACAGGGTAAAATCATTAAAAACTGGATATGCCCATAATATCTCAGGCATTTTATATATATTGTTGCATTCCATCTGCAAAACTTTTCTGCAGGTTAAATGTAATTATTTCCATTTCGTAGATGAAACTGGGGTTTCAGAAAGGCTCAGTTAAAATTGCCTGAAATCACAAAGTTCATAAGAGGCAGGACCTCATTAACCTGTCTAGTGGACTGGGACGGAAAGAAAAAGAGCGTGATTTACCATGTGTCTGTACAGGCTTAAACTGTGCCTAAATATTTCGAAGACTGTTCCTTGCTAGGAAATGTCTGCAAGCCAGTTCATTCATGTCTCATTCTTCATATCCTTATTTTTTTCTCTTCCTCTTTCCCTCTTGCCTAAGGATCACTTATATGGTCCACATTAAAAAGATCTTCTTTAGTCTATCATAGACTAAAAGTATGCAGGTATTTACTAAAACTTATCCAATAATAATGACAATTAAAGCCAGGGATTGGAAATACCAAAGGAAAGACATGTGAATCTATAAACCGAAGTTTGACTTGGGAGTGTTTTATTTATTTTATTTAATTATTTTTATTTTTATTTTTCAATTACAGTGGTATACTATATTATATTAGTTTTATAGGTACAGCATAGTGATTAGACATTTGTATAACTTACGAAGTGATCATCTTGACAAATCTAGTACCCATCTGACATCATACATAGTTATTAAAATATTATTGACTTAATTTCCTGTTATACTTTCCATTTTTATGACTATTTTGTAACTACCAATTTGTATTTCTTAATCCCTTCCTCTTTTTTTCGCCTAATCTCCAATACCCCTCCAATTGGTCAACCATTAAAATGTTCTCTGTATCTGTTTGTTTCTGTTTCGTTTGTTTATTTTATTTTATTTTATTTTATTTTATTTTATTTTATTTTGTTTTGTTTTGTTTTGTTTTGTTTTGTTTTATTTTATTTTATTTTATTATTTTATTTTATTTTTTTAGTTTTCACATATAAGTGAAATCTTATGGTGTTTACCTTTCTCAGCTTCATTTATTTTATTTAGCATGATATCCTTTAGATCTATCCACATTGTTGCAGATGACAAGATTTCATCCTTTTTTATAACTGAGTAATAGTCCATTGTATATCTGTAACCATTTCTTCTTTATCCATTCATCTAGTAAAGAGCATTTATGTTGCTTCCATTTCTTGGCTATTGTAAATACTGCTGCAGTGAACATAGGGATGCATTTGTCTTTTTGAATTAGTGTTTTGGATTTCTTCAGATAAGTACCCAGAAGTAGAATTACTGGGTACTTCTTTGTTTCTTGGTATAGGCTTTGTTTTAAAGTGCATTTTGTCTGATATAGGTATTGCTTCCCCAGCTTTTTTGTTTGTTTCAATTTTCATGAAATATATTTTTCCATTCCTTTACTTTGAGTCTGTGAGTATCTTTCAATCTGAAGTCTCTTATAGACAGCATATATAAGGGTCTTGTTGTTTTATCCATCCAGCCACCAAAATTTTCTGATTAGATCATTTAATCAATTTATATTTAAAGTAATTATTGGTAGATATATAGTTATTGACATTTTATTGGTCATATTTTTTATTTTTTTATTAAATTTATTGGGGTGACATTGGTTAATAAAGTTAGATAGATTTCAAGTAAGTAATTCAATAATACATCATTTGTATATTGCATGGTGTGTTCATCACCCAAAGTCAAATTTCCCTCCATCGCTATATATTTGACCCCCTTTACCTTTACCTACCTCCCCCTCGCCCCACTCCCATTCCCTCTGATAATCACTAAACTGTTGTCTGTGTCTATGAGTTTTTGTTTATTTGTTCATTTTATAACCCACACAAGAGTGAAATCATACGGTTATCGATTTTTTCTGTCTGTCTTACTTCACTTAGCATGATAATCTCAAGATTCATCCATGTTGTCGCAAATGGGAATATTTCATCTTTTCTTATGGCTGAGTAACATTCTATTGTACATATGTATCCCATCTTCTTAATCCAATTATCTATTGAAGGGTACTTTGGTTGTTTTCATGTCTTAACCACTGTGCATAATGCTGCAGTGAATGTCGGGGTGCATACATGTTTATGGATAAATGTTTTCAATTTTTTGTGTGGTAGATACCCAGAAGAGGGATTGCTCGGTCATATAGTAATCCTATTCTTAATTTTTTGAGAAACCTCCAAACTGTTTTCCATAGTGGTTGTACCAATTTACATTCCCACCAGCAGTGTATGAGGATTCCTTTTTCCCCATAACCTCTCTAACATTTGTTATTACTTGTCTTATTGATAATAGCCATTTTTACAGGTATAAGGTGTTATCTCATTATGATTGGTTTGCATTTCCCTAATAGCAAGTGAAGTTGAGCATCTTTTGATATGTCTGTTGGCCATTTGTGTGTCTTCTTGGGAGAAGTGTCTGTTTAGACTCTTCACCCATTTTTTAATTGGACTGTTTGTTTTTTGTTGTTGAGTTTATGAATTCTTTATATCTTTTCGATATTAGTTCCTTATCAGAGGCATTGTTTGCAAGTCTCTTTAACATTACTTATAATACTAGTTTGGTGCTGATGAATTCCTTTAGCTTTTTTTTTTTTTTTTTTGCTCTGGGATTAATTGTCTTTTGATGAACATAATTTATTTGAACATCATGGAATTTATCAGCCTTTTGTCTTTATGGTTATTACTTCTCATGTCCCATTGAAGGAATTTTTCCTTAGCATAGTAGTCATAAAAATATTATCTTTTGTTATTTTTTAAAAGCTATATTACTTTTCCTTTTCCATTCAGACCTGTAATTCACCTGGAATTCTTTATGTCTGGTTGTGTATAAGAGTCAAATTCTACATCATTTAAATATGGAGACCCAATTGAGCCAGCAATTAATAAAATAGCTCACTTTTACCTCTCCTATACAGTATCACTGTTATCATAAGTCATGTGCATATATATTTGTGTCTGGGCACTCCATTTTATTCCTTTGGTACATTTGTTTGTCCTTGAGCCAATACTAGTCTGAATTATTGACTCAATAGTCTTGATATCTGATAAAAATAAGTCCTACTTTTTTTCTTCTTCAAGAGTGCTAGTCTATTCTTTTTTTTTTTTTTGAGATATAATTGACATATAACATTAGTTTCATGTGTATAACATGATGACAATATTTGTATATTGTGAAATAATCACAATAAATCTAGTTATTATTTATCTTCATGTATAGTTACAAACATTTTTTTCTTGCAATAAGAACTTTTAAGATTTAATCTCTTAGAAACTTTCAAATATACAATACAATATTGCTAGTCTATTCTTGACTCTCATATTTACGTATAAATCTTATAACCTTTTGTCAAGTTAAAGTTTAACGAGATGTTATTAAATTATAGATCAGTTTGTGGAGAGTTTGTATGCATACAATAGTACATTTTCTAAATCAAGGTCATATTACATTCCTTGATTTACATAGGTCTTCTTTAATTTTTTGAAATAATATTTTATGTTTTTTCTACATAAAAGCCCTGCATACTTTTGTTTAAATTTATTCATGGACAGTGATGTTTCTAATGTAATTTTAAATTCAAATTTTACTTTTGAAATTACTGTCTTCTTATTTAAATTATATAAGAATGCTTTGATTGTTTTTCAACTTATATCCAATAACCTAAAATCATTTATTAATTTATAAAATTATGTTAGATATTTTTGTATTTTTCTATAGACAATCATATATGAGAATAATAAAAAGTATTATTATTTTTCTTTCTTCTACCTTCCTTTCATTATCTTTCTTGCCTTAATACATTTGCTAGGACATATAATACAATACTTAATAAAATAATAATAGAAGGCATCTTTGTCTCACTCCTGTTAAAATTAAAATAATGAGCTATCAATTGTATTTTTAATTATGGTTATTAATATTCAGTTTTATACCATTGTTTATATATATAGTTTTCAGTTCTCTGTTGAAGTTTTCAATGTTGCCATTTTTTTCTTTAAATATCTGAAATATAGCTATTTTAAAGCTGGATGATGGCAATATTTTAAGCCTCTGTATATCTCTTCCTCTTGTCTTTGTGTCTCTTTAATGTTATTCATGTTGTCTTTTCTCATGCCTAGTTATTTTTTAATTGTGTTTTAGATATATTATCAAAATTGTTTTGGAAAAAATTCATTAATTAGAATGATATTATTTTTCTCTAGAGGGATTTTGTGTGTGTGATTCTGGAGGTGAGTTAAAGCCTAGTACTCTGTATGTTAATCTTATTTGAGAGAATGAGATGATTTGAGATTGAGTTGAAGGTGACTTTTAATTTACCCTTATTCTTAGGGCACAATTTTTAAAGCTTAAGCCCAAATTGAAATAATTAAGCAGATCTACCTTTTCTTACTAAGTTCTGGATTCCAGATTCTGTTATTGTAGTCCCACAAGACACTTAAAAGTGTTGCTTAAACCAATATTCCTCAGGAAATTGACCGATTCCAAAGCTGGCACAAGAAAGACACAGAATGAGCCTAGAAAATATTGTTATGCAGAAAAGTAAGGAATTGCTTAAAAAATGGGGATCTATCATAAAGATGAGAAGCTACCTTAAAAAGGCTCCCACTGACAAAATATTGGGGAAATTTAAGCCCCAAGATAATTAAATACAAAAATGAATTATAAATTATTGTAAATGTAAAAATTCATTAGTCTATATCAACAATAAATAAATATAAATAGCCATTAATTAATTAATTAACTAATTAATTAACAAGGCATAATCTGGGCTGTTGCTTACACTAAAATGGTTGCTGTTTGGTAAATGTGGTCAAAGTGCTGAAATTTAAAAAATCGGTATTTTTCAAGTACCACAGTAAAAATCGAATCAGGCAGGAATCATCTATACATGTTAAGTTTAGGAGGAAGACTTAATAAGTAATAGGGTATTTGTCCTGTCTTAAAAATGTCAAATCGCATATTCATCACAAGGCAATATAATCACTATACAGTGGAGAAATTAAACATCATTTAGACTGAGTGAGCAAAATTAATGTTAGTAACGAAGGCTGCATGAATCGGAGAACATTGTGGTCTCTCACAAGGAAGGCCACCTAAGTGGGAGAACATCGAGAACATTGAGAACATCGTGCACTTTCCAATATAATACACTGAAGAGGACACTAAGTTGCTTATGTTGTGTTTTGGTTGAGAATGTAATGAGGAAATGGGAAAAAAAAATGAGGATAGTTCTATTTAAAAAGGGTGGGGGATTACTGTATTAGTAGAAAACATTAATATAATAATAAAGAAAAGTTGTGAAAATGTTCCACAAGTTAAGGAGGTTAAGGACACCTGGCAATTAATTGAAATAGTTGACCTTAAATAGGAAACTGTATTGGAGTGGGGAACTGTTACAAATGACATTATTAGGTTAGTTGATAAAATTGATTAAAGTATTGTATAGATGTTAAATGTACTGAAATTGTTAAGTACACTGCCATTATCTAAGAGAATATCCATATTCTTAGAAAAGATATGCTAAAAGTATTTAGAGATAAAGACCATGGTATATTGCGTTGCATGCAGATATTTCAGAAAAATTAAAATAAATGTGTATATGCATACAATATAAAACATTAACAATAAACTGAATTGGTGTAAAAGGTATATTTGACTATAATTATTCTTGAAATTTTTATGTACATTTGGAATTATAGCCATATAATTTTTTAAGATTAATAAAACTCTTGTTCAACATCTCAGCTACCCTGTTCGTATCAGTAAATACCTTCAGGGAAGAAGATCTAAATTCCTCACTCCCTCTCCCTGAGTGCTATTCTCCCCTGGATTTTGACCAGTAAGATACCCACCCCCATTTGTTTTTTTTTAGCTTTCCAGTGCCCCCACAAAGATATTCAAGAAGATAGGTCCAAATTACTCAATCTGTCATTACTGTTGTGGAATCAATTTCATCTTTTATTTATGTAAAATTTTTAATGAAAAATTTTTAATGAAAAATTTAAGTACAAAGAAAATTAATATGCAAATTGTATAATGAATTCCTGTGTACCTACAACCCATGTTTTTAAATCTTTACAACTTGACATATTTTCCTTATTTTTAATTACTTTTTAAGAAAGAATATTACAGAATATTTTCTCATATTCCCACTTTATCATTTCTACATATAGCGACTATCATTCATTATTTTGGTGATTATCATATTCATGCTTGCATATGTACTTAAAGTATAAAAATGTCTCTATAATAAACAATAGATAGGATTGTCTGCATGAGTTTAATTTTATATAAATGGTATACATTTACATAAAATTATTTTTAATATTTAATATTTAAATAAACATTATATTTATTAAATTTATGCTGACACCACATATATCATATGACTATTACCACAAATAATTTATTCATTTCATGAAAATGTCAGTTTTTACATTTCTCTCTTACAGATGATGCTACAATGAATATGCTTCTATTGTGATTTATTGGGCATATGGGCAAGGATTCGTGTAGGACCATGAATATAGGGTACTTACTGAGAAGTAGGATTCCTGGGGAGTAAGGAATGTACATATTCATTTTTACTAGCTATTTTCAATTTGCTCTCCAAAGTGCTTGCACCAAAATAGCAATGCTTTCTTTCTTCAGCATGGTTGAGATTTACTGTTGCTCTCTAGGCTTTCCAAACTTTGATACTATCAGACTTTAAAATTTTGCCTATCTGATAGTTATTAAATGGTATCTCGTGATTGTTTAATTTACATTTCCCTGACAACTAGGCAAATTTGTACACACTTAAAATGTGTACTTTCTATTTAAGTTCTGTGATTAGTTTAATTTTGCTCATTGTTCTATTTAATTGTTTTTCTCTTATTAGTTAGTTAGAATCCTTTATCTATTATGGATATGACTCTTTAGTTATACACAATACAAATATAGTCTTCCAGTCTATAGGTATATTTTTGGTTTGTAGTACTATTTTTAAATTTTTTTTCTTTAGAAAAATTAGTTTTATTTATTATTTTCTTAATTAATTATTATTATTTTTTTTAGGCAACACAACTCTTGGTTGACCTCACAGATTGTAAGGACCTTGTCAGCTTACAATCCCTTATTAATTTTTTTTTCTAATTTTTTTTATGCCTACAGCATCTGGTCTTAGGTGGTCTCCCATCCAAGTACTAACAGGCCCGACCCTGCTTTGCTTCAGAGATCAGACGGGATTGGGCTTGTTCAGGGTGGCATGGCTATAGACTATTTTTTTATTAAATTTATTGGGATGACAATGGTTAATAAAATCATATAGGTTTCAAATGTACAATAATATATCATATGTATATTCCATTGTATCTTTACCACCCAAAGTTAAATTTCCTTCCATCACCCTATATCTGACCTCCTTTACCTTATCCATACCCCTCTTTTCTCCTCTTTCCCTCTGGTGACTATTAAACTGCTGTCTCTGTCTATGTGTCTTGTTTGTATGTTACTTTCAGTTTTGTATCCCATATATGAGTGAAATCATATGGTTCTCAACTTTTTTTGTCTGACTGATTTTGCTTAGCATGATAATCTCAAGATTCATCCATAATGCAAATGACAGTATTTCATCTTTTCTTATGGCTGAGGAATATTCATTGTATATATGCACCACATCTTGTAGTACTATTTTTAAGTCAGAAAATTTTAATTATATTGAAACAAAATTTAACATTTACTTTTTAAGATTTTTTTTGTGTCATGTTTAAGAAACTTACAACAAAGTTATAAATGAATTCTGCCCTATTTTTTCTAAATATTTTAATACTTTAATTTTTATATTTAAGCTTTTACTTCTTTTAAGATGTTTTTTATGGTATATGCTCTAATACTTTTTCCTCATGGATATACAATTATCTCTAAACCACAAATTGTAGTCAACATTTGCCCCAGTGATAGTTGTACTATTGTGTTTTGTTTTGAATTTTAATTTTTCATAGAGAGTTGGTTGTTTTTTGGACGTTTTGCTGTTTTCTATTAATCTGTTAATCTAACCCTGAATAGATATCATACGTTCTTAATTAAACTCATTTTGCAATATTTTTACCTTACAACCTTAAAGAAAAATTGTCTATTTCTCACTTACATTACGTGTCTATAGTTCTCTTTATAATAATCCATGAACCCAGGCTGATGGATCAGCCATTACATTGTAACATCATTATTATTTTTTCTATTATAAATTGTCTTTCAAACCATTTTTAATAATCTTTCAAAGCAAAATAATATTAGTAGATATAAATACATATTTATCATTATGAATAAATGAATCAATAAAATGTTGCTGGTTCATAGGGTATATAATTATGTGGATAGTGTAAATTTGTACTTCAAAGTGAATGGGTTCCAGTCCTTTGGTTTACAAGTTGTCAGGTGTGATACCACTCCCACCCCCATCCACATACACATGCACCAGAGTCAAGGTGAGACAGAAAATTTTATCATCTCTATGTATAGTTTTATTTTCTCTATCCCAACCTATCTCTGAAGGTATTTTTTTTTTTTTTTGAAATTTTTTTGATCTATATTGTGGCATTTATTCCAGTTTTATTCCTTGCTCTTTCCTGTGACTTTTGTATCTACCTGAGTACTAAAACCCAAGCCACTTTGGTACCTGAGAATGGCTTTGCAGACTCAGAGCAGTTCTTACCATTCTTATTTTCAGTTTCTTATCTATATTTAACCCCTGGGATTTCTCTCAGTTTCTTGAAACTCTGCTGTACATTTAAATAATGTTTGCTATATTGCATCTAGGCTTTTGCTATTTTGCATCTAGATGTTTTAGAATGAGAGTACATTAGGATTAACTAGATTGTCATCTTGCAAACTGTAGACATCTTTGTATCATGATGTTTATGGCTGCCTTTAGTTTTAGAGGAATGTGAAAAGTTTTTATGAAAATATGGACTTGTCTAAATATAATTTATTATCTTTAAGAGAAAGACACATATAGTCATTCTGGAAAGTCACAGGGAACACATTAAATTTTTGTTATTAATACTAGATTTATTTTTATTTTATTTTTGGAGCAGGTTTTCTGCAACTGTTAGTGTCTATTGGGTACTGTTGCTTCCCTGTTTGACTTGCTATTATTTTCAAGACAATGAAGAAAGCTGAAATAGGTTGCAAATGAGCTTTTTAGCGTTCGGGCTAGGGAAGGGAATAAATTGGTCACTGATAGTTTCTAAAGGCAACGGATCATTTAATCCATAGCCTCCAGTAAAAATGATCACCTACATAGTAGATGTTATAGAAAAGGTCAAACTACTGTCATCCAAACCTGAAGTGGTGTAGAAAAAAAATTATTTCAACTATGAAGATGGCTCTCTCTTCCTTTTCCTCTGCCCCTTTTTTATTCTCCTTCTCTCTCTTTTTTATTTGTTTCTTCTTTCTCCCCAGTCCAGACCTTTCCCAAATACCCCCCACACAAACCTTCAAGCAACTAAAAGTTGTTTCAAGATATCACGATATATCTATTAGAATAGCCTAAATTGAAAAATTGAGTATCGTAAGTATTGGGGAGGATGTGGAACAATTGGAAGGAGTATTTCTTGAACCATTAAACATATACCTGCATGCAACCTAGCCATGTCATTCTGAGGTATTCATTTAAAGAAAATGAAAGCACATGTCTGCACAAAGTTTTGTGTACAAATGTTTAGAACAGATTTATTTGCAATAGCCAAAAACAGAAAACAAACCAAAATTCCATCAAAGATGAATAGATAACAAATTGTGGTATATCTATGCAATATAGGAATAAAGATTTATAAAAGTCAATTAATCTATACAATCTGAAGAACAGAAAGAAAAAAAAATTAAGATTGGAAAGGTATTGATCAGAGTTTCAGTTACCTGTGGGATAACATTAAGTGGTCTAAAATAGTTGTTCTGTGACCGTCAGTGGAGTCACAGAAAGAAAGAAGAAAAAGATTAGAGCAGAAAGAATTGCTTAAATAAATAATGGGTAACTATTTCTCAAATGTTGTGAAAGAAGATTAGCTTACAAATTCAATCTAAAACCCTACACAAGATATATAAAAAACAGACAATACGCAAACACCATGCTTTAAACAATTTTAAAAGCAACCAGAGATAAAAGATGTATTTTTTCCTACAAGGAAATGCTTAACAAAGTCAAAAGAGGTTAGTGTCTCACCAGAAAAAAATGTATGCAGGGAAACAATGCAATAATACCTTTAAAATAATAGGAGGAAAAAAAGAACAGTTTTATGCCAAATTAAAAAAAATCTTTAGAAATGAAGGTAATCTAAAATAAATCAAGATAATGAGAGCTGAGAGAATTTCTCTTCCATCAGAACTGCACTAAAAGAAATGGCAGAGAATTCTTTAACCTAAAGAAAATTAGTATCAAGTAGAAAACTTAATCTATATAAAGGAATGAAGAGTACTGGTATTGGTAAATATATAGGAGAATATATAAGGTTGTTTTGTGTTTCTTAATTTCTTTAATAGAGAGCTGACAGTTTTCAGCAAAAAAAAAATATATATATGGTGTCTATATGACATACAGATGTAAAAAAAAATAACAATAACAAAAACACTAAAAGGTTTAATGAAATTATACTGTTTTAAATTTCTTGTAATTTACCAGAAGTATTATAGTATTATAACAAATTATACACACACACACACACACACACACACACACACACTATATTTATATAGTTACACTATATATATATATATATATATATATATATATATATATATATATATAGTGTAACATTATAAGTATGCATTTGTAATCTTTGAAACAAGTACTCAAAGAACAGAGAGAAATATATCTAATGAACCAATAGAGGAATAAAACAGAATATTAAAAATACCTGATAAACTTGAAGGGAGATACAAAAAGAAGGACAAAAGGAAGAAATGAAAAGAAATAGAAACTGATATGAAAGTCGGAAAGCAGGATGATAGATTTACACTCCAATTGATATGAGTTTTGTCACATTGGTGGAGCTTGGTTCATGAATCTGCCATCTATAAGTGAAGTTCTTTGGATATAAGATCACAGGCAGATTGAATGTAAAAGTTGAGTTAAGGTATTTGGGTTTAAATAATTACAAGAAATATAATATGGCTATGAAAATATAAGGAATAGTTGATTCAGGATAAGAAATATTACAAAGACAAGGTGGAAAAATTTCATGTAATAAGTCAATTAATGAGGAGGAAATAAAAATCATACCTGTGAAGATAACTCATAATAGAGCTTCAAAGTATATGAAGGAAAAACTGAGAGAATTAAGAAGTGATAGTAGATTTTAACACCCATCTCTCAGATATAACACTGGATGCAGGTTGATACCCCAAATGACACAAATCTGCATGAACTTTACATTCTGCAGTTTAGACAACTATAGGGGTTCAGAACAAGCCACCCCAAGATGTGTCTCCACTGAGGCAGATTTCTCTGTCTGAACTTCTCATGCATGTGGGGTCTCTGACTCTCTTATGTATGGGGGGGTTCCCATGCATATATATGTATTAAATTTGATTGTTTTCTAGTGCTGATCTGCTCATGTCTATTTGATTACTAGAACAGCCAAAAGAACCTTGAGGGTAGAGTGAAGTTCCTTTCTCCCCCATACAACAATCAGCTACTCCTACGGAAACAGACATCTCATTAAGTTTTAAAGCGCACTGCCCTCTTCTTATATCGACTCTTTTACTCCTGTAAAACCTAACTGAGGTTTTCATTCTTGCCCAGTGAGCAAAATTGTCTCCATTTGCTTGAAAGGCTGAGAATAAAACATTACTTCATAGATTGAATATTCTGAGAATTTGAGATATTGAACACTCATATGCTTTTTTAGAATACTGAAAAAAATCCCTTAGTATGTGTTTGTATATATGTGTATCTTGAGGGAGTCTATAGAAGGACAATAATAAGCAGATTGTGGCTGGAAATTAGGGAACAATTTTAAACTGGTCTCAAAATTTTCCTGCTAAAGCCCAATAGTGTTTAGAATTTGATTTCATCAGCAAGGATGAAAATTACAATCATGCAAGGAAAGCAAATCTTTTTATTACTTAGAACACATAAAATGCAAAAACAATTGGTAATGTCTTCTGTGACAGATACAGTAGCAGTCATGAAGGCTGTAGAGCACTGCTAAAGTATTTATTTGACATTTATTAAGGAGAGTTTAATGGTAGTGACATTTTAATCTAATTCATCAGTTAAACAGTTTCCATGAAAATGCTCCATTTATCTACACACTCTATGTATCTTTCCTGTTCTCACTAATCATTTTCGTTCATTTGCTATTGAAGTAGGTTGTTTTGAGTTGGTGCATTAGAATCAGAAGAATGTAGCTTCATAAAGCATTATCATTAAAAACCTATCTAGATTAAGAAGTAGTAAGTAATTATAATTTTACAGGATTATTTTTTCATTTATCTCAGTGACGGTAAATCATTAGGCCTGAGAAACCATTCGTATGGATCTATAGATACACGCCAGAGGTCATCTTTGGAAACATAATCATACATTATTATAAAACCCCAATTTATAATGGGTTTTCTTCTAAAAAAATCTTTAGTAGTAACCTCTTTTAATGAACATGATAAATCTGATAATCATCAAGGGAGTTTTAGCTTCAAATTTCTTTAGCAAATCAGTAGAACCCCTAGGATGAAATAATAAATAGACAAATGATGTTGTTCTGTTCCTTCAGGGTAGATATTTTGTACCTAAGATATTTCTAGTGCTGATCTTATGAATTCAAGTATCTAATTTTATAAGTAATCAATCAGTAAGGTCCTAGCACTGTGAAGATTTGTGCTCATATGGATTTTTATTTCTGCTGACTGTTTTCACTGCCTATGTATGGAGTAGTTGAAGGCATATAACTGTATTCCCTTTATCTATGAGTACCTCAAGAATGGCCATAAGAAGAGATCATTTTTAAATATGAATTTACTTAATATGGATTTTACATGGTAGAGGAAAATTTGTGGCATTATTAGTTTCTGACAACTTTTTATAAAGCTGGTCTAGTACAGTTATTCTAGTCTGAGAAAGTACTTTTCTCTAAACATCTAGATGAATTGGTTCTGAAGGAAGTTATGTACTGAAGCTAATGTGTCTTCAGAGGAGGCCAGGTGACTGGTTAGGGATACCATTATATGAAAGCTTTGATCGTTGAGTCACTCTATAGAAACTTACTATTGTCAGTACCCAGTACTTCTTAGATTTAAATTGAAAATAATGATTACTAGATTCTTACTGTAGTATAAATTAAAATAGCAGCTTTCTCATTTATACTCATTTGCATGTGAAGCTAAATTATTAAAATTTGAAAACAGCAAGAGAAATTATAGAATATGAATATTAAAGATCATACTTTAATATACAGATTTACATTTACTTTAACAAAAAGTATATATATATATATATATATACACACACACACACACACACACACACACACACACACACACACACACATATATATATCCATATTGCCTATTGGGGAAATTTCTTTTCTCGATCACGTTTTGGTAGGTTTCTCCAATATCAAGTGGTCTTCTGATAAATGCTTAACAAATGGCTCCTTAGGAAAAAACATCCTAATTTGTAACATTTGCCAATTTATGTGGTATATATTTTTTCACTATGGCCAACTTCAGTCTACCAATATCATTTAATGTACACCAGGAAGGAGATGCACACAACCCAGCTCTCGTAAGGCAGCACCAGCTCACCCTGTAGCACCACTGCTGTGCCTACCTTTCAAATATTACTTTATAAGCCTCCACTACTAAAAACATTATTTTTCTGAGGGATATTTTCTTTAAATATGTTAAATTTATCAGATTATGTTTGTATCTTAATCTATTGAACCTAGAAATTATATATATATATATCTGATTTTGTGTTTTAATTTTCAGAAGTACTTCTTATTTTCAAGTTCTTAGAGAGCTCTTGATCAATGCTTCCATGTAATTCTTCTTCAGACTTTCTAAGGTGTTTTCCTCATACCACCTGCCTGAGAATCTCTGAGAAAGGGGAGTTGGAATCAGCATTTTAACACATTCTTCTGGAGAAAGATTGTTAAACATTGAGAATTTGTGTTCTAAAGGAACTAACTTTTCCTTAAAGATAAAAGCCTATTTTAACATAATATTGATCTTCAATGGAGACAAAATGCAGTCAAAATAGAAGTGGGGAATTGGGGAGTAAGCAATGAAGAAAAGTTAGTTTTAAAGGCTCATGGAAATGTAATCTTGATGGACTTGACTTTGGAATAAGAACTTATTTCTTAAATAAGGTTTTCTTTTCTCAAGTTTTATCATCTAGTAAACAGATTATTTATAGTGGTAGTTCTTAGTCATCGGGTAGAGAAGAATTCCCCTGCTGAGGTTTAATTTGTATGTAACTACTCCACATGGTAATAATATGCAGCCAGGGTTGAGAACCACTTCCGGAAGGAATCCCAAAATTTCTTGGTTCATGACACCCACAGTCAATTTTTCCCTCAAACCCCTAAGGTCGATAGATAAAACAAAACAAAACATGTAAGAATTCTGTTTGCACATTAGTTCCATCTTAATACATATTTATGTTTTAACAACTTAGCTGTGGTTTGAAAAGTTAATATACGTAAATTAAAAGAAAATAGTATTTCTATTACTTTTTTAAATAATCGATTGATCAATTATGGGATGTGTACCCCTTGAAGGCAATGTACAACCCCTCAGAACTTAGATTCGGGTTGGAGGCTTCAATTCTTATTTCCAGTTCCATACTGATTTTTTTCACTGTGCTTGCCTTTAAGACAGCATCTGGTAAATTAGGAACTTTGAAAAGAGGTGATGCCATTGAAAGGAACATAGTGCAATCACAAGCTGGTAGTTTCTGTGTCTCTTGAAAACATAAATATCTGAGAAGCCCCCTGTGAGCTCTCTGTAGCTCCCTGGGCACCTTGGTACAATTTTGGAACCATGGACTTATAGAACAAATTTTGTGAGAATGGCAAAGCAATGAAAAAAATCTTAAAAGAGAGTGATAAAGGGCAAAAAAAAAAAAGTCAATCAGAGTCAATATTGCTTATTAAGTTTTGATTTTCTTAATATTTTAATAACAATAATGAAGGTGATGATAATGAGCATCATGATAAAATAACTGATATTTAATAAGAACTATATATTAATCGCTACATTTTTTAAATCTCCCAATTAATTTTCAGTAACGAATCTAGGGAGTACATACCTTTATCCTTAGTTTTTAGGTATTGAAAGTGGAAACTTAGAGCTTTAGCTACTTCCCTAGCTAGCAAGTGGCACAGCTGGATAGAGAATGTAATGGTTTCCTTGAATTTAGTCTGTGAATTCTTCCTGATAGGGACTTGCCACAATCCTGAGGAATAGAATTGGTGAAGAGTCTATGGTCTCAGTACAAGCGAGCAAATTAAATTGTGAGACAATAAGAAAACAAAGGACTCCTGGCATAAATACTTATTTTATAGGACTGGATGAGAAAAGCAATTACAAAATCCCAGCAATTTGGAGGAGTGGAACCCAGGGTTGTGTGTGTGTGTGTGTGTGTGTGTGTGTGTGTGTGTGTGTGAAAATACACACATTCATTCATAATTCCCAGATGTTATTTGGTTATGGTCATGTCCAGTTGCAAATGAGAATTAGAAGAAACAAAACAATACAAAACTAAATGGTGGTAGATAACGATAGTATAAGGGAAGGAAAGAGGAAGGACAGAGAAATGACTGAAGCTCCTGTCATCTTGTACCTTTCTGTACCTCTCAGTATTGCCCTTTACTTGCAATCTTAAAATTTTTTAAAATTTACAATTTTAAGAATGCAAATCTATATTTCTGTTGAGATAGCTCTGTCTCAAACATACCATTAAATTTAAACACAAAATGTTTGGACTAAGGATTTTTCTCTTTAAAATATCCTTTCTTCTTTGGGACTGTATGTTACAAGCATGGTAGGTTGGGTTCCAGCGCTGACTGGGACAAAAAGGCAAAGTCCCTGAGTTGTGTGTGTACTGTTGAAAGCCTATAATGACAAAGTGCTAATTAGTATTTATGAAGGAATGCCAGGAAATTAAAAAAGATATGTGATGTCAAAAATATGAGAATATACTTTAAATCATTAAATACCCTTCATAGCCTTTGTTTTAAAAGTTTCTCTTTCATTCGACTAGAAAAGGATAAGAAGAATTATATATTATAAACTCTTCCTTCCATTTTTCTTGACTTCCTCCCACCCTCCCAAACAAGACCTTATCTTAGTCATTAGTCTCTTGGAACATATGCTGTTAGGCTGTATCTGTATGTGAGAAATTGACCCAGTTCTAAGAACCATGAGCTGTTTCTTCTGATACTTCCTCATATTCACTCCAATGCTTCACTCTGTCTTCACTGCTGGACTGGCAGATTTTTGCATTTCTGTACCCCTCGATTTAAATGAACACATCTCCTGGTACATGACAGTCATTTAATAAATGTTTTGGATGAATTAACAAAATCCATCTCATATAGATTTATACTACTGTCTAAATAGTTTATTTAGTATATTTTGAGTTGCATCTGTCTAATTGAGCATTTTCAGGTCAGATTTGGTCTGCTCTGAGAATTATCTAATGGCTATTGAAAAAGTCATCTATCAGACTCTCTGCCTACAGTATATCAGCCTCTCTGGTCTTCACGCTTCTATCCGTTTGTTTCCAGAGACAAGTGCTAAATTACTCGTCCACTCTGCACTCCAGCAGCAATTGACTACTTACGTTGCTCTTTTTCAGTCTGGGAATCTCTCTTCACTTCTCTTTTATTTTCCCCCTCTTAACTTCGTGTTACTACTTGTCAAAATTCTCTTCCTCCTGGAAGGTCAGTACAGACATGTTCTTTTTCTCATTGCCTACACTGATTTATGCAGTTTTAATCACTCCTTTCTTTTTTTTTTATCAGGAAGCCTTTGCTTTGGTATTACACAAGACTTTTTAGCCTTTGCTATGGGTAAATTTGTACATGAAAGTTAAAATGTTTCTTGAATAAGTGAATGATTGTTCTATTATTCCTCACTCATAAGCAGAGTTTATAAAAGTATGACAACAGATACATCAATATCTATTAATATCTATTTCATCATGTAAAGCTCAACTGCGTTTCATTTAATATTATGTAGATAAATAGCTGCTTTAAGTTATTACTGAGGCAACTCTTTGTGGTCTAACTGAAGAAGAATTATGAGAGCACCATAGTCACAAATGCTATATTCTATTTTTCTCTCAAAGACCAATCAAAGTTAACACTTTTGGAAGGGTCGTGTTATCCAATTCCATTTTGTTTTGTGTTTCATATATATACAAGGAGTGAGCCAGATGTGTGGTATGGCATCTGGATCTGATGTAGAAATGTATAAACTTATTGTTTAGCCTTGAACAAATTATATCTGTGGTGTCTATAAAATTTTCCACATAGACAAGCTTCCCAATTCTTTTTTTCGCTTTCTTATTCACCTTTTATTCTTCAATCATATCCCTGCTCCCAGCAACGTATTCATTGTACAATTGTTATTTCTCATGTCAGGTAATATTTATAAAATCAGCAAGCTTCTTGAATGTATAGAGTCTCTACCTTGTTTTGAAAAATAAAGTGGTTATAGAGATAGCACTTTGTAAATAAGAGAAAATTAGAGGCAGAAATTCAATATATTGCTAGATGTGGCCCAAATGGTAAAATATGTTTTAATGTAGATTGAAGTCAATTGTATCACCTGATGTGTCTTTCCACACATTCCTTTTGTATATTATAATGTCACTCTTTTGGTAGTGAAGGCAGAGAGAGGACCTGAATGGGTAATGATGCTAATTTGTTTCATGCAGAAACAGTGCAAAAGTGCCCTTCGGCACTTATCATGTTAGAGGCGGAAAGTGATGTGGAGTTTGCTTTAGAAATACATGGTAAAAAAGAAAATTGATCTTTGTCTGTGTTTGTCCTCTTTTGTTGATGTGGGAACAAAATTGAATGGTTTCTGGCAACTGCTAATCAATTTCTATCTTCCTCCTGATGATCTTTTCTGTCATTGTTTGATACTCTTTTATCTCTTGTCTCAGTACATGCTATATTAGTACTATTCATTCACTCAAACATTTATTGAGCGCTTACCTTGTGGTCCACACTGTACTAGGTGTTACAAGGCATAAATAAAAGTACAGAAGAAGAAAAGAGATAGTTTCTGTCTTAAAAAAGACGTTAGTCTTTCTATACCCAACAACAGACCATTGAAAGCACTTTAAAAGCTTATGAGGAATGAAAATAATATATCTAATGTCATCTAAATAGAAATACCTATAACATCTCTATTTTAAAGTCTACTATAAACTTATCTTTCATGATTTTCTTATTTTTTAGTATTTTTTGGATTTCTTTGAAATATAATGCTAATATTCAACATTCTTTAAGATAATGTAATATTTTTACCACATCAATTCCTTATTGTTAATCCAGCTAAAATAACGTATTATGATAAATTTTTATCTCCCATTGGAAAGTATCATCAATTTTTTTAAATTTATTTATTTTAATTAGTTTCAAGTATATAGTACCTTGGTTATAGCTCGTTAAACGATCTCCCCAATTGCTCCCTCCCTCCCTTGACACTCCACCTAGCCAAAGTATTAATGCTAACTGCATTCCCTATGTCATGCTCCCCATCCCCGTGACCATCCATCAGCTACTAATTTGTACTTCTTTTACCCTTCACCCCATTCTCTCAACCCCCCAAATCCCCCTCTCCTCTCTCCATCACCAAATTGTCCACTATATTTGTGTCCATTTTTGATTAGTTTGTTCTTTTTATTTCTTAGATTCCACATAAAAGTGAATCATATAGTGTTTATCTTTCTCTGTCTGACTTATATATGTTCTAAGTCCATCAATATATCATCAATTTTAAGCATGACATTTATAATTGTGATAGAGAGATTAAATAATTATAAGGTTTTTTACTCCTTTTACTCTCAGATCCTAAGGAGGTTTTGAAATTTCTTGTTGTCTTCTAGTACTAAAAAGGTCATTGGAGATTCTGAAAGAACCTAACAATGATTTATATAACAGAGAACTGAACCAGTAGGAAAAGGGCAGGGCAAAAAGCTTGAATGGTCAGATTTTGAGAGCTTAGTAAATAAGAATATTATGAACAGAGACAGAAAGTAGTTGAAGTCAGTTGCTTTACAGACTTTGAGGATACAGATGAGTAAAAAGGAATTTTTGATATATTTAGAATGCATGCAACATATTGACCCTGTTCCTTCTCTCTTCCACCCTAAGCTCAGTACTCCTTTGGAAGATATAAATAAATAAATACATATTTAAGTAATTTTAATACCTTTCCAATGAAAATTAGCACAATCAACAGAAGGTAGAACAACAAAATATTAGGGTTATTTGGATGCTTAAAAATGGAAGAGCATTTTACTCACATATTAAGCAAGTGTTTATAGATTCTGTGACTATTTAGTAATCAAGTAGTGACCTTTTTACTTCTCTACACATGTTAAAGAAAATATCAGCCAATAGTTATGAAAATATTTTAAACAAATGTAAAAGATACCTAGAGCTCACCTCCAGAAATTTTACTGTAATAGTTTGTGTGTGGTCCAAGCAGCTATTTCTAAAAGTTCCCCAAGTGATTTTAATGAGCATTTGAAAACTCAAACCACTACTGAATATCTGGATAGCTTTCATGTCAGGGGGAATTAACAGCAAAGGTGATGTGGTGACACAGAGTGACTGTGCTGGATTAAAATGGATATAAAATGGCGGTAGCATTACTTGTTAACATTTTAACAAATGTTAAAAGTAATATTTTGATAAATTTTATTCATTTTAATTAATTACACTGTACATATACTTTTTTCTAAATTTGTTTGTAGTTTCTATCTTTACTGACTTTTTTAGAAATCCCTCTTCTCCAAAATTATATAGCTACAAACTTATGTTTTCTTGTGGTGTTTTCTATGTATTATCTGTCTGTAGATTTGTGTGTAAGTTGGGAGAAGGAAACAAGGTGAAGGAATGAGTGCTAATAATCATTAGATTTTGATGTCAGTGGGATGTCAGTTTTACAAAATGAACTGATGATCTTTCTAGATATTTCTATATGCTAGAATGGTTAAAAGAACAGAACATCTTTTTTTTTCTTGAAAATTTGAAAGAATTCTCTAGTAAGCCAGCTGCACTGGCCTTTGTGCTATGTTATTTAACCATTTTTCAAATTTTGACGCCCACAGTATTCAAATATTCTGACTTTTCATTAATTATTTTTAATTAATGATATCATAAAGTTATTCATTTCATACATATTTTTAAAATACTGCTTTATGTATAATATTTTCTTATAACATTTATTTCAAATATAAAGTCACTTTTTTTGCATTTTTAATGTTATACAGTCTTCTTTTTTCTATTTTTTTCTAATTTCCTTTGCTAGCAATTTTCCCATTTTATTGGTCTTTTCAAAGAATTGGCCTCTTTGTGTTACTAACCCCTATCCCTTTTTAATGCATTTTCCCTATGTACTAATTGATCTTTTAAAAAAAATACTTAGTCACAGAGTTTTTATTTTAAGAAATAAAAATAAAAATAAATGTACTGTAAGCAATATTAAGAATTAATTTATCAAAATTTAATAGTATTTTTATTTTATCACAATTTAATTGGCATTACCCCAAAATTTATAGTTATAAACTCTTAATTAGGTTGTTTTAGTATTTTTTTTGATTAGTTGGTTTCTCTCTCTCTTCCTCTGTGTTTTAAACTTAATAGTTTTCATTACCACTCAAATGTTGTTTTTAAGATTTTAAAAATATTTTTGTGTGTGCATATATGTATAAGCCTATACAAATATATTAATTTTCTTATAGATAAATTCAAATATTTTAATAACAACCAAGATTAATATGAAATTACAATTATATGATGATACTCCAAACAATAAAAAACACAAAATTAAAAAGTTCAGCAATTAATTTATCCTTTTTATATTTATATGCCTTGGAAATACTTAATATAGCACTTTTCTTGTTTGTACTTATAATTTTTCTTATTCTTGTTATCATATTATGCTCTTTCCTTCCATCAGACGAATACCACTATCTTTTACCGTTAGTTAATGACATATCACTCACTCCAAATCACTTCACCTAAACTCAGTACTCACAAATTCCTTATTATATAGAGTATTTGTGTATTCATATATGCATACAAATATGCACAGTTGAAATCAGTTACTCTCTGGACATAGTTTTTAATACTGAGAACATAAAAAATGTATAATTAAGTATTCATTTTAGAGTTGAGAATGCTGAGACTAAGAGTTTTGATTTACTTATCGAATATCACACAGCTAGATGGTCAGAGGACAAGAACGAACTGTCTCTAGTTTACAGTTGTTTAACTTTCCATGGAGAGTCATAGATGAATAAATAAATTGTGTATGTATATAGTTGGAAACATTTAAGAGCAGGAGACTTGACAAATTTCCTAGAGGCATTGTATTAGTGATAACAACAAAATTAGAAATAAAACTTTAAGTAAAGCAGTGGCATTTTTATGTTCATATGATATGATCATTATAGTTCTAATTGAATTTGATTTAAATCAAATTATCCTCATATTCTCTTTTTCCTGAGAGTGTCTTAAAATTTCATTACTTTTATCTTTTTTTGTCCCTTGAGATGCAATTTTTATTTTGTTCATAATTTTATTGACCAAGAGCACTCTCTTAAAATTGTAATGTTTTATTAATAATACAAAAATGTCACAGTTTTATATCATGTTTTCAGTGTTATTTCGACTCAATTAGTACATGTGGACTTGGTTTCCCTAACTACGAGAGTTCCAAGTGAGACTATGTGAAAGAGTATGTTAGAACATATATAAATATATAAGAGAATTTTAAAATGTCACTAGCTGTGTCTGTGTCTTTTTAAGATTGGCAAGTCTTTAAGTTAAATGAGCTAGCATTTCTTTATCCAGAAGTGCCACCATAAAATATATTCGATGACATTTTCTATTACTTGGTATTTAATTAAAATCCTTTGAATTAAAATTTTCTTATATAATCTTATTTTTTTTGATAACTTCTACAACCGTTTATCATTTTCTGTCTGCCTCTCTCTTTCTCTTAGTCTGTGTCTCTATCTCAGTCTCTCTTTCTCTCTCTCTCTCTGTCTTTTTGGTGTTTAAGCTTCCTTCCAAAAATTCTCATGAGAGATTATATTGTGGCAATCAATCATTGATGCTTCATAGTGAAGAATGTGTAAAAGGAAGAGCAAGTATGAAGTCAAGTTCCACAGTATCAGTGTTTGACTTCATTAAATGGTCAACTGTATTATCGATATTTTCCAGAATGCTGGATTAGTTCTCCTTTAAGCTGATTATATAATGTTATATAAATTATATAAAAATTATATAAAATTATATGACATTTATGTGCTTTCCAGTATTACTTTCAGAAATTTTAGCAATAATATGCTAAGTCACAGCTTTCATCATTATAGCAAAGGTAGTTAGACATTGAGAGGTCCCAGCCACGAATGTGACTCATCTTTTGTCAAATTCATCTGAGAGCAAAAATAGAATTCCAGAGTCACATTTGCTAGTTTTCAAAAAAAAAAAAAAGTGTGTAGATGTACATTTTGATTGGCAATGATAAACTATATTTCCCAGTTGCCAGTTATTTACAGTTGGCAGTCTGACACAAATACAGATTAAATAGAAGCTCTAACAGCATTCAGTTTCTCAAAATCATTTTTTTTTTCTTTTTTCTCAGGTAGTAGTCATGTAAAAACTATTGTCAAAGATAACAGATTTGAATAAGGTTTCAATGAGGGGGGTTAAACTTGGATAATTGCACAAGTACATTAAGACAATCCATCAGGTCTAAATGCCTGCCATTATTTGGGTGGATTCTGATTTACCCTTTGATTCATTACTTTTCAAATGCAAAATAATTGCAGAATTCCAAACTTTTGACCTTTACAAAATGTCAAAAGAAGGGAAAATGCTTTCTATAATACCAATAGGTGGTTTCTCTCCAAATTATGTAGTGATTTGTTTCTTTACCTTAGTTCAGAACATTTTTTGGTTATCTAATTAGATTCCTTCAAGAATAAAACAAAAACAGAAGCACTTCTTTTCTCAATTGGATTATTTTGATAGCTCTGGGTGGATAAGATTTATTTTACCTAGGGGAACCCTTTATCATGGTTTGCCTGGTGAAGGTCTGGTTTATGCCAGTTTCCTGGCATAATTATTAATAGTGCCCCTTTTACATTCAAAAGTGTACCAGTTTGGATGATAAATATATGATCACTCTATTATCAATTCTATCAGTCAAAGTCCTTCAGAGAAACAGAACCAGGAAGATAGATAGAGATAGAGACTTATTTCAAAGAAATAGTTTAAGTAATTGTGGGGGCTGGCAATTTAAAATCTGTAGACAAACTGTCTGGAAACTCTGAGGCAGGAGCTGAATGAAGCTTGACTCTTGAGGAAGAATTTCTTCTTTCTCAGAAAAACCTCAATTTTGCTCTTAAAGGCTTTTAACCGATTGGATGAGGCCCACCAACATTATCAAGGACAACCTGCTTTATTTGAAGTCACCTAAGTGTTGATGTTAACCCCAGCTACAAAAAAACCTTCAGGGCAATACTTACAATAGTGTTTGATTGAATAGCTGGGTACTATAACATAGCCCAGTTAACACATAAAACTAACCATGACACAAATCAATGTGGCTTACGAAAATTTTTTTCTATATACTAACAACATACTATCAGAAAGAGAAATTAAGAAAAATAATCCTATTTACAATAACATAAAAAAGAATAAAATAAATAAAAATAAATTTAATCATGGAGTGAAAAAGATCTGTACACTGCTGCTGGTTTGGAACAGTGGTGCGGAAATTAAAGCCAGCTACTGAAGAAGAAGACCTTCCCCCTTTGTGCCCTAGAAATAAAAATATTTCTATTTTCATTGGAAAACCTACATTTTCTTTTAAAATAAGTAGCTCACACATCCCTTGGGCGAATACCTTGGCCCTGTACTTGTATTTATATGTTTCAAACTGTCTTGTTTGAGATGACCTGACATTAAGGAAGGTTGGCAGCTTTTTGATGCAATGAGTTGTTGATAAGGACAGAGACAAGTCTTTCTAGTAAAATCTTTCAGTAGGCTACACTTAGCCTGTTTTTGTTGTTGTTGTTGTTGTTGTTGTTATCATTTTTATTAGCATAATAATTCAAGTTAGGATGGCTGCCAGAAGAAAATGCATTCACAAAGGTGTCTGACTTTGATGCTGGTGGACTGGCTCTTTTCCTTGGTCTGTTTGTACTCATCTCTAGTAATTCCATTTGAGCTATAAATTGAAAGAAGACCTACGGATAAAACTAGTTAAGATACTGGATGTAAAGTCAGTGTAAATGCCTCATCTTCTGGCTTCCTTGTGCTCTGGGAAACTTTAATTGTGTGCTCCAGGGCCATGCAAAGAAAGCTTGTGATGACAACTATTCAGCCTTGCTCATGCTTGCCTTTCCTTCAGGTAGGCCACTACAGGGACAGGAAATGTAGGAATTTTAAAAAATCACTGCTTTCCAGAAAAAAAATCAGTGTTCCTCTGGATGAAGCCAGTGTAGAGCTTCTGTCTCATGTGTATGCCATCCTCTATAAAACAGCATACATGGAAGAAATCTGGTTAGCCTGAAACCACCACATACATGATGAAACCACATAGAGAAAGAGATTGTTAAGGAGGCATGGCTAGTTGAATCTTTCCAACCCTATCACTATAAGTGCTTGTGAAGAAGCCTTCAAAGAACACACTACCCTAAGGTACCATCTTGTTAGATAGTTAGGTAGCTATGAGTTATTGCCACAATATAATCTCTCATATTGGAATTCAGGAGGTGAAAAGATAAGATAGTACATCCCAAGGAGAGGGGTGGGTTTCCAGCCAGAAGCTCTGTAACAAGGCAGAAATGGGAAGGTCTGTTAATATTTGCACTGTGATGGGAGGTCCTAGATGATCCATATGTGAGATCACCTTGACTGACAGTTGGCTGCTACATAATTTTGCCTAGTGTACATGTGCTTAACCAGAATTCAGTCTGTTATAATTAGATTCATGAACTTCCAGGCATAGTCATGAGATTATAATGATGGTATAAATTTAGGGGTAGCACTTTCTGCACATGCATTTGTAGCTGGTTTAGGCCAGCAGCTTTTATGGCCTTTGTGCTCTACGATTTCGAGTAATTTATCACCCTAAATGGGAGGTATTTCTGGGAGGTCCTTAAGGAAAATCTTCAAGGAAAGTTTCTGTGGTTACAGAGCTGGGCCTTGGCTCCTGTCTCTCATGCCTGACAAACTACCTAACACTACTATTTACTTTCTCTTCTGAAATTGACCCTTGTTCCCATGGTTCAACCAAAGGTGTCTAAAGAAAATCTTAAAATTATTTTAAAGCCCACATTTATTACAAGACTAAAATCAAATTAGAGAGTATCAGATTAAGAAAATCCACAGTTATCATCAACCTTGCGAGATTAGCCTACTTACAAATACAGCACTTTTCCTTGAGTTTCCATTAGTTTTCTATGCCCAATAGTCCTAGCCTTTTAGATAGCCTTTTAGTGTATGCACACAGCAATGAAAAATTGAGTCTTTCTTCCCCTGAGGGATGTCTCTCAAATTTATAGAAATAAATTCCAAATAATACATAGCTTTCCTGAAAGGCATTTCAGCTTGATATTTGTGTTTGGATTTTATAGAAAGCATAGGAAAAAAAAAACACTACTACCTTACGCAGATGGTGCAGTTTATTTCTGTAATGAGGTGCCTGTGTTTTCTGTTTTTTGTTTTTTTTTTTATTAAGTTTATTGGGGTAACATTCATTAATATAATTATATAATTTTCAGGTGTACATTATAATTGACATCTATATATTCTATTGTGTGTTTACCACCTAGAGTCCCGTTTCCTTCAGCTACCATATTTTTGATCCCATTTACCCACTTCACCCTCTCCCTACCCTCCTATATTTGACCCCCTTTACCCCATCTACCTCCTCGTTCCTTCCCCACCCCACTAGTAAACCATTAGTCTATAGTCCATGTTCATTAGTCTCCATTTGTTTGTCCTGTTCATATGTTGCTTTTAGGTTTATATCCCACATATAAGTGATATCATGTGATTTACATTTTCTGTCTGGCTTATTTCACTTAGCATAATTATTTCAAGGTCCATGCATGTTGTTGCAAATGGCAGTATTTCACTCTTCTTATGGCTGAGTAATATTCCATTATATATATTACCACAGCTTTTTTAGCCAATCATCTATCATAGGACACTTCAGTTTCTTCCATGTCCTGGTCACTGTAAAGAATGCTACTATGAACATCGGTGTGCAAATATCTTTTTGAATATGGGTTTTCAAGTCTTTGGAGTAAATACCCAGTAGAGGGATTGCTGGATCCTATGGGAGATCAGTTCTTAGTTTTTTGAGGAACCTCCATACTGTTTTCCATAGAGGCTATACCAATTTGCAGTCCCACCAGCAGTGTATTAGGGTTCCTTTTTCCCCACATCCTCTCCAGCATTTGTTATTACTTGTGTTGATTATAGCTATTCTAACAGGTGTGAGATGGTATCTCATTGTGGTTTGATTTGCATTTCCCTAATATTTGTTGGCTATTTGTATGCCCTCTAGGGAGAAGTGTCTGTTCATGTCCTCTGCTCATTTTTTTTTTGATTGGTTCGTTTGTTTCTTTGTTGTTATTGAGATGCCCTGTGTTTTCTGCACTTGTGGTATTACTCTTGCTGACTGATGTCAAACTTATATTCATTTTCTATTTTTGCCAACTTAAATAGTTTTTATAAATCTTAATTTCTTTGATTACTTTTTTTCTCAAAAAAGTTTCACAAGAGGCAATTAAGGGTTTTCTCTATCAGACGTAAACTCAGTCACTGATTTAGATATATAACCATGAATCCCAAGTAGTGTTCCAGATCTCTCAGAAATTCTGAACAAAATGAAATACATAAGTGCTTGGTCAGAAGAGGTTCGAATGCTTGTGTTATACTTTGAACTTACAAGGGAGAGTAAAATAGAGTGTCACTTCTTTAAAGCACAGTGTTTTCGAATGCCTTGAAAATTTTTCTTCAGTATAATCTAAAACAGTGTCATCTCTAACTTTTGTCCTTTGGAGTTCAGTTTGTCCATAAAATTACAAGTATTTTTGAGAGAAAAATGATCAAATATGATTAAGGGTGGATGTATAATTGATACCGAACAGTACATTTGCGAATCATCTTTTCTCCTTCAAGTGTAACCAATAGAGACCAAGTGAGCCAATATCTTGTGCCATGTCTATAGGCTAATAAAATAGTGAAATAAAGTAACACGAATTGTATTTTGTGCACTTTAAATAGCAGAAAGACTTTCACTTGACTATTTAAAATCCAGTGGGAAAACATGCATTGATCTCTGGCCTCTGGAAGGTTTATGGATATGTAGAGTGTGCCGGGTGAGGCAACTATGCAAAGCCAAGAATCCCTGTATATTTCCTGCATTTGGCTGACAGTGAGAACTCTCTAGTGGGAGCCCCCACAAATGCTGCCAGGAAAGAAAGCAGCATAGATTTTTCTAATTAAAAGAACCCCTTGTTTTAGGAAGCATATCAATGAAGCCCTAGGTTTAAACTCTGTTTGAACATCTACCTTATAATTTGGAATGCTCATCAGGAACTATGTGTCATTAAGCAGCACAATGTGACTTTGTAAAGGATCTATTTTGGAAATTACATTACATTATCTACTTGTCTTTTTCCGGAGGAGAACCCATTATTTAGGGGGGAAGTTACTTTACTCCTTGAACTCTGCTCCTGTATTTATTATTAGATGTGAGTATAAGTTTCTTTTCTTGTTTTTGCCTTTTTAAGATTTGAAAATGCAATTTAAAATTCCTAGCTATTCAAATTAAAATTTTGATTCTGTATTTTAAGCCAATATTTACTAATTGTTGGAAAAAGAACTAACTGGTTTAATTAGAACAGGAACTTAGAGAAATGTTGTTTTAATTTGTATTTTTGGTTTTAAGTAAAACAGGATAAATATGACATACATGACTACTTTTGACCCACCAATACACACACACAGTCAGATCTATATCTATACTTTTGTCTTCATCCTCAAATTTAGATGTCCCATTGTGTTTATATACATATATGTGTGTATGTGTGTGTGTGTGTATTTATATATATATGTATGTGTGTATATATATATATGTATGTGTGTGTGTGTGTGTGTGTGTGTGTGTGTGTATATATATATATATATATATATATATATATATTTGGTCAAAGTTAATAAATATTAATAGTCTCCTAAGCAAATGTTTTCTAAGAGAACACAGAAAATTAGAAAAACTGCAGTTTTTTAACCAGTAATTACTGAGTCTTTTATTAACCAATTATATTTCTGTTTACCTATATCCCTACTCCAGTATAATCAGGTGCTCAAGATCAGTATACAGTATATATATTCAGTATTTTGGGGTATATTTTGTGTTTGAAGACTTTGCTAAGAATAATGGAATAATATAAATATAGAAAAAGTGCAGTATTTGCCCTCAATATAGCCTTTAGTCTCAGAAACAGGTTAAACTACCTTGTAGTAATAGGGAGTAGTAGGGAGATGAAGGTGGCCAGATACTCATGACTTCCCTTTCCCTCGTCTATATCATCAATGCAGTGCCCTAACATCACATAAGAACTAGCTCCTCTTCTACTCAACTTGTTAAATTCCCTGTATCTCTCAAGTATAAAAGTTGTTAAAATGCCGTAAGAACACTGGTCTTATAAACACTGACTCTAATATTCTGTAGGAAAAAAATCATTTCACCTAAAACCCAAACCTCAATAAATTATTTTAAAGACTGATACTAATTAAGTATTTAAAAAATAAAATACATCTTCCTGATTCTATTGAAAATAGCCATAAGTAATTTCTTTATTCAGAATACAGCTTGTTTGAAGATTCTCAAATTTATCTTTAGCATTTCTAAAACAACAAAGTAATATATCATCTGCAGATAAAGTAAACAGCAGGGGTAGAGAGTAAGTCATTTGTTATACAGTTTGAATTTTGATAAAATTAATAACTAGTTTACTGTACTCTGACCTATATGAAAAGCCTTAAGGGAAACAATTGGATGGCGATGAGTATGCATCTTGATTAGCTCAGCATACTTACTAGAAGAATATAATTATGATTTTATTTTTTTACTCTAGTTAGTTACTTTCTATGTGAAAGAATCCTTACTCACCCTTACATTTTTAAGTGAAATGAATTGTAGGCATTGTATATTTACATTTTCTATACTATTGATTCTTATCCAGGCATTATGGATTTATCCCTTTTTGGGGCAGGGTTGAGGAGAGGGGATGCCCAAAGCTTTGGGTGACTTAGTTAAATAATAATATATTCAACATAATTACTGTACTTAAAAATAAACATTAAAAAATAAAGCTCAAAAACTGGTAATATACTCAAGTAGAATTAGAAATAATACAAATAATATGGTCTAGAGAAGTCAGCCAAACAAACCTATAACATTATATGCATAAGAGTATAGATAAGACAGTATATAGTTATATCTATTAATATGTATCATACCAAAGATATATATCATATAAACAGTATGTGTAATACATACTAAAATATGTAATGTACTTGAGCAAAATAACTATGAGCAAAAAGAAACAATGTAAGACTCAGATTAATAATGGTTCTAATCCAGAAAATTACTGAAAAGAGCTCCTAGATGGCTGCCAAACAGTACTATTAGGTGGTAACCAATTGAGATAGAAAAGGAAAAAAGAATTCTAAGATGAAATTTTCCAAGACAACAATTCAAGGTGTTTTTTCATATGACTGAGGGTTAGGAAAGACTTTAGAATATAAGGCACCGATAACAAGCAAGAAAATAAAGACTATTAGAAATTGCTACCACCACTTACCCCCTTCCCCCCAAAAAACAAAGAAAGCCATGTTCCAAACTTGGAGCAAATTATTCAAATTGAAATGATAAGCAAAAAGTAAATATTTACTCCTCCTTCAGTCTCAGGGGTGTGTGAGATAAAGCATTCACTAATTTAAACCATGGAATTGTACCCTCAATGAAGTGCTAAGTTTCATTTAGAACAGAGTCAAAATAAACATTCCCAAAAATGAGTGAAAACATTTTGCTGTTGAGAAATCAGTTCATGAATGTGCACCAGAAGTGTGCAAGAAGCCTAAGAATAGGTAAGAGTAGAGCATGAAAATTTGGTAGAAGGGGAATGATTTGAGAGATTTTAGCTTCTTGTGTTGCCTGAAGCAGGGATTTAAGACATGATGAGATGGGTCCAAGGATTTCTTAAACTGATTATGGTGCCGATGCTGTGAATGGTGGTAGAAAAGGATGGAATGGTCTTTCAGAATAGATGCAATTCTTAGTCTTCCAATATGGTCTTTCTGATATTAATGTTAACATCAAAGTTTCTCCTCCTCCCCCACCCCTTCTCCCTGTCCCACCTCCTCCCTCTTCAGTTCCTTTTTTTTTAATCATTCTTCCTCCTCCTCCTTTTCCTCTTCCTCTTTCTCCTTCTCTTCCCCTCCTTTTCTTCTAAATTATTTAATAATTTAAACCTTCAATTTTCACTCCAAACACATATGACTAATGTACGTTTGTGGACATTTTCTCACATCTGTACTATATTCTAACTCCTTAGGTTTATTGTCATTATTTTTAATATTTGAAAACGTTTATTTTAGATGTATGAAAGAATTGCAAGATGGTAGCAGAAGGTTCCTCTACACATGCCCGAATTAACTTATATTTCATGTCTCAGATCACCTTGACTCCTGAAATTTTTTTTCTTTCTTTTAATTACTATTTTATATTGATTTCAAGTATACAGTAAAATGGTCAGACATTTATATAATTTATGAAGTGATCCCCCTGATTACTCTAGCACCATCTGGCACTACATACATTACAGTAATATTGAATATATTCCCTATGCTGCATTCTATATTCCCATGACTGTTTTGTAACTACTAATTTGTACTTTTTCATCCCTTTACGTTTTTCATCCATCCCCCAGCCCCTTTTCCTCAACAAGCTCCAGTTTGCTTTTTGTATCTGTGAGTCTGTTTTTCTGAAAGTTTCTCTGAAGGCTTGGATAGTCTCAGGCCAGCTGAGAGCCAAAGAGGTCTTCAAAGGAGGAAGCTAACATTGGTCGCATGATTTAACCACCATTTTCTGGGCCAAACCTTCTGATTGGGCAAGTAGTCTCAGTGAAGTATTCTTGCCACTAATGACAATATCTTCTGTCCACTGCTGGAATTTTTTCCAGCTCTACAAAACTCTTGATGCTCCTGTTTCATTCTTGTTTGACTAGCATCTGTACCCTGGCTCTGAATATTTCTGGTTTCCACATATTCATCGTCTTGCTTCTTCTCACATTTGACATATTCCTTTTATTTTTAATTTGACACTGGCTTTGTGGGAGGCAGAATAAATGGCCCACCAAAAATGTCTACATACTAATCTCTAGAACCAGTGAATATGTTACCTTACATGGTGTACTGGGTTGAACAGTGTCCTCCAAAATTTATGTCTACATTGAACCTTAGAATGTTTCTTTGGAAATAGGGTCTTTGCCTATGTAATTAGTTAACATGAGGTCATACTGGATTAGTGTGTGCCTTAAATCTAATGACTGGTGTCCTTATTAGAAGAAAAAAACAGAGACACAGATGCATATAGATAGACAATAGTCAGAGGAAGATAGATATTAAAGGAACAAAATGTCATATGAAAATGGAGACAGATGTTGGAATAATAAGGCTACAAACCAAAAAATACCAGAGATCATTGGTAACCACTAGGACCTATGAGCAAGACATAGAACAGATACTCCCTCACAGCCTCCTTAAAGAACTGATTTCAGACTTCTAGCCTCCGGAACTGCTAGACAATGAAGGCTTTTGTTTTAAACCACCCAGTTTATGGTAAATTTTATGGCAGCTCTAGGAAACTGATAAACATATTTAAAGAGACTTTGCATATGTGATTAATTTAAGGATCTTGAGATGGTGAAGTTACCCAGGATAAGCTGAATGGGCTAATGTAATCATGAAATCTTTTTAAGGGAAAGAGGGAAGAAAGAGTGTTAAAGAAGGAGAGAGAGTAATGGGAGCAGATGTATGAGTGATGTGGCCACATGTCAAGGAAAGCAGACAGCATCTTGAAGCTGAAAAAGACATGAGGCAGATTTTTTCTTACAGCTTTAGAATGAATGCAGTTCTGCAGATACCATGGTTTTGGCCAATTAAAGAACCATTTTGAACTTTGTAAAATGACATATTTGTATTGGTTTAAGCTACTAAGTTTATGGTAATTTATCACTGCAGAAAAAGGAAGAAAGAAAGGCATTTCTCAGTTGTAAAACTGGCAAGAAGCTTTTTAAAAGATTCACATCTAAAAAGGTCAGAGTTTTCTAAAGAATATGCTCTAAGGGAAGGGAGGTCAGGGGCCTCCCTATGTTCTTAGGTTATCTGGATTCTGTGGGGCCTAAGATGGGAGAGGAGTTGGGACCTAGAAGCAAGAAGAAGCCTGCTTACAGTTTGCAGGAAATGTTAAGGTCATCTTGGGGAACTCTTTTTACTCACTTAAACAATGTGGTATGCTGAGTATGTGTCGCACACACTTATCCCCTGTCGGGCTGAAAGCTCTCAGAGGACAGATGTTACATATAACATAGTCATCATTGTAGACTCAATACCTAGCAAGTATATATTTAATTTAGATTAATTTATCTTTGTTGTTTAATAAAGAAATAAAGGTATAGGCTGGGGGATGATTGTGGCTGGGAAGCAAGACGAGATTTAAAAAGGCTCAATAAAAACAATGTTGCATTACTCTTGTGGAAGGATAGGGGATAATAATGGAGTGAACGTGTAAGAAAGAAAATAAATTTATGAGACATTTGGGTAAATAACCTAACGACTGATTTGAAACTGGTGGTGAAGATAGAGTCAAGAGTAAATTGGCTCTCAGATTTCTATTTGAAGAATTGGTGGATTGGCAGTTCTAAAATGACAAGAGTAAAATGGGAGAGAAAAGATGGTTAACTCTGTGATGGAAATGCAAACTAGATTAATCAAAGTAAATAAACTTCAAAGTTAATGGTAATCATCAGAGTTTCTAGTTTTATATCTCGGGAAAACTAGGAATTGTCTGGTATTACCTCATTAGCCTATCCTTTAGTTTACATTCAGCTCACAAAATTGTTAATCTTTTATATTTAAACTCTCAGAGTCATTTCCCAGCAAAATGTACAAGTTGTAGAGTGTATGGCTGAGTTTTGTCTTCTATTCAAATCTAAAATGTTTCCTTTTCAAAGATGAGCTCATTCAAGAGCATCTATTTAAAATTCAATATATTTTTCACTAATATTGTCCTCATATTGTATTTTTGGTTTTTGAAGTTCTCTATTTCCTTTGTTTCATTCTCCTATATGACATATAGAATTCTTGTTTCATTTTTCTTTCCTTAATGTCTTAGTAGTTTTGAAAATTTAGTATAATTCTACTTTTATTAATTATATAATACATAATTTTAAATAAAGTGCTTAAATATTTTTCAAGTTATCAAATATGAAGAAGAAGTAGTATGACACATTGATTAAGAGTTCAAAATCTTAATCTTTGTTTCTGGGTTCAAATTCCACCTACCTAATTCTTAGCTTCTCAACTTAAGGCTGCTCATTAAGCTCTGTGGCTCAGTTCTCTCATCTGTAAACTCAAGATAATAATAGTATCTAATGCCTCTTAGGTGTTTATTGTAAGCACCTAAAACTCTGTATCTGAATTTCATGTGTGGATATAACAGCATTATGTCACAAGATGACTTTCTCAGACAATTTATCATTTTCACATATCGTTTATGTGATAATGCTTTCTCTATATTCTTGCATTAAATGAATATCTACTAATGAATACATACTAAATATATTATGTTTACTTTTATAATAATACCGAAAGATAGGTATTATGCCCAATTTATAAATAAGAAAATAAAGATAGTAGTTAAGTCAGTTGTAGATAATTATACAATTGATTAACAAAAGACTTAATAGTATGACACTGATCTTCCTAATTCCAAAATTTTGATTTTTTCCTTACCTTCAACTTTATATATATATATATATATATATATATATATATATATATATACACACACTTAGAAAATTTATATATACTTAGAAAAATTTTAGTAGCTTATAAATATCTAAAGTCTTGGATCATGTCTGCATAATCATATTGGAAACTCATTGAAGTTGTTCCATGAACTCTTCTCCAATTATGCACTTCCTTGACTACTCTAGTGCTAATCCAATAGGAAATAATCATTATATCCTCAACAAATAAAGTTTAAAACATTATTTGTGACTATTATTCCTATAAACATTAATGCTGTTTTTATTCCCTGAAAAAAATATGAATATCTTCTCAAAGACATGGCTATACAGACTTTTTTATTTGCTATGTATTTTGAACTTGAAACTCATTATTTTCCTCAAATGGTTTTTAAATAGGCCAGATTTGGCATCTGGTACAAAATTATTTTGGTGGTAATTGAGTGAGGTTGTGAACTGTGCATGTAGGGTAATCATTTTGCCAAAATATCAGTGTTCCTTAGAACTTCAGTCCCGATTTTGCAATTTTTTTTTTATTTTTGACTATTCAACTTTTTTATAGCTTAAACATAAATAATAATGTTCCCAAGGGCAATACAATGTGACTACATGTAATGTAGAGATTCATAACTTCTCTTACCTACTGATTAAATCTCTTACTAAAATGAGATTCAAGGATTATTTTCATTTTTAAATAAACTAAATCCAGGTTATTTGCAACAATGACATGGCAGTAACACAAATCTCATTGTATGTAATATGAAATCTTAAAATCTCATTTTATTAATTGAAAACTGAAATCACTTGAAGAAGAGATTTAAGGATTAATTTTTAAATCAGTTTTAATCAGCTTTTTCATTTTTCATTACAGAGCAATGAAAATTTATAATGAAAAATAGTTCTTAACCTTTAATAATTTTTTTATTTCAATATATTTAATCCTAAGAAATCAAAAGTACTGTATACCAGAGAAACAGAACACAAAAATGTATTGCCAACCAGTTTTTAAACTATACATTACACAATTAAATTTTTAAAACATATCAGCTTCAAGACAATGTTATTTATACAAACAATTATGAAATTATGTATTATGATAAAAACTACACTGGCTGTGTAATGAGAAGATTTTAGTTTGAGACTATACTCAGCCTAGTCAGTTCGTGCATGTATAAAACATATGAGTCAAATTATATACCTCCCTTATGGCTATATCTTAATAATTGTTGGAATTGGGCAAGGGCATATGTGAATATCTGAGTGTTTATTGGACTATTTTCTCTACTTTTGTGTATATCGATATTTTTATAAAATTTGTAAAAGGAAAATGTATTTTAAAAATTGGTATGTTTATAGTCACTTTAGTTTATAATTACTTTAATAATAATGAAAGAAATGGATAATGAATGATTAATTAAGTCATATTATTTTTAAAAATTTAATTAGTTTCAAGTATACAGTACATTGGTTAGACATCTATATAGTTAATAAAATGATCCCCCTAATTGCTCCCTCCTTTCCCTGACCCTCCACCTAGCCAACATATTAATGCTAACTGTATTCCCTATGCCATCCTCTCCATCTCCATAAAAAGTTATATGATTTTGATAGTAACTTTCTTGTTCTCTGAAATTCTTTTTGATCTGGAAAATTCTACCTTTACTTTTGCTTAGTGTTCATTATTAGTTGAGAGCTGAGTACATGCTCATTGGCTGCATGACAATATGTTGGGTTCTCTGGAGAATTAACCAAACAGAAATTTGCAATGACTGGTATCTAAAAAGTAGATAGTTGAAAAATAGAATATGACAGAATCAACTAGTGAAATACTCCAAATAGGCAAGATTTTAAGTGTGACCAGTACCTTTTGAAAATCCCAAGTGCAAATATGAGGACAGACACTTTTGTGCCTTTTTGTATAATCTAATATATACAGGCACTTTTCTGACTGCCTTAGTGTGTGCGTGCATGTGCATGTGTGTGTGTGTGTGTATACTTGTAAGTAAGTGGAATCATCATGCTCTGAAAAACATATAACCCAAAGGAATCTTGTTTTAAATTGTTTACCTAAAATTTATGAGTGTCTTATTAGAAATATTTCATGAAGTTACCTGAAATTTTTGACCCCACATTTCAGAGATGAAATAGTGGGAGTCAGATGGTAGAGTAAAACATTTTGAATATTGGGTTGAAGGATACATTTCCCCAATAGTTGGGAAGGTATTTAAGGGACCTTGTTTCTTCTCTTTTGCATAATACTTACAGTATTTGAAAGTGAACAAACAGGTTTCCTAAAGTAAATAATGTTTATTCTCATCAGTTATATAAATTCTTATAACTATAATGTTTTCAGGAAAACATTTTAGAATTTATTTTGGCATTGCCTTCTTAAGCTATGTATCTAAATTATTTCTCAATGAAAGGCTCATGAAATCAGAAACACCTTAATAGGTTGGATTATGAATAGTAAACTCTTCATTTTCAGAGGCAATGTGAGTTTTTAGAGGTAGGGTAGTGCCAAGGCAAGAAAATTGGATTGTAATTGGCTGTAGCTGGCACCCACATAAGGTGCTAAATTATTTTTTACAGCCAAGTGTTGTACTCAAAAGAGTGAGCAGTACTTCCATTACATTGAAACACAGAGACATCAGAGTAAAAAACTACATATACACATATATCTTTATGTATATGTATATATACTTATAATATGTGCATATGTGTTTAAAATCTTCCCTTACAGCAACTGACATTGACTATGTAATATTTTATGATAATCAACTAATTCTTTAAATGGATAATTAAAAGTCTGAATTTCTTCACATATAAAAGCATATATGTGTTTATTAATAATGAGCTTTGGGCTCAATATGTATTAAATTATAATTACTGAAATAATCTTTTCTCATAATGAAGAAATATTTTGTTATGTGGGAAAATGAAGGATAATTTTTATAATATTATATACTTTCTATATATACATATGTGTATATACACATACACAAACAGACAGCAGGTCTCTAGAACTTATTCATTTTTATAACATTTTATATCTGTTATAAAGCAACTCCCATTTCCTTCTGTCCACAGCCCCTAACAACCACCATTCTACTTTGCTTCTATCTTAAAACCATCATAAATTACTACCTAGACTGTCATGAACATTTGGCACGTTTCTTGGCTTGCCTGACATCTGAATCTTCCTCATATATTTGGAGAATTTCCCTAATTTATAGGTTTTGAATATGTCAACTATTGACTTTTCCAGAGTTTCTTGCTTCTAAGCTGAGATAAAACATATTTCTTCTGATATACCTGACTGCAGGTCTCAGAGATTTATGAGGAAGTCCCTGGTGCAAGTGTGGGTGGCAGGAGGACTGAGTCCCTTGGGCAGGTAAGGCCATAGTTCCACTGGTGGCCTAGTGCATCAGCAGTGCCTTATCAGGTGGGGCCTTATGCTTTGCAACTGTGGAAGTCACACCTCAGGCGACCTCTTCTAAGGCTGTATTTGGGATTTTATTTTTCTATCAACATAGCTCTATACCCGGTTGGACAATCCTTCTGGAGATTATATGAGAAATAAAATAAATTTTTAATAGTTGTTTACCTGTGAAAATTAGCAAAATTTGGCTTCTGTTGTTGGAAAATGAGGACTCTGATATAGAAATATGTGCTAGAAATAGGCTCAGGGTAATCTATATGATCTGGAATTGGATATCTGGCCATAATTCGACCAAGAGTTCCCTATAAGATCTGGAATCCCATGGCTTGTGTAGTGAAATACAATCAAAATTTTATGTATGTGTGAGAGTCTGGGAGGCCTAGTGGTTCTTTCACAGAACAGGATAAAAGAGATGAGGAATTCAAATATTGAGACTTATTGTACTGCAATAGCGCTATTGAGATATAATTTAAATAACATAAATTTCAATTGTTTAAAATGTACAATTCAGTGATTTTTAGTATATTTACAAAGCTGTGTAACCATCACTGTAATGTAATTTTAGGACATTTCTATAATTCCCAAAAGAAAGTTTTCACTCATCAGCAGTCACTCTCTATCACCCTCTTTATCCCAGAACTAAGTAGTTACTAGTCTATTTTCTGTCTCTACAGATTTGCTATTCTGGGCATTTCATACAATGGGAGCATACAATATGTACTTTTTTGTGACTGGCTTAATGCTTTTGTGGTTGATACATGGTGTAGCATGTATCAGTACTTCGATCCTTTTTATTGCCTAATAACATTCCATTATATGGATATAGCACATTTTGTTTATACATTTATCAAGAAACTATAATAACAACAGGAAACTTGAAGCTTCCTATATCCCTTCTTGAACACAAACCAGTCTTTTCCATCGAACTAATCATTATTTTGAATTATCAAACCATTCATTACATTTATTGTATATTTAAGAAGACATACTATATTTATTAATATTTATATTATTTTGCCAGCTTTTTATGTAATTGGAATAATAGCAAATTTATGATTTTGTACAATGCTGTTTCAATGAACATTATATTTGTAACATATATTTTGCTAATAGTTGTATACTGGTGTAAATATTTTTATTGTATGAAAACGTGGTAATTTATATAGTGGTTTATAGACATTTGTTTCTATAGTACTTTTTAGCTAATATTAACCATGTTGCTATAAATATTCATATATACACTTTCTGGTGCATATGTGCATACACATATTTTAGGGTAAATATATCTAGGAATGAAATTTTTGGCTCTTTAACTGAAAAACATGTTTTAAACTTGTTATACCAATATATACTCTCTCAATATACACTCTCTGTGTGTGAGATTTCCAGTAGTCCTCCATCCTCACTAACACTTGGTACCATCACACTACTTTTATAACTTTATTGAAATATATTTTACATACGTATAATGCATAGATCTTAAGTGAACGGGTTGATGAGTTTTCATGAATGCATACATCTGTGTAACACATATCTCGACCAATATTATAACATTCCATCACTCCCAGAAAGTCTCCTCATAGTCAAATAATCCTTACTTCATACTCCTCAGGGATAACTGCTGTTTATAGATCGTTTTCTCGTCTTGAACTTTATAAGGTAGAATGATGTAGTTAGCATTCTTTTTGTGCCTAGCTTGTTTCGTTCAGCATGATGCCTGTGGCTTTCATCCATAATGTTGTGTGTACTAATTGTTCATTCATTTTTATGTTGTGTAGAATTTCATTTAAAAATATGCCTCAAATTATTACCCAAACTTTGTTATAAAACATTGCTCTCTTTTCTTTTACCTCGATTTTTTCCTACTATCTTGATAAATTGTTTGTTCATATGTATATATGTTTTGAGGCTAGAATAGGTCTTCAAAAGGCAGCATCTATAAGAGATATACCATTAACATAACAAATGGTTATCACAGTGTTTTCAGACTCTTCAGGAGGCTTGCTCAGTCTGTAAACATAAATACAGTAGAACCCTACATCTAAATTCTTCTGATAATCACTCAAACAACAGACCTTGATTTACTATGAATTATTTACATGCTACCATAAATGTTAAGACACAGCAAGGAACCCAGGATATTAAGAGTGAATTTGACTAAACCAAAATCAAAAGAAATAACATGAGTAAAAAATAAATTTTTTTAGTTAGATTATACAGCACTGTACTTTTAGCCAAATTGTTTAAAACTGTTCTATTACTCCATTTGAATGGAGTCCACTAGATATAGTCTCTAGAGAGGTAGATTTTTAATTTAATTTAATTTTTTTTTTTTTTTTGGTGTGTGTTTAACACAGAGTAAATACAATTTAGCAAATTTATTTTAGGAATGAGGTTAAAAACATATATAAAGAGAAAACATGTGTAACCTTTATTCCTACTTTTCTAAAACAAAAATAAAAACCAATGTATTTTATAATGAAAAACTCCTAACCTTCTGCCTGTAACATTAGAAAAGTCACTCAACCTCTCTATGCTTTAGAGTCTTTAGTTATTGTCAGTAGTACCTAATATATAAATTGTTCTAGGAAATAAATACAATGATTTTTATAAAAATTCTTGCACATTTTTGCTATATAATGAGCACTTGGTAAGTGTTAGGTGTTGCTGTTATTTCTATTAAGTGAGGAAAATTAGATTCAGAATATTAGGAATACTTACGGTATATGAGCTATTATCACTACTACTTTAAAGAGTCCTGAAGGAGGAAGGAAAAAAAGTCAGGTACATTCTATCTTCATGTCTCAGAAGCTTGAATAGTTAATGTATTGTCATGGCTGTTTACAACATTCCTTTCACTAAGTGATGCCTGGGACTTGCAGGATTCAATGTCCAGCCCTATGTTTGTAATATTGACATCTCCTACCTGTAAAGAATGCTTCCTGTTCCCTACTCCTAGACTTTGCTTCCTGTTTCCTACTCCTAGACTTTGCTTCCTGTGGTAGGATTGTGACCAGAGGCTATCTGTAAAATATTTGGCACAGTTGCTACCATGACATTTAACTTTTACCTCCTTTTCTGCATTTCCTTATGTCATAATATCATATTAAGTTAGTAAGTATATAGCTTGACTGTTTTTAAAAAAGCACAAACTTATCTAGGTATTTTATAAATACATGAGAGGTGAGTGCAAAGTTGGAACATAATGGTGATAGTGTGGGTGGTGAGGTACATCTCCCATACTCAAATAGCTAAGTAAAGCATGCGATATTACAGTTAGTCAGTGTCAGAAGTAGACCTAAATTCCAGCCTTAATGTCTCTGGGATCAATAAACTCACTATTTTTTTGGTCTTTAGGTTAAATTTTATAGTGAGTTTTCTCATAGAAACAATGACATTGTTATGGGTTGGTAGAACTGAAAATCAAACTATAATATTACATAACAATAATATGATAATTTTATATACTAAATATGCTGACTGCTTTACTGGCTGTTAGATAGTGTGCCATGAACTACATAGGATCTATTTTATGGGATTTTCACAATAATTTTTTTCCAAAGATAAGTAATATAATCCATATTTTTAAGATGATTAAACTGGGGTACAAAGAAATTTAAGTGCTTAACAGAGACCACTCATTCAGCAAATGGTTGAATCAGGCTACAAATTTTGGAAGTATGACTTTACTAGACCCAACAATTATGTACTGAACCAATAAAATATACCACATTGTCTAAGTCAAGTCAGCATTCTTAACTGACCTGGAATGATCTATAAACATCACACACACACACACACACACACACACACACACACACACACACACATCCGATGCATGTTTTTGGATTGAAATCAAAATATAATTTCTAAAGCATAACTCCAATTGAATTCTCCTGAAAAAATTTACCAAATAATATTTCTCTTATTTAAAATGGCAGATGAGCCACATGGATATGCACAGTGTCTTTAGCCTCAGAAGCAGTTTAGATTGTTTTCACATAGGCTCCCCTGACATCCTTTATTTTGTTCTGTTATCGTTGCTTACTTTTTTGGTTCTAAAAAAACTTATTAAAGGCCTAGAGATCAGTAAAGAAAATCTATCTATTTGTTTATAATGCACATCAGTAGGGTTTCTTGGTGTTTGAAAGAAGACATTCCATTAGATATAGAAATGTAAAGGACAAAATTTCTCTTTGCACTTGCTTTCACTGGGGTCATGATATATCTAGAAGTACAGAGTACATACAAATGTACTTATGTTTGTGAACTCAGAAAAAATAATATGAATTTTTAGTTAAAATAGTTTATATCTCATTAACTTCTACATATTTATTACTGAGCTTTTTTTCCCCTAGATATCTCTTAATCAAATGGCTCTTCCACAAGATTTTAGATTAAGCTTATGCTTGTTTTTATAGGTCACAGAAAATTGGAGATTAAAGCATTACTATTATTAATTCAGACTACAAGTTATTTAATTTTTCTTAATTTTTATCCTTTTATATATATGGTGCCACCATTCTGGAATTGTTGCAAATAAGGCATTTCATTTAGCCAAAGGAGAAAAAAATGGAAAAGAGTAGCTTTTTCATAACTGGCATAAACTTATTTGAGTTAGTTCGATTTTCTCATTTTTAGCAATGCTTAATATTTCTGGGAGTTTATCTAAAGCATCTTCCACAAGTGATGATTAAGGCACATGATGAAGCCCAAAAAGATATAATTCATGTTAACATAGTTTTATCTGTGTTTGTGAAATAGTTTTTCAAAGAATCCATTGAACCTATGGCTGGACCAAATTTATGTGTGAATTGGATCCCAAACTGTGTTTGTAAATCAGTTATAATTTGACAACTTTCCCTAGAAATAATGTTATATTACATTATTAGCTCCCCAGGTTATTTTTTTAATGAAGTGATCACCCTGATTACTCTAGCACCCATCTCACACTACATACAACTATTACAATAATATTGAGTAATACCCTACGCTATAGGATCATCTTCATGGCCTACCCAAGTGATCTTCAGTAGAGATAAGCGTGAAATCTGAGTCAATTGAAAGAGCAACGGAGAGACCTATTTCAAGCAATATGGTCAACTAGATACTCTGAAAAATCCTTCCACTATAAAATACAAGATGACAGATAAACCAATAATCATTTTAAAATATACTTAGCTTAACCTAAAGAATGTAAAGGGTTTTCCCAGGAGCAAACTCCCTCCCCAAAGAAAAAAGAATCAAATCCCAAATACTGATCAAACTCAGAAGCTAAAACTGTCTAAGGACACTAATGACATTCAAGAGCTATCATCAATTTGACAGAGGCAGACCTCTACTAAACTGGGTATGAAAATCCCTGATAAATTGTAGGCAGGTATGAGAGGTGAAGCCTACTGGCCAGAATGGGAGGAAGACTTGAGGTTGATAAAGCAATTCAGAGGAGAAAGATAGTCCTGTAAGAAAATGATCCTGGAACATTTGGGCATCATATGCAAAAAGGTTAATATCGATATATTTCTAAATTACATACAAAATCATTAAGACATAAATTTAAAATCTAAAACTATAAAATTTTTTATGGCTAAATAACATTCCATTGTATATATGTACTACGTTTTCTTTATCCAATCATCTATTCATAGGACATTTAGGTTACTTCCATGTCCTTCCTGGCTGTAGTGAATAATGCAGCTATGAAAGTGGGGGGTGCATATATCTTTGTAGATAAATGTTTTTAGGATTTTTGGGTATTAGTCATAAGAAAAGATGAAATACTGTCATTTTCAACAACTTAGATGGATCTTGAGACAACCCCATTATATGAAATAAATCAGACAAAAAATGTTGAAAACAACGTGACTTCACTCATCTTGTGATATAAAATTGAAAGCAACAAACAAACACGACAAACAGAGGCTCATGAACACAAACTGTAGTTACCGGAGGGGAGGGAAGGGATGATAGATGGGGGTAAAAAGGGTTAAATATTTTGTGATGGAAGAGAATCTAACTTTGGGTGGTGAACACACAATATAATATATATACAACATACTGTTGACTTGTACACTTGAAACTTATTTGATCTTATTAATGTCATCCCAATAATTTTTAATAAAAAATAAACTATGAAATTCCTGGAATAAAACATAGGAAAAAATATTTATGACCCTGAGTTAAATATTTTTAGATATTATACCAAAAGTACCATTCATGAAATAAAGTTGATAAATTGGATTTCCTCAAAATTAAAATCAATAGGTTGGGGGGTGGGTGCAAAATGTGAAGTGATTAAGAAGTACCAATTGCAGGTATAAAATAGTCACAGGAATATAAAGTACAGCACAGGAAATATTATCAATAATATTATTGATAATATTACCAATAATAGCTATTATATAGTGGCAGGCAGATACTAGAATAATCGAGAGAACCATTTTGTAAATTATATAAATTTCTAACTACTATACTGTACACCTGAAACTAATATAAAATGAAAATTAAGAGCACAGAAATGAACCCATATTTATATGGACAAGTAATTATCAACAAAGGAGCCAAAAATAAGTAATGGAGGAAAGAAAGCCTCTTTAATAAATGGTGCTGGGAAAGTTGGAAAGCCAGATATAAAAGAATGAAACTAGATTGCTCTTTGTCACCAACACCAAAATTAACTCAAAATAAACCAAAGACCTAGATATAAGACATAAAACCATGCATTGCATCTAAGGAAACCTAGGTACTAAACTCATGGACCTTGGTTTTAGAGAGGATTTTATGAATTTGGCCTCAAAGGCAAGGAAAGTAAAAGCAAAAATAAATGAATGGGACTACATCAAACTAAAAGCCTTCTGCACAGCCAAAGAAACCATCAACAAGATAAAGAAACATTGAATAGGAGAAGATATTTGTAATCCATACCTCCGATAAGGAGTGAATATCCAAAATATATAAAGATCTCATCCAATTCAACAATAAAGAAAACAAACAATCCAACTTATAAAATGGGCAGAGGACCTGAAAAGACACTCCTCCCAAGAAGAAATATAAATGACCAACAGACATGTAAAAAGATGCTCAGCTTTACTAACTAGTAGGGATATGCGAATCAAAACTCCAATAAAATACCACCTCACGCCTGTCAGAATGTCTGTTATCAGCAAGATACATAATAAATGTTGGAGAGGTTGTGGGGATAAAGGAACTCTCATACATTGCTGGTGAGAATGTAAATTGTTGCAGTCACTAAGAAAAACAGCATGGAGGTTCTTCAAAAAGTTAAGAATAGAATTACCAGGTATCTTCTCTTGATATCTACCCCATAAATTTGAAAACATTTATTTTTTAAGACCTATGCACTCCTATATTCATAACAGCATGGTGACCAATACATGGAAACGACCAAAGTGTCCTTTGATAGATAATTGGATGAAGATGTCTCATATAGATGCAGTGGAATATTATTCAGCCATAAGAAAAGAGGAAATAGTGTCACTTATGAGATTATCATGCTAAACAAAATCAGCCAGATAGAAAAAGTTGAGAAACATATAATTTCATTCATATGTGGGATATAAAACTAAAAGCAACAAATGAACAAGAAAAACAAACAAAAACTTATAGACACAGACAATAGTTTAGTGATTACCAGAGAGAAAGAGGGGAGAGAAGGAGTAGATAAGGGTAAAGGGGGTCAAATATATGATGATAAAAGGAGATTTGACTTTGTTTTGGGTGGCAAACACACAATACAATACACAGATGATGTATTATAGAATTTTACATGTGAAGTCTATATAATTTTATTTACCAATGTCACCTCAATAAATTTAATAAAAAATGAATGTCAACTATAATAAAAAAATTAGAAAGAAAAAAATTAAAATTATTTCGCAATACTATAAAATTAATTTATACATAAAGAACTCTCAAAACCCAAATATCTAATCCTTATCAGATATATGATTTGTAAATATTTTCTTCCATTCTGTATTCATCTTTTTATTTTGCCAGTTATTTCCTTTGCCATGCAGACACTTTTGAGTTTGATGTGATCCCACTTATTTTTTCTTTGTTTGTGTTTTTTTTATTTTTGTTTATTTGCTTTTGCTACCTGTGCTTTTAGTGTCATATTAAAAAAAAATATATCGTCAAGACCAATGTCAAGAACATTTTCTTTATCTTTTATGTTTGGAGTTTTTAGGTGTTATGTTTAAGTCTTTAATCCATTTTGAGTCAATTTTTGTGTTAAATGTAAGATAAAGATCTAATTTATTCCTTTGCCTATGAATATTCAGTTTTCCCAACACCATTTGTTGAAAAGACTATCTTTTCTCCATATATATACTTGGCACCTTTGTTGAAGATTAGTTGACTATATATGATTTATTTCTGGGTTCTCTTTCTGTTCCATTAGCCTGTATGTCTGTTTTTATGTCAAAGCCATGCCGTTTTAATTATTATAATTTTGAAATGTAGTTTTGTTTTGTATTGTTCTTAGCCCATTGATACCAATGTTGTGGCTGGACCCTCCTTCGTGGTTCTTACTATAATTGCAAGATACCCTCAGAAATAACCACCTAGAATCTGAAAAAAAAAATTATTTCTTCTTACAGATCCTAGAAATTATGTGGCACACCTGGGGTTCCATAGCAAGGTTGCAAGGAGAGAGAAAGAGTTCACATGAGCCTGAGGTTCTGCTTTTATTGTGGTTGAGGGTAGAGGCCTAGGGTTTTGGGGCCTTGCTTTATTGGTGAATTTTGAAACAAGAGTGAGAATTTAAAATGTGAGAAGAGAAAAAACAAGGAACCCAAATAATCAGTTATTAAAACTAACCAAGATCTCTAAAACAAAGGAGCCTGCCCTTTGAAGTTGATGTCTCAGTAATCAAAGTTTAAGTCAGGTACTTGCATTACAAAAAGAAAAGTCAGCCATAATATCAGAGTTTATAATATAATTCACTCTGTGTTGATGAGGCATCAGAGTCAATGGTGAAGACATTAACTGCTTAGGTAGCAGATATTCTAAAAGTCAGAGTAGAGCACATTGTAATCCAGAAATTACACATCTAAATGGAATTATAGTATCAACTTCTATAGTAATTATACAAGCAATAGTCTAATATCTGGTGCATAACCATTGTCCCAAACTTGAAGTATCTAGCCATGAAAATAAGTCAGCAATCTCTGAGCATCTGTTCAAGTATTGGGGTAATACTGTATAATATTTCAACATCTTACATTATCTGGTATAAGGAGGTTTAAATTTGTCTTGAGTTGGTAGATTGCTCCATATCTCACTGGACTCAGTCTTAGTAATCACTGGGGCCATCTAAATCCATTGTCTCCTCAGTGGCACTGAGGGGACCTCGGTTCTTTCCACTGACACAGAAAAGAATTACAGATCAGCAAGATTTAGAAAAAGTAAGATTTTTTGAAGTGTGTTTTGAGAGAGAAATGAGCTACACTGGAGAGGGCTGTGGCACTGTGGAAGTGGGGAGATCTGATTACATTTGAGCTGTGATGGGAGGTTAGAAGGGTGGTGCTAGATGACTGGCATATGAGGTCATTTCGATTGGCAGTGGCTGTTATATAACCTTTTGTCTACTGTGCGTGTGTTTACCCAGAATTCAGTTTGTTATAATTAGATTCATGAAATTCCAGGAATATGTATGATATTATACAATGGTATAATGAGGCTAAGGTAGAGGAAAGATAATATATGTATCAACTGCATAAGCACTTGTGGCCAGACTAAACCAGCAGTTACTTCTGTGTTTTTTTTTTACTTCCTCATTTTCCAGGATGTAAAGGTAAGTTTTAACTATTAAATGAATATTTCAAGGAGATCCTAAGGGAGGTCTCTGTGTTGGGCCTTCATCCCCCTCACTCATGTCTACCTAACTGCCTAATATTAGTTTAGTTAAAGATTTGTGTCTCATACCAGGATTTGGTGATGCAGTTTAGCTCCCGAAGTTAGTGGCAGAGTAAATGGTGCAAGTATTTGCATTAGGTATTTAATAAGAATCGCCTCTATGGAAACAAAAGGAAAATAATAATTAATGGTTGGAGCAGATTATAAACCCAATCTGAGTCCTGAGTGTGGTCAATGGAGACAAATTCTTGATGTCAGGCTCAAAGCATCTTCAGATGGAGTAAGGGCATGCAGTGGCAATGTGACATATTTTTTTGATTTGTGGTTTGAATGCCTCTGGTGATTCTGAGTGGCTCATATAACAAATAACATTAAGATTGTCCATACGTGAGCTTGTGTAGTAATTTCTATGAAGTTTGTGTCAAATTGTTCTTCTTTAGCTTGCATGGTTTCAGAAAAGGTTCGGATTTAATTCTCAATGATTCTAATTCAGAAGAGTGGGGAAAAAAATGAAAACACTAGTTTGAGAGTTGTAGCCATATATTGGAAGGGATGAGAAGAACTTAGGATCCAGTCCAGTTAACAGATAGAAAACAAAATCTCAAAGACAACGAAAAGGACTAGACTCTGATACTCACAGAGTATATTATAGTTTTCCATCAAAAATAATTTTTCTTTCTACCATCACCCCTATTTCTATCAGATATAATTAAAGTAAGCTAATTAGTTTACAGAATAAGTCTGGCCTCATAAAGCTTGGCCTGCTTATTTACCTAAGTACAGAAAGAATAGTGATTGACCATATATGTAGGCTCTTTCAAGTCTAATTTGCTGGAGATTTTCATAAGGAATCTCGGACTGGACTTCTAAAAGGCTCTCAAAGCTGGAAAGCCAAGCGAAGGACTCATGTTCAGATTTTGCTTATAATACCTTTACATTTGTATAAATTTCTTTCATTTCAGGGTCCCTAAGATACCCCGAGTTTCTTGGGTCTGCCAGGAAGTGACTTTCCTTACTCAACTAAGGCTGCCAAGAACCTTCTAAGCAAGGGATCAGGCTGATTTTTCCAAGGGTCTTTATTAGCTTCATAAAGTCGACTTTAGCTACTTAAAACTGTCTGTTCATATTTAAGTCTATGTAGTCTCTCAAATATGGCATTCCAGTCAAAGCCTTGGTAATGTAACCAGTGTTTCTAATCAAGTCCTGTTGAAAGAATAGATTCTTATTAAACTTAGGTAAATAATGATATTGCCATGAAAAGAAAAATAAATAAAAGGATACTCACTAAGAGTTTCCAAATTCTAGAGGGACAGATTAGGGAGAAAAACTAATGGCTTCATCTTCACAAAGATATACATTACCAAATTGCTGATATCTTAAGAGAAAAAAGGAAAATGTTTCCTTAAACCTGGAAAAACAAAATGTTAAAGAACCAACGTTTCAAAGAGAAAGTGATAGAAATGATAATCAGTCTCACCAGTTCATTTAGTCTCATGTGATTATTTATCTTGATCTTTTGTTAGCTGTCTTGAGAATCTAGTTTTTCCCTTAGAGTTTTGTAAATTCATACCCAGTTCAGTGGTATGATCTAAAAGTTATCAGAAACGACGTGTACTTGTTAAAGCCCTTTCCATGAATCTTCCTGGAGATTAAGTGCTTTTGCAGGGACACTTACAAAAGCATCAGAATAAAATAATAATTGTTACTGGAACAACTACCTGCCTGCATACTTCTAAGTCCAATGAAATACGTACAGCTTTTGCAGCGAAGAAAGTAAAGGTTTATTGTGGAGAGTTTCAAGTCCTGGAGGAACAGATAAGCTAAAGACCTGGCTCTCTTATGACCTCTAGCGGATAGGTATATAGGAGGACACCCATTAGTCATGGTAGCTAAGGGGTTGGTGTCATGGCATCTACTGATTGGTCAGGGCTTAGGTAGGAGGCAGTTATCATTGCATCAGATGATGTCAGTCATGGCATCATTTTGTCTGGTTTCGAGGAGATGGGGCCAGTAGGGTCATTCTACCTTCCTGGGTCTGGAACTGAAACACAACTGAGGTCAAGATGTCATTTTTAGTTTGTCTTTAGTTTGACTTAAACTGTTTCTGTGGTCAAAAGACTTGAGACTTTATTTGATGCTGACCTAAGTGTTTAATGATTAAGCAAGTAGATATGCAGTATGTACAAGGTGGCAGGATAAGGGAAGAAACAAATGAGTCATGATATTATTATACTAGGCAAAGCCTGCTTGAATAAGAGGGATAAGTCTTTATTCAAGAAATGAAGTCTGTGTACATTACACTGTGAATGTCAAACATCACAAATTTTACTTTTTTTTGGTCATGAATAATCTTGTTTTTTTGTTTTAGTTAATATTCTGGAGCTTTTTTTTCTGGGACACAGTTAAGTTACTTTGAAATAGTTTGATCCTATAGTGGAATAGACCAAGAAATTGAAATGAAGAGGGGGTAGAAGATAGTTTATATAGATAGCATAAGCCTTAAAAGAGAAATCTATATGTAAACAAAGGTGAAAGAATAACTGTATTAGGGCTACTTAACGATAGGTTTTACCTCTCAAACCTGAGAATATGGGTCCTATAGTGTGAAGTAGAATCTACTTGAAAACAGTTTAATGTAAGCAGCCTTACTGGGTGCAGCCACATTTCATTCAAAGAAAGAAGCAGAGGAAATTTTGGAGAAAAGATTAAGATATTTGAAAGGTTAAAGTATACATGTAATGTAAATCGTCAAGGCAGATTAACAGTAAAATATGAAAAAGTAGAACTAAAAGGAAATAGAAAAGTTAAATTATATTTTCTTCAGTTAATCTTTTCTTTTTCTAATACTGTAGAAGTATAATCAAAATTCACCTATTTTATATTTTTATTCTATCAATCTTCTTATATAATTTTATTTATTTTATTGGGTCATATTTAAACACATGACTTCAACATGCATGTGGCATATTTTTTAATTTTTATTTACCTTTTGTTATACAAGCAATTATACACATTTGTCATATAAATATATTAATATTTAATTACTCTTTTTTGAAAACAAAATAAAATATAGATAGTATATATACTTCAGAATTCTTGGATCTTCACAAAACATTTTGAGTTAAGGTAGTTTAGCCAAGAAGGAAAACCTTAAACCTTACACATGAAATTTGTTTTATTTCATTTGTAAACCCAAGTAGTCACATATATTGCAACTTTGGGGAGTGGAGGTAAACTAAGAACAAAACAACATAAAGAAATGAAGGGGCCATGATAAACCTTTAAAAGATAAAGTACTATTAAAAATCCTGTTTTTTAGATAACAGATTAATGATTAAATTTGTAAACATTGCTATTAATGCACATTCTTTTTACTTTATTTCTCAATAAATAATTTCCCAAGGGAGTATGCTACAGGGCCCCCAATATCAACTTTGCCCGGAATTCTTCTAATTAACTGTACCAGAGGGTCTGCTGTGCTGTCTAGTTAATGCTTTCTATCTGCTTCTTCACTGCCCATCATGTATCATTGTTCAGCGAGTGACAGCAGTCAGGTTATTAAAGGTGTAGATATTAAATTAACAACAGTAGTAAACATTGTAGCTGTACTTCACATCTCAGCAGAACCAATGAAGTGGATGACACTGAATCCATGCTGATATGCTGCAGTGACAGATGGGCGTCATTTAACACAATACATCAGTGGGCAACCCACGTACCACAGCTGTCCTCCACTAAATGAATTAGATCAGGGTAATTAATCTAAGGCAGAAAGTATTACTAAAGTGAATCCTAAGCAGAATTAGAAAAGAATAAAATCTCCTGCTCAAAAATTGAAAAGGATTTATGAGCCAACAGTTTTTTAGTGCTGACAAGAAGGTTTCCAGAAGTTATCTCATTTCTTAAAAAAATTATAAAAATTATCCTTCTGATTGAGAAACAAACTCACTATTTGGGGCTAAAATGGATGATGTCTATTCCTTTATTTCTGTATTAACAATAGATGCTGCTAAGAAATGAAGCTTAACTTGGTATGTATGAATAAGTTCTTTGAATTAAAACAAATCTTATTATGAGGACTAGTGGTTACACTGATAATAATTCACATGTTAATTCTTATTTTAGATAAATTTTACATAGAGATATGGATAAATGTGTATATATAGATAGATGATAGATAAATAAATAGTTAGATAGTATATACATAGACAATAGGTAGGTAAACAGTTTTTTCTTCCTGATTTCAATTTCCTGTCAGACAAAGATTATTTAGGTTTACAAATTTAGCCTTGCAAAAAATCAGGTACACGCTCTTATCAATTTGGAGGAATTTCTTAAATATCTCATTCATTTTAAGAACCTACTTAAAGTATATTTCAAAAAATATATTAATAAGTTAGCATTATTAACTATTTTGCTCATTTATAATAATTTATATTTAAGACAAAAATACTTAAAATTTAATATAAAGAATGCTTCTTAAAATGGATATTTAAGGTATTTTTTGTAATCTTAAAGTACCTATTAGTGATGTATATTTTTAAAAAAGAAAATGCCCTAGATTTTGTTTAAAAATTGTCAATAGATCAAACCTATAGTTTGGACAAAAGTCAGAAACTGTATTTAAAATTATCAAATAAACAAATTCATTCTATCTAATGTTTAGCATTAAATCAATGTGTGCCTAAATGTACTTATCTTTTTCTTTAGGTGCAAAGTACCCAGAGCTGAGATGTTATTTTCTATGCATGAATACCTATAGATTTAATATCTAACGTTTCACTGTACAAAGTTCTGATAGCTTCCTATAAAATGTATTTATGACAGTTGTGGTCATTGATGAAGCAGCGGGTCATCTGCTTAATTGTTACACATTTCCTCTAGTTTTTGCTTTCTTTCTGTTTTCCTTCCCAGAAGCTCTTTTCTCTACCTCTCATAAAGATGGGAAACCTGCTGCTAATTACTGCAGTTAAAATTTTTGCCACACCAGGAGATATCCAAACACCAATCATTTTTTAAAGAATTTGCTAGCTTCTTGTTAAGTTAGTACCTCTTAGTTGGAGGCCTGCATTAGTCACATCAAGCATTGTGTGTTTATTGTGGAAGTATAGCAAGCTGCAGCTGGAAAAAGATACTACTTGTATAGTATCTGGTTTTTACATTTCATTATCTTGATCATCCATAATTAAAGTAAATTATGTACTAAAATTTAAGTATTAAAATTGAAAACATGTTTGAAGGGCAGAAAAATATAAACACACCTCAATGTGCAAAGATACTCAGTCTCTCTACCTAAATTCTCAAAATTTAAAAATGCCCACGTGTTGAAATGCAAAATTATCATAATCAATCTCGTATGTACTTTTAACTGATGTAAATGATATAAATATAAATGATTAAATACAAAAGGAAAGGGACTACAGTATTTAATTCACTTCTGTTGAATGAGAACTGTGTTAGCTACAAGTTTAGCTTGCAGTATCCTCTCTATCTTGACCAAAACGATGAGCTCATTATTTTTAGAATATTAATAAAGCTAAATTTTAATGAGTTTATACTTTTTCTTTTGATATGGACATCTGTCTGGGATATTATGAGTTCATTTTGAGTGGTCACTGAGCAGGAACAATTTAGAGACCAATTTTAGTTGTTGCCCACCTAGAGATACGTTGTATAATATTCAGAAGCCCTTTATCTGTACCATCCTCTGGTATCTCCATATAGTTTAAGCTCTATACTCTGATATATGAGCAATAATAAAATACTTCTATAAATTAATTTTATTGCTATAACCTGACAATATAGAGTGACAACAATATTATACTACTCTTCATATTCGAAGCTGACATTATTGAGTCACCAATATTATGTTGTATATTTTTTAGTCATATTTACATCTTGACTTATATATTTAAGAGCTTTTTTTAACCTTGAGAATATTATTTTAAATAGCTAAACTTAAGTTTTTTATCTCTAAAATAGAAAGAATAACCTTGAATTGTTTTGAGGCTCAAACAAGAGAAAGAAATATATTTTCACATTTAATATTTCGTTATTTATGACCAAGCAGTCTCACAAATATTTTGCAATGCTCAATATACAAGGACTGGTGCAACATATTTATGAAGTAGTTTTCTTATGGAAAAATATACACATGTATTTATCAGACAAGAATTTCTTAGTGCAAAGATGTTTTTCTTGGTGACCAAAACTGTAGCCTTCTTAAAAGATGTTCTTGCCCACTGAACAGATCAAATCATCAGCTACACAAAACAAAAACAAAAACAAATCTACCGTGAAACCGATTGCTACCTATGGCAGTACCATTTAAAGGACCAATGGTAGAATTTCAGATTCCAGTGATGCAAACATTATTTATGAATACCAGCCATTAAAATAGTACCTAACCATAAAGGTTGATGAATGGAATCTTATTATGATATGATTGTCTATAGAATACAGTTCATAATTCAGCAGGTTAATCTTGAACTTTATATCAAGATATGAAAAAAAGTTTGTTTTTTTTTTTTTAAATAGTGCTTCCTACTGTTCAATTTCACCAAACTAAATAAGAACAGGGTTCAGGCATTTGAAATCTTCAGGTGCACCAAATTATTATTTGGGAGGCTATAGATGACATAGATATTATAGAGATAAAAAGAGTCTTTAAAGTCAAATAGATTTGCACTTGAAAATTACCTGTATGACTGTTGGCAAGATACTTAGCTAAACTTGGTTCAGTTTCTTCACCTGGTAAATAAGAATATCCTATTTACAAATTTATTATAAAGATTAAATAGCAATATAACAATGTAACATAGTAGGATGCCTAACACATAACAGAAACTTAATGGTTATTTATTATACTTTTAGATACAAAGCCAAAGCAAAGGTAAAGTTACCAAGTAGGAAAATCTTCTTAATTTCTCTGTCCCTTGCCTGCATTATCAATGATCCATTTCACCACTCCACACAACCATACTCCAAAAGAGAAACAGCCTAAGGGGAGCTTTTTATTACAGGATGTGGAAGAGGCTCTCTCTCGGGCAATTGCTACTGCCAGACTTAAGAGACAAAATTAATGGTAGCAACATTAAATGGGATAAGGAATGTCAAAAAAAAAAATCTGATTTGGAGGGGTATAGAGAAGGAGTCCAGTTTATATAATGTAAAATATAGGACATTTAGATAGAGTTATTAGACAGACATTTGTAAATGAAGTTGTAGGGTATTAGCACAAATGTGGAAGCTTCTGGGCCTTATGAACAGATTAAATCATTCAGCGAAAAAAATCTACGGAACATAGAGGAATGAGGACCAAATTTGAAATCTAAAGTATTAGCGTAATTAAAAGGAAAATAAGTGTGTGTGTGTGTGTGCGCGCGCCTGCACGGGCATGAGCTTTGCTGGGAAGGATGACTAAAGACTGGAGTAGTGAAGAAGAGAAGTAACAGGTTTCCTTGGATTGTGGAAGTAAGGAGAAAAGTGGCATTGGTAAGTCCATTATGACATTCAAGTTACTGAAGAAATCTCTCAATTTCTACTTAGGATATTAAGGGGCAATTGAGTCTAAGAATCCAAGGTATAGTTATTGAGATTTGAGGCTAAAAAAGAAAATTGAAATCAGGAGATCAGAGGGGTGACCAGGACACAAACTGAGGACTTCCTCCAGGGAGATATGAGAGGGTGGGCTGAAACACAATATAATGAACCTAATTTACTTAAGGAAGTAAGACAATGACATATATATTTTCCAATGGAAACTATAGGAAAAAATGGGTTATGTGTCAAACTAAGGTATGTGCCACTCCTGTGATATGTCACTCAATTTAATCCTGAATTAAAACATTTGATTACTTAATTTGTTGGTTAATAATATGCCAGAAAGAGTTTTGAAAAAAAATATTTTTTGAAGACATGGTTCATCTATTTTAAAATTTTCCAAGATATAATCTTTAACTGTTATAAACATCTTTAATTATTATAACAATAATACATCCCTACAATTTTGATTAAAGCTAAAGTCAATATAGTAGATACATTTTTATTAGAATAATGTATATGTACAATTTTAATTACTTATGTTCGCTACATATTAATCATTTTTACCTATGTGTTTATTTGTTCTTACTGAGAAAGAGAAATAGGATTATATGATACAGATGTTTGGTGAAGACAGATGTGGTGACTGATACTCAACATCTTACTCTTCATATATCACATCTCTAACTACAATTCACTTTTGGATCAGCAATAATTCTTTGGTGATTATTGCAAAAAACAGTAAGCTGTTAATGCTGAAATCAGTGGCTCATGGATCTAGCTCTGGCCCTTAGTATACTCTTTATCTTTTCATAGTTGTAAGTCCTTATTTTTCCTTTACCCAAATCTTTATAATTTATCTAGTTGTGATTCACAATCAAATCTTACTCCCTGGCACTGTGTACTATGTTTCTATTAAAAAGTAATGATTCAGGAATGCTCGTTGAATTAAAATCAAATCCCTACTACATAGCCTGAAAAAAAGTGCTCACAATATGTCAAGGTCTCTAGAAGTCATTTCCACTTGAAGAATAAAAAAACTGTAGTTTGGAGATATGTTTCTTAAATAGTGTATCCCATAATCTTTTATCTGTCTGTTCATTAGCACTTCAGCTGAGAGATAGGCCATCAATAAGTTAAAACAACTTTCTCTTTTCCAACTATCTCTTTTAAGAATAGACAAAAAAAGTTGAGAATCATATGGTTTCACTTATATGTGGGAAATAAAACTGAATGCAATAAATGAACAAGACAAACAAACAGAAAGTCATAGACACAGACACAGGTTAGTGGTTACCAGAGGGTAAAAGGTAGGGGATGGTGGATAAGGGTAAAGGGTCAAATATATGGTGACAAAAGGAGATGTGATTTTGAGTGGTGAACACACAATACAATATAGAGATGATGTATTATTAAACTGTACACTTGAAATCTATATAATATTGTTAACCAATCTCACTCCAATACATTTAATAATAAATAAATAAATTGTGATAAAGACAAAAAAAACATCATTTGAGGATAATGACTAAGATGAGGTGCACTTTCATTTTTCTCTAGATGTCTGTTAGATCCATACTAAAGCTCTTCTGTAATATCAGTTAACAAAAGAAAAGCCTACGCAGAATAAAATAAAAGATAATCTTATATGTATGGGCATATATACATACACATACATATACACATGTGTGTGTATATATATATATATATATATATATATATATATAGAGAGAGAGAGAGAGAGAGAGAGAGAGAGAGAGAGAGAGAGAGATACATGCATATACGTATGCATATTGTTCATGTGTATTTCTTGTAGAATCCAGAAGAAAATACTTATAGGAGTGTGTGTGTGTGTGTGTGTGTGTGTATACACACACACACACACACATATACATATATATATATATTTTTTTTTCTTTATAAAAATAACTGATTCGGTGATCCAACTTGATCCATGTTTCTCTGAGAAAAGTCCAAAAAGTGAGAGATCGGAATGGGATCCTTAAGAAATGTATGCGGAGCATCAATGAAAGTGATATAATTAATGTTCCATCTACAATCTATTTCCTGGTATTGCCAGCCTTACAAACTAGTGGAGAACAAGCCCAGAATGAAGCAAGTTTAGACTGTGTGATTATCTCAACAAAGCTTATGGAAGCTTATGCAATTTTACAGCTGTAAAAGCTATTGCAGTTGTAATAGATTTCTTTCAAGCTAATGTTTAATGTTTAGGACATTTCAATCATTCCTCACTCATTCCAGTGGTGTGCTTTCAACTTTAGTTTAACTGGTGGATATTAATTAATATATGTCTATTATGTAGTATATATGCTTGAATGTCAAAAAGGCCTGCATTTACATTTAGCTTCGCTATTCTCCAGCTCTATGGTATTAAAATGTAATTTTATTACATTTGCCCTGTTTCCTCATCATCAAATGAGTTTGATATATGTCATGACTTTCAAAATGAATAAATATGATTATGCAATGCTTCTAGCGTAAGGCTTAGCATATAGTGGGCGCTCTAATTATTTTCTGCTTTTGTTCTTTCTTTAAGTATTTACTTGACTTTTAACTATTATTTGAAAGGTTGCTACTATTAGGAGCCATCCTGTTGACTTCTGGCATATCTCATTTTGATTATTTTGATTGAACCTTCTCAGACTAGATATGATCTTACTGCTTATTGCTGTGTTATGGTTGAATAACTTATGTAAAGCTCATTAAATCTTTTTCAGTAGAGAATACTATGTCTCCATCCAGACAAAATGGCAGAGAATTTGTCTTCTATTTTTGTTGCAGATCTATCCAGGGAAAGCAAAAATCAAAAAGGTGTTTTAAGTCTGCCATCAGACATGTAATTATTTATATATATATATATATATATATATATATATATATATATATATATATATGCCTTAACGGAAAATTTAGTATGATAGCTTTATTATTGAATGCTTGTTAATGAAAATTAAACAAGAATATATTGGGTAGCTTCTTCATGCTGGGTAGTTGGCTAGGTTTTTGATATTGTGTGTCTCAGTGAATAATTATTTTCTTTCTAATTCCCATAATGTTAACTAATTTACTACCTTATAACTGAGGTAGATGACTAGAGAATATATACTATGCACAAAGATTTTTACTCTGAAAGAGAACATTGACGTGGAATAAGTGGAGCTGGTAAATCATATATACACACACACACAAAGATCTATTATGTAAGCATTTAATTCTTTTCTTCTAAGGTATCGTAAAGACACTATATTTTTAGAGAGAGATTAACTTGTTTGAGAACAGAAGCTATTAATCTCTCTCATAACAGGCTGCTGAATCATTCTCATTCATTCTGTCAATGTCATTTTAGAACTGAGTTTCAGATAGATTTTTTCAAGAAAAAGATGTATAAGTATTCAAAAATGTTAATATTCTCAGCTGAGTATTCCTAATTATGCCTTCAGTTTATATTTGCTTAAGGCTTTTATGTCACAATAATCCCCTCTTCAGTTTTTCCCTTTTTTATAATATCACACTTGGCTGGTGCTAGAATGATGGCATTCTTTGGCTGATAAGTCTCTACTTATCCTGCATAATGGAATGCTTCAATGGAATATGTTAAAGAAATTAGCGATCAAAAAGATGGATAAAATCATATATCTTTAATCATTATGTTAAACTAAAACACTTACTTGAGCAGTTAAAACTTTTCACTAAACCTCACCAAACCATGTAGATGGTAGATACTTCCTCATAAATATGCTTCATAATGGCTCCAAATTTTTTCTCCTTTATATCTTTTTGACTGTGCAAAAACCCTACATTTTAAGATTTTTTAAATAGTTGGATAAAGTACATATATGCAATGGAATGTTACTCAGCCATATGAAAGATGAAATACTGCCATTTGTGACAACACGGATAGATCTTGAGATAATCATGCTAAGAGAAATAAGCCACATAGAAAAATTTGAGAACCATATCATTTCACTCATATGTAGGATATAAAACTGAAAGCAACAAATGAATAAGACAAACAAAAATTCATAAACAGAGACACAGTTTAGTGGTTACCAGAGGAAAAGGGAGGAGCAGGGGGAGGTAGATAAAGGATAAAGGAGGTCAAATATATGGTGACAGAAGGAGATTTGAGTTTGAGTGGTGAACATACAGTGCAATATACAGATGATGTATTATCAAATCATACACTTGAAACCTACATAATTTTATTAGCTACTGTCACCTGATTAAAGACAAAAATAAAAAAAAATATTTTAAAAATTATAATACTGATGCTCTTGGACTTTAGTACATTGTTAATGCATATGTATATGTTGTCTATCTTGGTTTTCTATCACACATTGACTGTTATATCCTGTTAACCACAATAATTGATCATTATTTTTGTTTATGTTCACTTCTACTAGACTCCTTATTTTTTCCATCTTATTCCTATCGTATGGCCATCAATGGCACAGGCCTTCAGAGAATGGCCTTTATTAAATATCTGGAGACAAAATCTAGCTTACTTTAAATTAACTTAGAATGATAGCATTACTTTAAGACTCAGAAAAATATAATTTTGCTTTCAAAAAAATATTTCTTTTAAATGAGCAAAGGCATTTTTCCATTTGGGACATTAAATTAATAATAATTCCAAAAATTGAGGAATAATTAATCACAATGACAATAAAATTACTTCATTTTACATAGGCTTTTACTAAGTTGTAAGTTTCTGTGATATCCTTGTTTTTTGTAAATATAGATTTTATTTTAGAATAGATTTAGATTTACAAAAAAATGTGTAATGATAATATAGAGATTCTAATATACTTTCACCCTGTTTGCTCTATCATTAACATTTTACATTAGTATGGTATATTTATCACAAATAATGAACCAATTTAATCTGCTGTTATTAACTAAAGCTATACTTTATTCATATGTCTTTAATTTTTACTTAAGTTTCCAAGATCCTATTCAGGATACTATATCACATTTAGTCATTATGTTTCCTTCAGCTCCCCTAGCCCATGACAGTTTCTTAGACTTTCTTTGTTTTTATGATCTGGACAGTTTTGAGAACTGATCAGGTATTTTGTAGAATGTACTTTAACCAGGATTTGTCTAATGTCTTTTCTTATGAATAAACAGGGATTGTAGGTTTTTTGTGGGGAAAAAGAAAAAACTCGTAGAGACAAAATGTCATTCTCATCACATCATATCAAGGGTACATACTTTCAACACTATTTATTTCTATTAATATTAACCACCTGACTGATATAATGTTTGTGTGTTTTCTCCACTGTAAAATTATACCGCACCTGCTTTCCATACTTTACTCTTTGGAAAGAAAGGACTATATGTGCAGCAGACACTTAAGGGATGGGGACTTATTGTTTCTAGGCTCTTTAAGCTGACAAAGGATATATATATATATATATATATATTTGTGTCCTAACTAGCATGTGCATTCATATCTACAAATATTTATATTATATGCATATTACATTATGCATATATGTTAAGCTAAACATAAGTTTATACTGATGTCTCCAACTTTTGAATGTCATCATATGTATCATTCTAGTTTTCTCTCTTTGCTTGTTTGTAATATCTCATTTCAATCATGAAAAACCTGTTTCCCACCATTCATCCTCATTCATTTCATTCATTAAATTCAATATACATGTATATTTTTTTTCAGAATTGTTAAAATGTTGATTATCTAGATATACATTAAATTCTCCATGGGGAAAAACTGTCTTGTTCATTGTTGTATTTGCAATATGTAATCTATTGCCTGGAACATTGAGGGGACTCAATATTTGTGAATAAATTAAGATATGACTATGACAGACCAGAATCATAGCTGCAAGAATGTGAACTTAGGCAATTTAGAATAATTATGGAATAAATCATAGGTTTAGCTATATTAGACTTAGGAAAGATAAAATAAATAACATTGAGATAACTTTTTAAAAAAATTTTCTAGAATTACAATGATGATAATACCACTGAGAAAGTCCCTCATGATTTTATTGAACAATTTATAGTTAATGTCACCTATAACCATGCAATTACTTTTTATAACTGATAAATACATCATTGTGACATTTTTGTTTACATTTAGATTTGTATGGTTAGTACAGGAAATTGTATATTACAGGAATTTTGCTGACTCTACCAGTAATATTTTTTCTATATGATTCATTTTATTTGATCTATGAAGTGGACAAAGTACAGTATTTTCATTTTATAAGTGGAAATATGGAAAGGCAGTGAGATAAGCTTGCTTCTGCTGTTGAGGAACATTGTAAATCCTTAACTAGAAAAAATGCAAATAAAATTTGAAAGAGAAGTAGTGATTTCACCAGATCCGTACTAGATAAACTTAAACTTAAATGTCCTAAGCCTCTGTTGTATCACTTTTGCTAAGTAAAGATGTAACTATAATGGACTTTAGTATAAATATTTGTACTAGATTTTTGTTCCATTAATTTTAATTATTTTATTTGAAATAATTATCCTGCTATTTGGTATCTATATAGTTATGACTCCATTGAACTTAAAAAAAAGTAAAAATAGAATTAATAAAAGATATTTAATTGATTTCAATGGACCTCATCCATGAATCTGTTTGTTTTAATAGAAACATCTATTGATTAGGCATGACTAATGGAAATGTTCTGATAAGAAAATTTAATTAAATATGTTAAGATTTTTCTCCCCATGTATTTGTAAATGGAAATGCAGACATTATCTATGTAAAGAGTACCATTATCCTCAACATTCTAAACAACACTAAATTACTTTTGAACATTCATATCTATAAATAGATTACTTTTTTATTTAGAAATTACAGATGTATGTATAGGCCTAACACCATTTCTCTACAAATAATTGAATTGGTCTTTTCAAACCAAAATATTTCAACACCAACTCAATCTTTACTGAGCCCATACTATAACCAGGTCTTTTCTGAAAGAAAGAAAGCAACTAAAGAAATATCTATAAAGCATTATAACAGTAATGTATTTGATGCTTATTACATTCTTCTTCTTCTTAAGAACAGTTCCTGCAAACTTTTATTTTAATGACAGTAGTTGCAGTGGACTGAAAGGAAGAAATGCTTTGGAATTGGAACCTGGTTCCAAATCAACCTCTATCTCTTAGTAGCTCTGTGATCTTGAATGAATACTTCATATCTCTGAGCTTATTTCCTCATGTATAAATTTTTTTAATTGGAAATTTGATTGAGATAATTGTAGATTCATATGCAGTTATAAGAAATAATGGAGAGATTCCTTGTACCTTTTACCTATTTTCCCCCAATGGTTACATTTGGCAAAATGAGTATAATATCACAACTAGGATTTTGACATTGGTATAATACACAGATCTCATTCAAACTTCCCCAGTTTTACTTTTTACATTTGATTTGTCTTTTTTTCCTGGATTTTTTTATTAGTTTCAAATATATAGTACGTTGGTTAGACACTTATATAATTTATGAAATGATCCCCCTTATAACTCTATCTTCCCTCTGCTCTCTACATAGTCATTACCTACTGCTGTCTGTATTCCCTATGCTGTGCTCCCCATCTCCATGACCCTCTATAAACTATTAATTTGTACTTCTTTAACCCTTCACCCTATTCTCCCAACCCTCAACCATCTCTCTTCTGGCCATCACCCAATTGTCCTCTATATTTGTGGGTCTGTTTTCTATTCATTTGTGTTTTTGTTGTTGTTGTTGTTGTTGTTCCTTATATTCCACATATCAGTGAAATCATATGGTATTTATTATTCTCTGTCTGACTTATTTCACTCAGCATACTCACATGTATAACTTTTTTTAAAAAGTGATATTGGGCTTATAGAGCTTTTAGAAATTTTAAGAAATTTTTACAATAGAGCTAAATATACAACTTCATCTTTGACACATAGAAGATGTTCCACCAATATCAGCAACTACCTTCTTTGGAAACTTGTATTTTCTTTTATCTTTTTATCATGCATGCTATAAAACATAAAATAATCACCACGTATGAATCTACCCCAATCCAAGAATAAAAAAATAAGCATCTATGTGCTTTTCCTTCAAACCAAAATAAGCATATCTACATGACTGTCCTATTTTATCCTGACACAAGGTAATTACAATCCTGAAATTAGTGTTTTTCATTCTCTTACTCTTTCCCTATGAGTCTGTTATTTCCACAGTTTTTGGATTTTCTTTTCATTCTTTTTTTAACTTTATGTCAGTTTGGGAAGCTTCTGTTCATCTATTTGCAAGCATAATGAACGATTGTTTTCTAGGCCACATCCAGTCAACTGATGTGCCCATCAAAGGTATTCTTTATTTCTATGACAGTGTTTTTTATTTCTAACATTTCCTTTTGATTCTTTTCTTTTCTTTTAATTTTTTTTAATTCCCTTTCCCCAAGCCCCAGCCTCTGGTAACTATCATTCTACTCTCTGTTATTATGAGTTCAGCTTTATTCTTTCTTATAATTTCTGTTTTTCTGCTTATTCATCTGCTCTTGTATTTGGTCTGCTTTTTCCATTATAGCCCTTAACATATTAATCATTGTTATTTTTAATTATCTGTATGATAATTTCATCATCTGTGTCATATTTGAATCCAGTTCTGTTTCTTGATTTTTCTGTTTAAACTGTGTTGTTTTTTTTGCTTTTAATACACCTTGTAATTTTCTGTTGAAAGCCAGATTTGTTTTATGGCATAGTAGGAACTGAGATACATAAGCCTCTGTCATTAGAATTTCTCTTAATCTGGCTAGTGGTCATGGTTTTAAAAATGTTTGCTGTTACTTTAGTTACTAGAGGGTTCATATTCCTCTAATATGCTTGGTTTGTCTCTTCAATTTACTTTGGCATTCCTTAAGTATTGCTTTCAGAGAGATTCTGCATTTTACAACTCTTAAGCTATATTCCACTGTTATTACACTGGCCTTTTTGTTGTGTGTTAGTAAGGTGTATATGGTGGTTGGGGAGTGTCCTATAATCTCCAGTTAAATCTCAGTGTTTAAGTGGGCCCATATCTGTGGCCTGTGGTCTTCACAACTACTTCTTATATATATTCTCTCCACTCTTAGGTGAAACAGAAAAAACTATAGGAGACTGAAGAGAGTAATGCCTTTATCCAAACTTCAGAGACAATGCTCTAATAAGGGTTTTTCCACTGGGGAGTATGTCTTTGTTAAGGACAGTTCTCTGGTCATGTTTCAAAGTAATTACTTTTTCTCACTTCTTGTCAGAGTCACTATGGACTCTTTCTTGGAGAAAGGGAAAGAGATAATATTTGCTTTTCGGAAGTTTCAGATCATGTGTCTTTGGTGGGGGGAGGTCAGGTAGAGGGTCAAGCAAAATCTACTCTGTTCTAAAGACCGAAGGAAATATTGAAACTTGGATTTATTCTCTGAAACTCAAGAGCATTAAAGAGAAACTTAGCTATGTTAATAATTAGGGTGGTTTAAAAAGGGAAAATACTGATGAATTAGTATTATAATTTATTGGAGAACAAGCTTATGTGACAGAAGTTTGCATTCATCAATAATTTTCTGTATTCTATCCTTTCTTCTTTTCTTTCTTGAAGATCATGCTTTTATCAAATTTAGAATTTCATATTTCTTTTAAAATAAGACCATTTTATAAACTCCTTTTATAGTAAAGATAAAAACGAGTCTCATGATATTTGCCATCTTAGTTTTTGTTGAATTTTGTGGAGAATATTATGCTAGTTATAAAACTGGTGCCAGGATATTGATAATTCTCAAATCAAGTTGAGAATATTTTCAAAAGCCAGTGAAAAACATGCTAAGTCACAGGTTTCTAGGAACACACAGAGATGCTAACCCAGCAGAAAAGTTAGTCAAAACTGAAGTACATAAATAAAGCATTGCTCAGAGGATATTTATTGCTTTAAATGTTTTTACTAGAAAAAGGATTTAATCAATAATCAAAGTGTCCACCTAAAATAGGTAGGAAAAAAGAGCAGAGCAAGCACAAAATATGCAGAACTAAAGAAATAATAAATATCAGAATAAAAATCAATGAAATAAAAAAAGATGGTTCTTTGAAAAGATAAAAAAAAGTAATCAATTTTTAGCTGGACTGATTTTAAGAAAAGCAGATATTACTAAAATTAGAAACAAAATAAAGAACATCAGGAAAGTGATAACTTTGTTCCAATAAATTAGAAAAATGAAATACGAAGTCCATAAAGATAGAAATTGACTCAAGAAGAAATAGAAATCTGGATATACCAACAACAGGTGAAGCCAATGAATTAATTAAAAATCTTTCCATAAAGAAAAACCCAGGCTTAAATACCTTTACCTGGGGAATTTATCAAGCATTTAAAAAACAATAAAAGGGAAAATTATAATAATACTACAACACAAAGCAAATAAACTTAATATAAGTACACACATACACAAATGTTCAGCCTCAATTTAAAAATATAAACTCAACAAAATGTTTTACTTACCAAATTAAACAAAAAAACAAATCATTAATGAAATTTCTGTGTTCTAAAATGCAGTAGAGTAGGCACTGTAAAGGCACAACTCACTGCAAAACTAATTGATCCCTACTTGAATCATTTTTATTATTTCGCATTTTTAGAAAATAAGAAAAACATCTAAAATGTCTACTGTAAGCCACAAATGTGAACAAAATTTAATGTGTAGATCTTTAATTACATGAAAAATGTTAATACTGATGTAAGTGGCAAAAGAACATAATACCAAAAAAGAAAAAGTAAACTTAGAAAACTCTCATAAATTTCTATTTATTTAGAAAATTACAAAATATTCTCCTGAATAACTCATAGGTCAAAGAAGAAATTAAAATGGAAATAAACAAGTCATTAGATTGGAATGACAATCCAAATCACATCTGTAAAGCTTATGAAATGCAGTTAAAGTGAATACAATTTAATGTTTATATTATAAAGTAATATTTGATGTTAATTTATGAACTGTCTCCCAGTTGTGATGTTAATAAAAACATACAACACAGAATAAACCCCAAAAAGATAGATGTAAAGGCACTATAAAGATAAAACAGGACTTAGTAAAAAAGAAACAAAAATAACATAGAAGTACACAAAAAAGAAAAATCTTTGTTGAGATTGAAGAAAAAAATAAGACAGAAGGCACGAATACATTAGAAATTCGAAAGGAGATAGAAATCCAAATACAGTTAACACTAAAAATAATGTAGGAATACTATCATCATTTTCTATAAATAAACTAAAATCCTAACACAAAATAAATCATAAGACTAGGTTTTAAGCCTTTTGTTTGTCTCTCTAGTATGAACTCTTTAGCACAGCGTTACAATTATCTCATATTATTTAGATATATTATTTTCCAGATCTTTGCCTCTTTCTATAATCCATACATCACCCATACTAGAAAATAGTACACAAAATTTCAGCAGTCTGTGGTCAATGTGGAGTGGCATATGTACATGCCTATAATTATATATAATATGACCATAGGTAAGTACCATGTGAATTACACTCTAGCATTTTGAGAAGTAAACAATTAACCTTGAATTTAATATAAGAGAGGGATGAGGTGAGAAGTAGAATAGCACAAATGAAAATATTAGCTTTTGGCTTTGGGAAAAAAATGTCTGTAAAGTAGCCTATCTCAAATTGAGAGAATAAACAAGAGCAAAATGACAGGAAATCTCATGTTGAGGTGAATTCATAGCATTTGGCTCCTTAAGATCATTGGCTGTCTGTATGTATATGAGTCAATATTAAAAGAAAACATTAGAATATCCCCAGAGTCTTACATAATGTGCAGTTATAACCATATAGAAAATATTTATTATTTCTAATACCTTATTAGGTTTTGGAAGACAATTCTTTATGATCTCTCACCTTTGTACACATCTTAGCATTACCAACCCATCTACTCTAGAATTATCTTTTCAAGAATTGTTTAATAAAGCATCCCTGGAAAAGTAGAGACAAGGACTCTCTCAGGATCAGATTTATTTACATTGCATGATAATAAACGGAAGACTTCCTATTTCCAAGGACATTCCAGTTAATAAAGATGAAGATATCTGTCTGTCCTTTTGGAGATTTTTGATGAATTCCAAGATAATAAAGATAACGTCTCTCTCCAAGGAGAGGAAATATAAGTTTTCCAGCATCACCTATATAATAACAGGGTTTCCTAATCTTAGGGTTCCTTTTTTTCATACACACCACAGCATATGCAGGCAATACCTGAGCCTCATCAAATCGCTCTTGATTAGGGATCAGGGAAATGACACCAATAAGTAAGTAATAAAACTGTCTAAATCTGTGTGTACTCATGGTCTCTTTGCCCACTGAATCTATGGAACTGTTACAAGCCTACCTGGCCATTGCCATCATACTGCTATGTGGTAATGACTTATTTGATTGACAGCAGGTTGATTTCTCCAAAATCATAACAAAATAACAATTAAATTATGGAGCTAGGAAAAGAAACACAGATAAACACTCACCAAATATAATTTGCCAAAGAGATTATACTGTATATTTATGTCATCCTTATTAACAATTTTAGTTTTTATCTTTCTTAAAATTAGATGTATAGACATTCATCAGTTCTCAGCTCTCATCTTATAGAAGGTATATGTACTTTGCTATTATTAAAAGCAAAAAAGATTTATGCTAACATGTGAAGCTTATCACTTCCATTCCATGACTTAACTTCATTTCCTAAAGATGTCAGCTTTAAAATTATAAAGCAAAATTTTATAAAGACATTAAAAATATAATGGATCATTTTGGCTCTATGGTTATGTAGTTTTCTGTTGTTGTCTTATGGTTTCCAAATACCACATGACTTCACAAACATGTGGAATCTAAAGAACAACATAAACAGCAACAACAACAGCAACAAAAACAGAAAGAAACTCATAGATACAGAGAATATTTTAAGGGCTACTAGATGGGAGGGTGGTTAGGGGACGGTGAAAAAGGCAAAGGGATTAAGAAGTACAAATGGATAGATACAGAATAGTCATGGAGATGTAAAGTGTAGCATAGGGAAAATAGTCAACAATGTTATAAGAATGTGGAAGGGGGAAGGAAGGTAACTGATTTAGTGGAGTGACCCTGTGTGAGTTGTATAGATCTCTAATTGTGGTTCTGTACAACTGAAATGAATATATTATTATATGCCAACTATATTGAAAAAAACTTATTGAATTGTACAATGTAAATATGAGCAGTGAATTGTCTATTATACTTCAACAAAGCTGCGGGAACAATAAAAAAAAATATATTAAATGAAAATTTGATTGTCAGTGACTCTTATCCTTTTAGTTTTATGTAAATGAGATTTAAATTTTTAAAGATCAAATTTTGTCATAAATGTATTCAAAATTAGTAATCTGTATCTTACCATACGACTTATAGTGAGAACAAAATTTAAAAGTCTATAATGATGCCAATATGATAAGTCTAGTTCTCTTGTTTAATTACATAATTATATGTCACACATTTTTGTAGAATTCAAAAACTTGTCCTTCAGATCTGATTTCTTAAAGGTTTTCAAAAGCTTAATTCTGCTTTTTGGGTAAAGGACAGGGGCAAGAAGTAAATCTTTAAAAAGTGTATACCTGCAAAAGTATTGTAAATTAGAATATTTTTTCTTGGAAAAATTAGAATTTCAACAATATTTAATTTCTGTTTTTAAATAAGAAGAAAATGATTCACAGTCTAGTTTTGAATGAAAGACAAAGGTCCATTCTAACGGCTGCTAATGTGAAATCTGGGAATCTGGATGGTCTAATATAAGTATTTATTCCAAATGGCAATTATAAAATTTCAGTGAATCTTACTGCTAACCAGAATCAGAAAACCAAACACCTTTTCCTTTCCAAACACACACATTGGCACAGAGCACCACATCTTTAGAAATTATTGCTACTGCAGTATTTTCCTCAATAAACACTAATATAAGAACCAAAGTATATGAGTATATACTAAACTGGTGCTATGGGTTTAACATAGTGATGGATTAGAAACCTAACACAGTAGACATTTAAAATAAGGTTTCTGGTTTTAAGATAGTTATAAGATACTTGACTCAATCTTAATGAATCAATAGTTTATATAATACAATAAAGAAAGAAGATTGAAAGTCTTAGTTATAGCTTCAGTTCTGTTTTTCATGATTTTTGTTATCACAACTGAGACACTGTTTTATAAATTATCATTGATTTAATTGTATGAACTCTGTTATCTGTGAATTTAAAAACTCATTTATATGTTTATTCCTTCAATGAATTGTTTAGTGACTATTTAATATCAGACACTGTCCTGGCTGCTTAGTTTACATCAGTAAAGCCTCTGCTTTCACAGAACATTTGTTAAAGTAAGTCAAAATGGAAAATATGCAGATAAACAAATACTTATATGTCAGATGATGGCAAATGCTATGAAGAAAAACAGAGCAGAATAAGTGGGTGGGATATTAATCTGGTGTTAACAGACTCAAACGTACCATGTTTTTTCTGTCTTGAATATACAATTACTGACAGCTATAAATTCAATGCTATTGCCTGTGATGTACTATCACATAGTCAATGAATTTTGTAGATATTTAATAAAAACCTATTATGAGTAAAATATGATAGCAGTTATATTTTTATCTGAGTGATATCAATTACTCTATATTGAATAGATTTTTAAATAATGATTCTCTGACTTATAATAATATATATGGATTATATATGTAGTTATATTAAGTGGAATAAAATTACTTATGAAATACATTAAGTATGATGCATAGCAGAAAAAAAATCACTTTAATATGTTTAAGCAAACTTAAATTAAAAGGTTTCTTTTATGAGTTGATATATAGTGGTATCAGTGAGAAATTCTGAACGATGATCATAATAATACTTTTGCAACCAGAAAAATCTTCACATACATTTAAGAGTTGGCCGTATGTCCCTTTGCCTTTATAGCAATACACATGCTATTTACCACCAACTGATGCATTACTTCATCAAGAGTAAGATCTAAAATTAACTTATACTTTCTTTGGTAGGAGCACATTTTCCTTGATAAATATTAAGATATATATTTAGAATATTCCAAATCTAACTCTCTTAATGCTATGGATGGCCTTGAAAGTCACATCCTCTTGTTACTAAAAATAAGTGTTAGGTGCAGATAGTATTAATATTTATTTATATAGACTTTTACTCTTTAGACCATGTGGCCAATGTGTAATATATTCACATATTTAAATTTTTTTATGCTCTACCCAAACTCCCTGTAAGTAAAGCCCTTCCTTTGGCATTGCTGGACAAACTAGTCCACTAGAGCTTTTCCAGAGTTCATTGTATGGGGGAAGAAATAATTCAGCAGTCTGGTCTATGGGAACACAGTAAGTTTTCAACAAATATTTCTTAAGTTAGTGAATATTTATGGATTAACTATGGATTAACTAGGCTATGAGCTTATTGGCAATTTTTTATGGTTGAAGTATATGAAACACTCATATTTTTTCCTAAATCTATTGCGTATAGTTCAATATTAGTAACATAATTAGTAACATATTTATAACATAATGCATACATAATATTTTATATAATATGTATGTAAGTATATATATTAACATTACTACCATTAGCAGCTGCTTAATGCAGTCTCTGGCACAAAGTTAAGTACTCATTAAATGTTCCTAGTTGAATCAAAGCTGGTGAGATAAGTCTCAAATGCTGAAGCACTTATGACATTTTCCTGAATTTGGAAACTGAAAGAGGTTTTTAACTCCAATTCTGGAAGAGATGTTGGTGATGCTGGTATTATATGCCTCCTTGTATTATTTTTGGTAGGATAGCAAGGCATGAAAAGAAATGCTAACAATTGCTTTTATAGATTTATGAGTACTGTATTTTGTTGCCTGTTGAAGAATTGTTATGAGCAGCTTTAACTCTCATTCAAAATGCTAGTCTAGAATCTAGCTCTTATGGATTGTTCATTTATATCTTGGGTTCACTATACTCATCTATATCTTGTCTGCTTGGGGCTTTAGAGTCTGAAGATGTCCTGGACAGGACAAATAATTTTTGTTCTTTGACTATGATAAATGTTGGTTGATAGAAAAGAATAGAAAACATACAGTTAAGGTATATTTAGTTAATAGGTTAAGGAAAAATATTATCTTCTGACCTTTTACCCTCACTGTCCACCTTCCACATAATAGGGTACAATTTTATTTTATTTTTTATAATAAGTATTTGTTAACGTTATATATGCCCTATGGGAAATAACATTCATTACAGATTTTTAGAAAATGATTGAAAAAATCTACAAAGTCTTGAAATTCTTAAGATAAATTTTACTTACAAACATATCAAAATTCTTTTGAGTATAAATGGCTGACCCTTATTTTTTGACACAAAAAGTTAGTAAATATCCCATGGTCTTTGCAATCAGTTGTCACTGACAAACTTGACCTTAAAAGTATTAGACAGTATGAGAAAAGAAAACAAAATAAAAAAAGGATTTGTGTTTGCACCCAACGGCTGCCCTTATTATGAGTAAAGTCAATGTGGTTGATATAGAAGCTACCAAAAAATAAGCAAATGTTTTTCAATTTACATGAGCTGTCATTAAACAACAAAAACAACAGCAAAAAAAAAAAAAAAACCAAAACAAAACAAAAAGAAAGAAGAAACAAACTCAAATTACTAAGTATGTAATTTCTCATTCATTCATTTTTTTTTCAAATATTTATTAGTGATTTTTTTTTCCACTTGTGATGAATAACAGAGACCAGATAGACCCTTTCACCTGAAACTTTCAAAAACTGGAAACAATATATTTTAAAAATGGTTTTCAGTATATCTGGCATCTTGCATTTCTTCTAATTTGATGCTTTCAATTCACAGTTGAAATTCCCAAATCAAAAAGGTCATTATAATACTAAATTTGGAAGACATGGAAATACTTTCTGAACCATAACTAGCAGTTGGCAACAGCCTGCTATTAAAAGATTCAACATTAGGGAGAAAGAGTTAAAGAACATAAAAGAGCTGGAAAATAAGAATTAGTTTTACGATCAACCAATTTCAAAACCATCATCATTTTTATCAGCTCATCCTTAGTAGAACTCTTTTATTCACATGAGTAGTTGGATTTCTCATGAGAGTTTCTCTTGGTAACTCAGAATTCAATATCCTTTTGCTACAAAGATGCTACTCTGAGGGAATGAAAAGATAAAAATAAAAAAAAAATAAGAGGCTGAAAGCTTTTTAAAACACATGAAGTCATAATTGGTTAATTGATGACAGTAACTTATTCAGGCAGGTATGAATGTTTAGTGTTTTAAGCGTTCTACTCAGCAACTCATCTTACAGACACAAGGGACAGTGGCCATGAACTAAAAGAAAGCTACACTGTTCTATCTCCTCTGGCTTAATCTTAGCATTTTGTGGAAACTGCTTAAAGAATCAAGAATCAAAAGAAAGTTGACTTGGGAACTTATTTTGTAGAGAGAGGTGGTTTAGTAGATGCTTATAATGGAATACAGTAGCCTTGTGTTAAGCCCTATAGCAGAGGCATCGCTAATTATTTATATCCTGCTGTTAAGCGTAAAACAGGCTTGACTGCCCTTGCAACAGCTGCAATCTCACCATGTGTGCAGCACCATGAACTTTATGTGTGAGCTCTCCTAAAGAGCTTTCAGGGGCATGAGGCACTACAAGCAGGTAGAATCATTGTCAGAAGAGCCTTCTGAAGAGTCCTGGTGCATCGGTAGCAATTAATGCAGGTGGTATTTTAGACAAGGGAGCTAATGAGCTTTAATATGCATGCAGGTGAGGGAGTGCTGAATCAGTAGAGCCATTAATGAACCTATGACAGCCTAATTAGCTACAATTTAAAATCTATGGAATCTAATCAGAGAAGCTGAACACTGCTGCAAATCTGTGTATGAATGAGTCTTTCTAAATACTCCAATCTGTTGCTTAGTCACTGATTGATAGTAATTGCTTTTTTTCCTCTATTGTGTATAGGAAAATGCCCAATTTTTCTCTGATAGGGGAGGACACAACATTGAAGTTAAATGCCGAAGATGTTTACCTGCTTAAGTTTAATCAGTGGATGTGTAAAAAAATCAAAGTAAAATTAATTTTCAACTCTGAATGATTAAAAATATATGACCAACTTCTTATATATGGGATTGGCAGAGACTTCAGAGTTGTTAATCAACTCTAAATAGCATATCTGAAAAAGCAAGCAAAGACAGCACAACATGCAAATACATAAAATGCATTTATTAATCCAAAATTTGTTTTAAAAGGACTCATTTATGTTAGTTATCAGAGTTAACAAGGCAAAAATAGTTTTTTTGAATACTTGAAATAAATAGTTTTCTGAGTTAACTCAATAGATGAAACATCCTATTTTAAAGTGGCTAAGCTCTTCTTTCAGATATTGATAATAATTTTATGAAGGTGTGAGGTGATGCTCTTTGTAGTATCTATTTGGTAATAACTGATATGTAAAAGGTACAAACAGTTTTTCTACTCTGACATTTCACCCTTATATCGCACAATTCATCTGAGAACCTTAAAGAACTTTGTAGGTTCTGATTTATTGAGTCTTATAACACCACTGGAAGACAAGTCAGTGTGGCTGTCCTTGTTTTACAGTCAGCTCAACTGACCTCCATTTGCCGAAGGTCACAAGTGAGTCAGTTGAAAAAATATAAAAAGAGACCCAGGAAAGCCCAGAGTGCTACTCCTGTACTTCTTCCATTTGATAAAATGTGCCCCTCACAATTCTGACATTTCAGATAAAAATCTATGTACCTAATTTTTGAATATCAACTTAGAAAAAAATCTTGGACTGCAGACTTATGATTGTGAGTTATTTTCAAAGGTCGATAGATGGTGCAAAAGTATGATATTATCAGTTAACAAATGGAGAAAACTGCCACATTTTTTCATAAAGTGTTGTGTTAGATTAACTGCCAGCTACTGAGGCTGAAACCTGAAGATTTTTCTTTAAAATTTCTATGAGTATAAACATCTAAATTAAAGAAAAGAAGAAGAGAAGGTGGAAGGAAAGGGGTGAGAGAGGACATATATGGAGAGAAGAAACACTTACCACACATATAAACACATCTACCAAAGAACTTTGGATGGGATGGTTTGCTAAATAGATTCTGCTGACAGAATCTCTACATTAAAAAAAAAAAAAAAATAGAGAGAGCAAGAGAGAGAGAGAGAGAGAGAGAAAGAAAAGAATGTGAAAGAACACATAGACAACTCAATTGATATGTTACAACAATTTTAAATTCAATGCTAACACTTCTGCAAATTCTTATTGCCAGTTTTCAAAATTATGTACTGCAAGGGCAATTTTATAAAATCTGGTGTTTAAATGATACTTGCTTGATACCTGTTTCAAAGTATTATTTTTTGACAACATTATGACAATATCATATTTTCTCTTGTGTCAACCATTATGCATTAAATTCATGAACAAAATAAACTCTAAAGCAAATATTTTTTAAGCTCTTATTGATATGACAATGTGTGCGAAAGTATTCATTTTCTTTGAAACAGTCAGAATACATGTTGTCAAAACTTATGTATATTAACTACTAAAACTTTATTCCACCCAGTGTGATACATCTTATTTTTAAATTCATCAAATTTGATCAGTTTCTCTTAATTTAGTTAGCAAGACTAAACAATCTCTACATACTGTTTTGTTTTCATATGCTGTCATATAATATCAATTAATTGGAAAATGGTTTGATATATCTTGGGATTGATTGTTATTTTTATTATTTTTATGCATATAATGTCAGAGTAATTTTTTTGACTAGCTCTCAATAGTTTTTTTAAATGCGGTATTATATGAATTATTAAATGTGATTATATTTGTAATATTGTACTTGAACTATCTAAATTTGATAGATAAGACTGCCACATGCATTTCAATGGTCTGGCAAGTTAAAGTTGGAAGATTTAATCAGAAACTATAAAGACATTATTTGTGTTATTTCTATAATTTACATTTTTTAAATAAAAACAAGTAAAAGCACTTATATGATTATTTTAAAGACATTTGTTTAAATTACAATAATAATAGACTTCAATTTATAACATAAATGCCTTATAGAAATGTACACTAATTTAGTATGGTGTAGAGGTTAAAATGTATTTATAGTCAGAGATTCTTGATTCTATCACTTTTTTCCTTTCCATTCTCTTTTGAATAATAACCCATGTTTTATTATATTCTCTTCACAATACCCACCTTATCTGTGTATTCCTGAAATGGTTACTAATCTCTCAAACTTCAATATTCTCATCTTTAGAAAGGATAATATAGTATTATCTTCAACATGTGACAAGAGGAATAATGGAAATTAAGTACCATGAAACTTGTATATAATAAAAGCTCACTGATGAATTCTACTAAATGTTTAATGAAGAATTAATGTCAATTATTCTCAGACTCTTCCAAAATATAAAAGAGAGAAGAACACTTCCAAATTCATCCTATGTAGCCAGCATTGACCTGACACTAAAGCCACAAAAGAACACTACAATAAAAGTTATAGATCAATATCCATGATGAACATAGCTGTGAAAATCCTCAACAAAATAATAGCAAACCAAATTTAGCAATAATTAAAAAGATCATTCACCATGATCAAGTGGGATTTATTCCAAAGTTACAAGGATGCTTCAGCATCTGTAAATCATTCAATGTGATATACCATATTAACAAAGTGAAGGAAAAAAATCATATGGTCATCTCAATAGTTGTAGAAAAACCATTCAATACTCAACATTCCTTCATGATAAGAAACTCTCATCAATCTGGATATAGGAAAAACAACATAATAAAGATCATATATGATAAGCGTATAGATAACATCACATTCAATAATGAAAAATTGAAAGTTTTTCCTACACTTGCCACTTTTATTCAACACACTACTGGAATTTCTCACAAGAGCAATTAATAAAGAAAAAGAAATTGAAGTTATCCAAATTAGAAAGAAGTAAAACTATCTTAATTTGTAGATGACATGAAGTTATATATAGAAAATCTTGAAACTCCAAAAAAAACTGGTAGAATATAAAAAATTTGTAAAAGTACAGGATACACAATCAATATACAAAAATCAATGTGTTTCTATACTCTAAAAGCAAACTACCAGAAAGAAAAATTAAGAAAACAATATGATTTACAATTGCATTAAAAAAAAAAAAAAACTAGAAATAAATTTAACCAAGGAGGTAAGAGACCGGTACACTGATAACTATAAGTCATTGAATAAGAAAATTGAAAAAGACACAAGTAAATAAAATATATTTCTTGCTAATATGTTGAAAGAATTAATATTGTTAAAATGTCCATACTACCCAAAGTACAGATTCAGTACAATTGCTATGAAAATTACAATGGTATTTTTTACATAAATAGAACAAACAATCCTAAAATTTGTATGGAACCACGAAAGGCCCCGAGTAACCTAGACAATCTTCAAAACAAAGAACAAAGTTGGAGGTATCACATTGTCTGGTTTTAAACTATATTACAAAGCTAGAATTGTCAAAACAGTGTGATATCGGCATAAAAACAGACAGATCAATGGAAAAGAATAGAGAGCTCAGAAATAAATTCATGCATAAGTGGTAAATTAATTTATGATAAAAGAATCAAGAATATGTAATAAGAAAAAAATAATCTCTTTAATAAATGGTATTGGAAAAACATAATAACCACATACAAAAGAATGAAACTGGATCCCTATCCAATATCACACAAAAAAATTAACTCAAATGAGTTAAAGACTTGAAATAAGACCTGAAATCATAAAAATTCTAGAAGAAAATATAAAAGGTAAGGACTTTAGCATTAGTATTGGCAATGATTTCTTCTTTGATTCAAAACCATAAGCAAAGACAACAAAAGCAAAAAAGTAGGATTATATCAAACTAAAAAGCTTCTGCATCACAGAGGAAACCATCAATAAAATGTAAAGGCAGTTTACAAAAAATAAAATAATAATAACTGAAATAGCAATCTAAGATATTTTAAAAACTTTATAAAAGCAGTAATTTAAAGCATTTTTTCACATATAACTTTTTAAATTAATCTCATGATGTCTATCCTTAACACGTTTCTATCTATAAAGTGGAGTTATTTGACCCTCATTGAACACTAAACTCAGAAAGATGAGGCAACTTTATTAAAATGAAGTGGACATTCACTGATCATGTCAGATGATCTAACTCTTGGCCCAATTCCTTATGTTACTACTCATTGCTCTGTTATCTTCTCTAGTTTCCTAAGAGAAGTTAGTGATCAAAATGAGACAAGGGCACAGATATTCTCACAAAAAGGGCACCTTAGTTCATTGGTGAAAGTCTATTGATAGTGTTGATTTTTTTCTTTCATTTGGCACACATTTTAATTTGACAATATCAAAATTAGTTTATAAATCAGATGAATAAAAATAAATTTCCAAATTGAAAAACAGTCATTTTACCAGAATTACTGAGGTCAGAAGCCATGGATATCACAAAAAAAATTTATTAAAAGTACCTAACTTCTCAAAGTCTCAGAGTCTTTGTCTAACAAAAATGAAACCAAAGACATACCAGACTGCTGCTGCATGGACTTCATTTCTTTTTTTAATTTTTGCTTTGCTTGGATGTGAAGATATCCTGTGTGACTGAGCCATCTCATACTGAAGAGTCAGCACTGCTGTTGCCATTGAAAGAGCTATATTGAGAACTTTATTATGCTCATCTGAAAAGCAAAATCAGTGATTATGAACAACTTACAGGACAGCTGAAAGTAGTTAAATCATTTACTTGTAATACTCCCAAGATCTTAAAATGCTACAATATATAAAACATATTCAGTTACTGCAGCACTTTTCCACTCAGATGAACCCTCTCGAATCTCTGGGAGCTTTTTATTTAATCCCTTTCTCCTTATTCCATTGTAAGACAAGAGTATTCACAAGTAGACAGTTTTCCTACTTTTTATTTTGAATTACAGGTTTAAATTCATATACTGTTTTCAACCCAGAAAAACAAGCGCATTTTAACAAAAAGCTTCTTATGAGATACTGTTATATATAATCTAAAAAGTCCCACGTTATTCTGCAGGTCTTGGGCAATTGCTCAAGTCCTGGCTGAGTCACTTTATTAGCTGTATGTCTAGAAAGTTCACTTAATCAAAAATTGACTCACTTTCCACATATGAAAAATGGAGTATACTAGTCAAATGTATGTTATGTACTTACCAGTATAGTACTGCAGGTCAAAGGTGAGATCAGAAGAAAAGCAGTTTATATGATCATTAAAATTTCCAGAGTCAAAGACATGAGTTTGGATCTTGGATTTGCCACCAATTTTTGAGTACTTTTGTCATGTTTTTAAGACTTTCTCCTTTCTTTTAAGCGACAGTTCCTTTTTCTATAAAAACAAATAATTCAGCATTTATCTTATATATGTTTGGATATTTAAATGATAGCATAGATTTCAAGCTGAAGACCTACAGAGAGAGACTCCAGAGCTCCATGTCTCTCACCTGATTAAGCAGTGGAGATCAACCTTATAGGAGTGTTGTGATTTAATCATTGTCTTGGCTTTCACTGCATCAAGATGTTTGTCACCAGTCATATCAACCCTTTTGGCTGGAACTCATATCCAGTGTCCTTGTAATAGATTAAGAGAGTTAGTCCATGTTTCATATCTTTTTATACTACCAGAATTTCCAGACTCCTAGATCCATCATAATCTTCTTCTTCTTACTGTTCTTCTCCTCCTCCTCCCCCTTTTATCACCCCCCTTCTCCTCTTCCCATCCTTCTCCCCACTCCTTAAGCTGAACACCTACTAGTTAAACCCAATTTTTAGGTTTTGCAAACCTTCCCAGTGTCTTCTCAAATGTACCATCTGTCATTAGGCTGAGATGTGGTGATGGTCCTTTTCTACAATGCTATTTCCAAATTACTTTTTTCCTCCTCCATTGACAACTCCTAACCCTAAAATTCTTTATCCTTACCATAATCTTCACATCACTGACTTGATTGCATTTTCATTAATCATTACCTCTACTCTCAGTGCATATCCATCTATATCCAGCTATATTTCCATGATATTATCACAATGAACACTTTCTTACATCCATCCCCTTGCCCTGTTCTCCCTGTTGTATATCCCCTGGATTCATCTACTTGATGTCTGCACCTGTGCAGCTCCAGTAAGCCAGACCAAAAATAAAAGTATATTGACTCATTTTAAAATAATTTCCATAAATCTCAAATAGACATCCACATTGTTCTATATGTCCATTAAATTTCTGTTTGTACTTTTACCGCCCCCCCAAATGATCATTTCAAACTTTCTAGGTCATTAACTCTCTACCTTACTCATATTTATATCACTCACATATGCTGATACACTTGAGCACACATACACTTTGAGCCAATGAACTGGTTTTCATTTTTCTCAGGAAAGAGAGGTATTACTACATAAACTCTCTCACCTTTCCATTATCAAATCTATCAATTTCCCAAAATTCTTATTCATTTTTTCTCTTCCCTCCATTTATGTGGGATAAAATGTCCCTAATCCTATAAAAACTCTTTATCTTTTAAAGGTTTTCTTTTATTCTTACCCTTACACTTCAACAGCGTTACAGTTTGGAAACCTCATTTTTATCTCCAGACCTGGCCAATGCTATGTGAGTAGCTCACTTTGAATTAGGTGGCTTTTCCCTTATAGGTTCAGTTACAGCCTAATGCATACACACACAAGTGCCTGATGAACGTTTCTCTATGTTGTCTAATAGCTGAAAGTGGTATTATACTAGGTATGCAGTCATACAGAGCCTTGTGCTTAGGAAGGTCCCATATTTGGTTTAATGTTCTGCTGTACCATTTCAAAATTCTTAGTATTTTATGAACTAGGGCCCCACATTTTCATTTTACACTTGGGCCTACAAGATAAGAAGACAGTCCTACTAATAAGTACCTGAAATTTAATATGGTCAAACAGAAGCCTTAATTTTTATCTGCCAAGCCAATTATTCTTCTATTTATCCTATTTTTATAACTGTCAACAGTATCAGTTTAGCTGCTCAGGTGAAAATCTAGAAGTCACATTGGATGCTTTCTTCTTTTCAACTTTCAATACGTCAAAGAGGTCTTTCTGTTCTGCATCCACATTTTATCCTATTGTTGTATAAAATGTGCCCAATTTTTCCATTACAACCAACAGAGAGAGATTAGTTGTACTGAATATTGTAATATTTTTTTTTAACTTGCTCCCTTTCCACTCTTAAATTCTGTACTCTGTTCACCACAAAGCAGCCAGAAACATTCGTACAAAATGTAAATCAGACAATATATTATGACTCTTTTGTTAAAATTCTTCATTGTTTTCCCACTGTATTTAAAATTAAAGTAAAATTACTTTTTATTACCTGCATGATTTGTCATTGACTAACTTTTACCATCATTTATTTCTATTCTTATTTTCTTTCACCATGCACCAACCACAAAGGCCATCTTTCTATTTTATGAGTATAAGCTAACTTGTTTTGGGGTTGGGACATTTTTGCTAGTCTTTTGGTGTGAAATGTTCTTTCTCTGTTATATGTGTGTCTGTCCCTATCATGTCCTTCATATCTCACTTTAAATAATAGTCATTTAAAAAGATCTTCCCACATCTGTTCCATCATTCTGTCTATCTGCTTTTCTAAGAACCATGCTGTTTTGATTATTGTTGCTTTGTCATATAATTTGAAGCCAGGCAGTGTGATACTTCTGGACTTGTTTTTTCTTTTTTCTTTTTTTTCCCTTTAGGATTACTTTGGCTATTTGGGGTCTTTTCTGATTTCATATAAATATAATCTTTTTTGTTCTATTTTTTAAAAAAATGCTATTGGGATTTTGATGGTTTGCTTTAAATTTCTATATTGCTTTGGGTAATATGGCCATTTTAAATATGTTGATTCTTCACAGACCAACAAAACAAAATTGAAAGCCCAGAAATAAGCGCACATGTATGGGCAAATAATTTTCAACAAAGAAGCCAAAAATATACAATGGAGAAAAGAAAGCCTCCTTAAAAAATGGTGCTGAAAAAATTGGAAAGCCACATGTAAAAGAATGAAACTAGACTGCTATTTGTCACCATACACCAAAATTAACTCAAAATGGATCAAAGACTTAAATATAAGACATGAAACCATATATTACATAGAAGAAAACCTAAGTACTAAATCATGGACCTTAATTTTAGAGAGGATTTTATTAATTTGACCTCAAAGGCAAGGGAAGTAAAAGCAAAAAATAAACTAAAAAGCTTTTGCACAGCAAAAAGAAACCGTCAATAAGACAAAGAGGCTGCCTGCTGAGTGGGAGAAGATATTTGCAATCACACCTCCAATAAGGGGTGAATATCTAAATATATAAAGAACTCATACAACTCAACAACAACAAAAAAATAAACAATCCAATTAAAAAGTTTTAAATGGAAAGAGGACCTGAACAGACACTTCTCCCAAGAAGACATACAAATAGCCAACAGACATATGAAAAGATGCTTAACTTTGCTAGCTATTAGGAAAACACAAATCAAAACTACAGTGAGATATCACCTCACACCTGTAAGAATGGCTGTTATCAATATGACATGCAATAATAGTGTTAGAGAGGTTGTGGGGGAAAATGGACTCACATTTACTGCTGTTGGGAATGTAAATTGGTACAGTAATTAAGAAAAACAGTATAGAATTTCCTCAAAAATTTAAGAATAGAATTATCACATGACCCAGCAATCTCTCTTTTGTGTATCTACCAAAATTTTGAAAACATTTATTCATAAAGAGATATGCACCCTGATCTTCATAGCAGCATTATTCATGGTGGCCAAGACATGGAAACAATCTAAGTGCCCTTTGATAGATGATTAGATAAAGAAGAGGTGGTACATATATACAATGAATATTACTTAAATATAAGAAAAGAAGAAATACTGCCATTTGTGACAACATGGATGGATCTTGAGATTATCATCCTAAGCAAAATAAGTCAGACAGGAAAAGTTGAGAACCATATGTTATTACTTATAAATGAGATATAAAACTGAACGCCACAAATGAACAAGACAAACAAAAACTCGTGGACATGGACAACAGTTTAGTGGTTACCATAGGGAAAGGGGGAGGGGAGAAGTAGATAATGATAAAGGGGGTCAAATATATGGTGATGGAAGAAATTTGTGAACATGCAATACAATATACATATGACATATTATTCAATTGTACACTTGACATCTATATAATTTTATTAACCAATGTTGTCTCAATACATTTAATTTTAAAAATCTTTCCTGACACACAGTCTAAATTAGTAACTGTTCTACCACTCACTGTCTCAGAATACTTTTGTTCCTTTTTAAAATATTATTTACTCTATTTCAAGTTACCTTTCTCATGTAAGTACTTATTTATTTTATTCTCTACAGAAGAATATAAGCTACATGAGAACTCATTTACATACTTACTTATTTTACTCTCTCCACAAGAGTGTAAGCTACATGTATGTGTAATATCTGCCTGTCTAGGATGAAATATTTGTTGAATGTATTGGAAATACGGCATTTAGAAAAATGCCTACTAAATATCGAATGTTCAAAAATGTCATGTATTATTATATAAATTATTTTTATGTGTAGAAGATTCTAAGCTCAAAAATGGTATAAAATTATATTAGAATCTACTTTTTATATGAAAAATTATAGGAGTACTAAAGGTCTGAAAATTGCCATTTATTGTTAGTAGGTCACTTGTGCTTTTAATCTTTAGGTGAGGCCCCCTATACTCTATTTTTTACAGAAGATCAAATTTTGCTGTTTTTTTAATATAACATCGTTTGTTTAATGAAGTAAAAATTAAAATAGCAATTAAATATATTAATGTGAAGAATGACTTTCAGAATGATAAAGTAAGGACTTCCAGAAATTTGCTATTTAAAACAAGATCACTAGGAAAATATGTCTAAATCAACATTTTTAGAACTCTGGAAATTAATGAAAGGCTTACAAATGTCCAGTGAGTGTTTATTCAAGGAACACAGCTGAATCTTAAAGAGAACAGTAGCTTTGTGGTGTTTTAATTTATTCTCACGACTCTTTTCAGAAACTTGTTTCCTTGAAAACTGGCAGCTTCACAGTAGTAGACGTGAAAAACTACAACCTAGTAGCAAGTTGAGGGTGCAAAATATCATTGGAGCTTTCTAAAACATAAAAATCCAGAGCTTTTCACCAAATGATGTTTCTGGCAGCTCTGTGGAGCTTTATTGGACATAACATAGAGCTCAATTTGTGAGAATAGATGATCTACAAGATGATTGCAAAAGAAACAAACAAAGAAAACTGGGAAATCGTTTAAATCTGCAGCTGCCCAAGACAGCAATAACAGTTGGGGCAAATGAGAGGTTGACCAAAAAGGAAATGATGTATAATGAAATATTCAAAGGGGACATTTTGAAAAAATTCTGATATATTCTTCCTAATTTAGAAGTTCACATTCATATGCAGGGCTATGTACATGGCCAAGAAATTCCTGAGGAGGACCTAATGTCTCAATAATGGCTGACTTTGAGACAGTACACAAGCAAGAAGTAAAGGCTACACAGCTTTGAAAAATGCTGGAGCGTTGATGTCATGCCATAATGTAAATGCACAGAGCCCTTGAACAATAGCTGAGAAAATTATTGGTTTAAGGACTATAATTCCTTATGTGACTAATTATAAGCTGAAACCTAAGCTAACTAAGCCAATACTTCAGTCACCACATGTGATAAAGAACACAGGCTTTATAAAGTATAACCAGAAAAGTCACTAAAAAAAAAAAAAAAACAGTAAAAATAATAAACTTAGAAGTAGGACATCTAATTTCCAGGATTGCCCATTATATTATTTAAAAACTGTTCAATTTTTGACAAAATAAAAATGAAATACCCAAAGAAACAAGGAAATTGGTATTTTAATACCTAGGGAAATAGTTATAATTCATACACAGAAAAAAAAGAAAAGCAGTAAATAGTAATTGTCTCTGAGGAAGCCCAGACATTGGACTTACTAGACAAATACTTTAAACTAGCTATTATAATTATATTTCAAGAACTAAAGAAAAATATGTTTAAATAGTTAAAGGAAAGTATAAGAATATCTCATAAAATAGAGAATACCAATAAAGAGAGTAAAATGTAAAAAAAGAATTTCTGAAACTGAAAATTATAATAAATCAAAAATTTACTGTAAGAGCCATAAAACAGATTTAAACTGGCAGAAGAATCAGCAAACTGTTAGATAAGTCAATTGATATTCAATCTGAGGAACGAAAAAAAAAATAAAGGAAAATGAACAGAGCTGCAGACCTATGGGTCACCATTAAATATATAAACATATACCTAATGGGATTAGCAGAGGGAGAGGAGAGTGAAAAGGGCAGAAAGGATGTTTGAAGAAATAATCTCTGAAAGCTTCCCAAATTTAACGAAAATCTACACTTCCAAGAAATTCAACAAATTCCAAGTAGGATAAACTCAAAGAGATTCACACTCAGACACATCACAGTTAACCTGGCAAAAGTCAAAGACAAAGGATAGTTGTGAAAGTAGCAAGGGATCATCAATAAGATTAATGGCTAACTTCTCATTAAAAACCATGGATGCCAAAAGGCAGTGGTATGACATATATAAAGTACTCAGTTGGCCCTGTGTGCCCACGTGACCTTCACTGCCTTCATCTCTACTAGTACCACCCAGTCTCCTGTCCTCACCTGTGCCTGGCATTCTGGTACTGTACTGCAGCCCCAACCTGCTAAGTTTGCAGTTGAACCCAAGATCCCTGACACTGTGCTTCCCTATGTTATCCCATCTCTCCTTTTCCACCAGGATCCACCTGTGTACCTGGACATGAGTATGGGTGAGCAGCCAAAAAACAAAATTTTTTTAAAAATTAAAATGAGTGGATCACTGAAAGGAAAATTATCGACAAAGATTGCTGTAACTAGAAAAAACTATCTTTCAAAAAGGAGAAATAAATACATTCCTAGATTAACAAAAACTGAGAGAAATCATATCTAGCAGACCTACCCTATTAAAGTACTAAAGGTTGTTCTAGCATCCTGAAGTGAGGATGCTAGACAATAGCTTGAACATACAAAAGAAATAAAGGGACCAATAAAGGTGACTACATAGGTGAATGTAAAGATTATAAAGATATATGTTTGGTTTTATATCATTTGTTTTCCAATCTAATTTAAAAGAAAATTACATAAAATAATAATTCAAAACTTCTCTGATGGGCACATAATGTATAATAGCATAATTTTTATGACCATTAGAGCACAAAAAGGAGGGATGAAATAGAGCTATAGTAAAGCAAAGTTTTTATCTACGTATTATTGAAAATAAATTGATATTAATCACAAACAATGTTTCAAGTTAAGGAGTTAATTGAGACCTTCAGGAGACACACACACACACACACACACACACACACACACACGAGAATTAACTATCACATTAAAGAAAATCTGATTAACAGAAAGAATACAGTAATGGAAGAAACAAAGGAGAAATATACCTAAAGTATAAAGTAAACAACTAGAAAAATGGCAGATGTAAATTCTAATTCATCATTAATTACATTAAATGTGAATGATGTATACATAGCAAACAAAAGGCAGAGGTTGGCAGAATGAATGAAAAGTCATGATCTAACTCTTTGGTGTCTACAGTGAACATATATTAGATTCAAAGACACAAATAATTTGAGAGATGTAAAAAAATATAGCATGCAAACAGTAATATAAAGAGAAATGAAATTGCAGTAGTAATATCAGATGAAAAACAATTTAAGGCAAAAATTCTTACTAGAGACAAAGAAAAAAAATTAAAAGAATAAGAGAGTCAATCTATCAGAAAAGAACAAAAGAAAAAAGTTATTAAAATCATTTATATTGGAAGAAAGAAACAAAACTATTTCTGTTCACAGATGGCATGGTATTACATATAGAAAATCCTAAGTCATGTACCAACAAACTCTTGCAACTAATAAACAAGTTCAAAAAGTTTACAGAATACAAGATCAATATATAAAAATCAGTTATGTTCATTAGCATGTATATCTATTCATTAGCAATAAACAATGTGAAAAAAAATTAAGAAAATTCCACATGCATCAAAAACAATAAAACATTTAGGAATAATTTTAAACAAAAGAACTGTCAGGTTTATACACTGAAAACTGAAAAATATTGTTGAATAAAATTAAAGAAAACAAATGAAAAGATGTCTCATGTTTATAGTATTTTCTAAATTTATTGAATTTAGTCTCTATCGAAATCAAAATTCCAGTTGTATTTTTTAATGTGATTTTATATTAATAATGTGATTTTAAAATTCATGTGGAAATATTAGGGAATGGAATATCCACACATTCTAACTTCAAAACTTACTAAAAGTGTAATAATCAAGACAATGTGGTACCAAAATAAAGAAAAATATTTAGATCAGTGAAATAGAATTGAGTCCACAAATCTATGGTCAATTGATTTTCAACAAAGGTGCTAAGACAATTAAGTGGGAAAAGAATAATATTATCAACAAATGATGCAGCAAAACTAGTATCCACATGAGAAAAAAATGAAGTTGGGCTCTTATTTCACAGGAAATACAAAAATTGATTAAAAATAGGTCATAGATCAAATTTGAATTATAACTATAAAACTCTTAGAAGAAAATATAGGACTAATCTTTATTGTCTTGGATTTAGCAATAGTTTTTAAATATGGCACCAAATGCACAAAAAATTAAAGAAAAAATAGGTAAGCTGGACTTTCTTAAAATGAAAAACTAATTCATGAAAGAATTCATTTAAGAAAATGAAATGTTATCCTACAGAATGGGAAAAATTTATTTGCAAAAATCATGTTTATGATAAGGTATTTACATTCAGAATACATGAATAACATTTACAATTCAAATTTAAAAAGTCAAATAACCTGAATAAAATATGGGCAAAGGATTTGAATAAATATTTTTATGGTATAAAAAAATGGTATAAAATGGTATAAAAATGGTATAAAAAAGTGACTAGGCACATTAAAGGATACTTGGCATCATTACTTTTTAAAGAAATCAAAATTAAAATACTTTTGATTCTGGGTACATACCCTCTATGATAGCTAACTTAAAAATGACAGATAATAACAAGTATTGTCAAGAATGTAGAATAATTTGAATCTTCATACATTGGTAGTAGATTGTTAAAAAGTACAGCCACTTCAAAATACTGTTTAAATGGCAGTTTTCATTGAGTTAAATATAGAGTTACAATGTAAATCTATCAATTCTACTCCTAGGTGTATATCCAAAATTATTAAAAAGAAGTATTTGAACAAAAACTCATACATTCATTTTCATAACAGCACTATTCACAATTGCCAAAAGGTGGAAGTGGCACAAGTGTCCATTCACTGAAGAGTGAATAAGCAAAGAGTCAATATCCATACAATGAAATATTTTTGGCAATAAAAAAGAATGAAATATTGATACACACAGCAACATGTATGAACATTGAAAACATATTCTAAATGAAAGAAAGTAGTCACAAACTGTATCATTTTATTTATAGGAAATGTCTAGCATAGCCAATTTCAGAGAAATGAAGTAGATGAGTAGTTGCCAGGGCTTGGAAGAGATAGAATGAATAACGACTTATATTGGGTTTGAGATTTCTTTTTGGGTGGGTTATATTTAGATAAATTTAGATAGTTATAATGGTTGCACAATAGTGAATGTGCCAAAAACCATTGATGTATATGCTCTAGTTTTTTATTCTTGAAACTGAATCACAACTTCTGAAAGTTTGGTGAAAAACAGTTTGAGACACTGCTGATTATATAATTATTTAAAGGAATGTCATTTAAAATAATTACGTCTATTTCATTTGCAAAATATGTTATAAAGCAGTTAATTCATTCTTGATAATTTAGTTATCATGTACTTAAAATCTGAATCAAAAGAAATAATACCAGTTTCTAATGTTAAAATATTTCTAGACTTAGTATGAATTACTAAATAGTAGATTTTAGGCATTGGTGTGCGAGAACCAGCTCATATAGGCTTTCAAGAACAATCATGTTTTTAGGAGTTTTGTGAGTCACTTGTTATCATCTCAATAGCTTGAAATTGACCATGGCTGGCAGTATTTGTTCCAGGGAAACCAATGTTGGCTATAAAAAAAAAGGATGCTTTGCCAGAGCTGGTAGTGAACTATTTACCTATATAACACTGATTTTAATTTTTAAAGACAGGGTTTAAAAAATGAAAAAGTAAACCTTAGACTGAGAGAAATACTTGCAAAATATATGTCCTTACCTAAAACATATGCATACCTCATTAACAATAAAACAATAACCCGATGAAATACTCTAAAAATGGTTCATTTCCAATCATACACAGATTTGACAACAATTTCTTGAACACTATGCATGTTGTCATATGAATCCTGAAAAAAAGAAAAAAAAAGGTCATAAAGGAGAGAGAAAGATGATGGATGGTGGGGGGAGCAGAGAATGGAAATTATGGCTCAGAAGTATTACATAACCTGCTCATACAATCTCTGAACATTCGGCCTCTTCATATTCTTGCTATAAAAGCATAAATTTGAAGTAATTGTTTAGTACTTTTTTGAATTTTGAAATTTGTATATCTGGATTGAAGATCACAGAAAGAAAGATATGTTGAAAATTCAGAGAGAGCCTGTAATGAAATCTGGGAAACATCTTTAAATACTGTTATTCTTTATATTCATCTCTCATAGCCCCTAAAGAGAGGTTCTGGACTATTTTTTGCCTGGTACATTGCTTATACTGAAAGACATCATTTTAAGGTTAGCAGGAAAATCGAATTCTTCAAGAGTAGGTTCATGATGTATGTTTTTCTTTTTCTGTCTTAACTTTGACAGTATTTTCTCAGTTTAATTTTAAAATTCAAGCTTTTGCATAAATTAAACTTCAGAATGGAATTTTCTTTAAAAAATATAATATGCTATCGTCTTTGAATAGAGTTTAGATTTAAATCTTGTGACTTTGAGCTGATTTCCAAATTTGATTTTCAGCTAAGAAGTGTTCTAAAATAGGACAGACTGCAAGGGCAAACTGCAAATCAAGTACAAATTCAATTTTGATGTAGTTCAACTATTCTATACTTCTTCACTAGTCATTTCACCATGGGAAATGATTTCCAAAGTGGATTCCTGGCATTTCTCTTACTTTTTGAAAACTCCCAATCCATTTCTGATTAAAATATGTAAGACAGTATTTCCCTTACTCTTTTAAATTTTAATGAAAAAAACTACTAGTAGCGATCAGTACATAAGAAGTACAAATATTAAAATGAGACATTTAATATTTTGATTGATTTTGTTTGCCCCAATTTGAAACCATCACTATAATAACCCCTAAAGATAAAGTATACATCTATTCTGAAAATAAAATTATTTAACTAATTAGTCGCTTATCTTTTAAATTGTAGTAGCAATCTACTCTATTTTACCTCTTTTTATTATCACAAAAACATATTATATAAAGTTATCCTGCTTTATAAATTTTTAAAAAATATGCTTGACAAAATATATATATTCCATATAATTGCTGTCACTAACTTCTTTTCACTTTGCTCAGTCTTATCATCTGAAAATATTTTAAAATGGGAATAATAATTAGGATAGTGTTTATCTTAAACCATGTATGGTCTATCAGTAAAAAGGGAAGATAACGAAGAATATAGAGTAGTGTCTACAAATAGAATGGGGTATGGTATTGGAACACTCTGCTATTCATAATCTACTGGACACGTGGGTCTCTGTTTCCTCATTTTTAAAACAAGATGATAAGATGATACATCTGAAAGTGTTTGGCATAGTCAGATGTGATATAGAATGTGATGCACTTAGTAAACAATAAAGCACTCTGCAACTTCCAATTGTTATTACTATTTATATTGTCGCAGGCAAAATAAAGCAGAAAAATCAGAAAAGTCCTGGGTCTTTATAATGACCCGTCAACATAATTACAATTCTCAAAGACCCCTTCTTCCCCCAATTTTAATCTTTGCTGCTAAAGGATTCACATGTCTTGATTCCAACCTGTACTTTACAACAAATGTGTAAGTTTTTAACTATTTCTAATTACGTAGATGCTTTTGAAATAATATCTGCACCAAGCAGTTTCTATAATGAATTATTTTGATTAATGTTATCATTATGTCCTTTTACATAAAATGTCTTTTCATTTTCATTATCTATATAAGCAAGCAAAATATGTAAACTTTTTAGCATTTACATTTGGTTGAACTAAATATATATATATATTTTAATTTTGTATATCAAATATCAATGAAGGAGACTCATAATATCTTCATAGGAAATAAACAATTCTGAAAATTGGGGGCACAGTAAGTTAACTTCATCACCCAGGATTGTTTTTTCCCCTTCAAATTTGCTTTCTATTAGGCAGACAAAAAGAAAATCTTACTAATCTGGATTTATACGATACTTGTCATTATCTCTGTTTCCATATAGAAAGATTTTTAAAAAATCTTACATAGAAGCAGATTTTTAAAATAGTCAACTTATATAGATCTAGTTGAAATAAATATTTACAAACTTTATAATTGGCTTGACACAATGACCTGGAGACATAATTCTAATTTTACTTTAACATACCTACTTTTCTTTGGTGCATATGTTATTTTCACTCTTCAAGGTAGTATTTCATTTTTGATACCACGTCTAGTTTTCTTTTCCATTTCCACTTTTCTGCCCTGTGAGTGTGTATTAAAAGCTTAGAGCATGTTATTTATTTAAGATGCATTTATATCATCAATATTTTAATTTGTACATTTTCAATATATGTAAGAATCCACTGGTGCACATATAACATAAACCACTGTAAGCCGATGTGAAAATCAGACTCTAAATAACAGAAGGTCAAGGGGCTGATTACTCTTTTAAAAAGACCCATACAACTAGGTTCATCTGTGTTAAATCCTCTAGGCAAGGACTTTGTTGTTGTTTTGAATGACACTTGCCCAGTCAGAAATGAAATCAGTATCAGCAAGATCAGAATAAAGCAACAGGAGATCATTGACCTAGAATTTGGCTCATATTCCAAAGGCTCAAGGCCTGGGGTTGTTCATGAGAAGGAGTCGGTCACCATGTGGTGCTATTGTAACACAGTAGGCCTGGGTCTATTTGCAAAGTGAACAATAACATTATACTTTCAGAAAGCATTGGTAGAAATATAAAATCTTTTTTAAAAACACATCCATAATTGCAAAGAAAATAAAACAAACTAGTGGAAATAATATCGATAATAAACTAAATTAATTTTCTAATGATAATGTTCCTGAATTCTTGAAGATTAATCTTGACATCTTTAAAACTCAGATAAACAACAGTAATTTTGCACATTCTCTCCATCTTCCTTTCTCTCTCAGACATTCATGCACACATGCATCCAAGCAAACACACATACACAGCCAGTTAGTTCCTAGAATATATCCCTTTGCTGAGATTTTGTAAGACAGATCCAATAGAGCCCCATAAACTCTAAAGATGAATACAACCATATCAATGGAAATGAGAGTACATAAGTAGTAAATTGGAAATGCAAGTAAAATAAATTAAGAATTACCTCTGATACGAGATTGAACACAATGTCTATCAGCAGTCAGAATTGTTTTTGACAATTTAGATATTGCTTTTCAGGAATATGTAGTCTACTTATTGCCCTAAGAGAATTCTAGTCTAATCTAGTATTAATCAAACAATTTTTACATTACCAAAAGATGACTTGAATTGTTGGACTAAAACTATTTAGCAGCAAATGGAAATCTGATACCTACAGTTTTAATCCATTGTTACATTATCATAAATAGCTATATTTTAGAGGCTTTCAAAAGTTTTCTTATAATGTCCTGAAGATGAATATTTTGTACATATGGTAACAGAAATGATACATTAATTAATGTGAGTCATTAATTTTGTCAAAAAATAATAATTCTTAGCTACTTTTTTTTGTAAGTTGAGGAGAAAATTGCTAGAAATGATACCAAAAAAAAGTCATTCACATAAAATATTTACGTTTTTGTTTATTTGAACATCCTGACCATTTTTACTTCTCTCAGTACATCTAGTTTCTTTTACTCATAATTCTTGCTTGCTTGTGCAAAATGAAAAATTATTTTGTATAGCACAAGTTTTCATATTTAATAAATGCAGATATGTATCATTAGAGTACAATATCTGATTGCATTCAGGATAAAGCAACCACACAATTATAACGCAAAGCTAAGTGTAAAGAAAATTCCTTATTCGTATATGAGAAAGTGAGGTGACCTTCATTATCATTTCTGGTCTCAGAGTGCCCGATGGAGGACATAGAATGTCTAAGAGAACTTCTAAATTAAATTGTATATATATATATTCAGAAGATAGCTGCAAGTGGAAAAATAATGGCCCACAGGAGGAGTACTTGACATTTATACTTTCATTTCATCCATAGATTGAAGATGGTTTCCCTTCAAATGCACCAAGTCATCCAGATTGAATTAATGACAAAGACAAAATAAGGTATGAGTGTGAACTATAAAAACAGACTTAGCAGTTCTGTCAAATGGCTTTTCTCATGTTTCTGTTACTGATGCAATAGTTTCCAGGGGGAAGGAGAGAAAAGAAAAACAGGCAAAGTAAAGGCTTTCCTGGATTCTGGAGTGAGAAATATGCCTCTTTCAGTAAGGTAGGATTAGATACCATATATATGCCTACTTCCAGGTGTTTTGAGATTAATTAGAAACTGTCAACATTAAAATTAAACAGCAAAGTTTAGTGAGCAGCAAATGAATTTATTTGGGAATAGTGCAGGAATTACAATTTGAGACTCTCAAACTATGGTGAACCATGGGCACGTCTGATGAGACAATAGGGAAGTCAACTTCTTTTAGGTTCCAGGAGGCATTTGGAAAGGGTTGTTTTGAACAGGAGTCCATTAGAAGGGAACGAGAATTCCAAGCTGTGGAGGTTTCTTATTGGCAGAAGTGGAGGGTAGTTGCCGTTGCTGAGGCAAGCAGACAAGATAGCTTCCTTCTTCTTGCTGGTTATGTAAACTGGAGAGCCAGTACTGTCTGAGAGCTCTTTCATCATGGCTTCCCAACTGCATTTTGAATAAAATTTCATTTATTCATTTTCACAAAATATAAACAAGCAAACAAATACAAATACTCTGTATTACATTAAATAATGACTATCATTTATTTTCACTTTGTTAAAACCTCTGAAAAAAAAGGGGATTTACTAATTGCAGATCCTTTCCAACCAAATGATATTTCAATTTAACACTTTTTTCAGTAAAGCCAGATAACAGAAATAGTCATGGGTGAGCCAATGACTAATCAATCACAGGTGAGGCTGAAGGTCCATAACAGTGATGTCACACCTTCCCCAAACTTCTAGAAAAACATTTCAAATGTCTTTTTAAGGCTTTGCATGTATTTATATGTACATTTTGACAATGGAAATACCTCAACTGCTGAAAGGAAGATAATAAAAAATATTGAATATAAAAAATTTGAATAAGAATAATTCATCAACAATTGCTGGGATTACTATGTATAGATACATGGGATGTATACTGTGTATATGCAGGGTCACTCTGGACTTTTTCAGTAAGTAATTTGTATACTTGCAGCAATGCTATGTCCTTTAGGATGGAATAACAAATGGGATGGTAAGAACTAAGTGCTCTTTCTTTAACTGCTTTAATGATTACAGTATTTGGTATATATTACTCGTCCAGAAGTTTTTCTATCTATCATCTGATTCTATGCAAAATCCAAGCTGATATGCTGTAATAATTTTCAATGTTAAAATAAAGGATCCATGGGCTCTGAGTTAGGTTTTTTTTTTTTTTAATTTTGTGCTCTCCATTTAAAATTTACTAATCCTGGACATATTACTTAAGCTCTGTGTCTTCTTATCTTATATGAGACAGTAATACTTAACTGCCTTGCAGAGTTTCTCTGAGAATTACTTCAGATTTTACAGAAATTACTTAAGAAATCATAGTTTTTAATAAATGTTAATTAAAATAGAATCCCATATTAAAAACCTTAAATTCTATTTGAATTCTGATTTGAATGTTTCTCTCTACTTCATAGCTAATATAAATAGATAAAAACTTAATACTTTCATATATTTTATATAAAATGGGTGACTGATATTTTAATGAGAGAATTTAAAAACCGAAATTCATTTTTTCAATTATTGTGGAGATATGAAAGGCTCTCAAAATTACATTTATAATTTCAAGACTATGATTTATTGCTATTTTACATATATTTTATAAATAGTTACATATTTATAATATTTACAAAACCACTCAATATCAAGCCATTGCTTTCTTAAAACCATGAGAGTATAAACTTTGACAGCTGATAGCTTGTGATGATAATTGTGCAAGCCCCAGTTCTGTGAGTTTTATAGTAAAATAAATAAAAGGTTATTGGTGCCTTTTTATGCTGTATTTAATGTTTATATCTAGAACACTAAATTCCCACTAAAAGATACACAGAATGAATCAGTAGTTCTAAAAGGGCCTATGGCAAAACTCTTAAGATGATATATCATTTTGGAAGAATAAAATTTTCTCACCAGTATATCTATGCTGTTGCAAAATTGAGGTGCATTTGTTAATTCGAAACACAATGCTGTCAGATGCTTTGTTTGAATGAAAATAGAGGATGAATGTTGCATAATGTTATGAAATCTTTGCCCATGGAAGTGGTCTCCTTCTCTCTCTTATATTAATAATATTATTATTAATCTTTTATATATTATTTATCTTATGTTTAAATTACAATTTATTATTTATCTTTTATGTATACTTCCATGTGTGTATGTGTACGTGTGTGTGTGTGTATGTGTGCATGTGTGTATTCTTTTGTATTTGTTTTGTGTTACTAGACCTCATTTTTTAATCTCAGGAGAATTGAGAGACTGTAGAAATTGTTTTCTCTCTGATGGTTTCTTTTAGGGCTTTAAACTACACATTTAAAACTCTGCTTCATGATTTGTTAGCTTTGGGAATGCAACAGTAATTATTGACTATTGCCAGAATGATGGGAAAATTAACATTCCTTTATATTTTAACTTCTTTCACCTTCATGGTCAGGGAGGGTGTAAATAATCTGAACAACAGACAGTGGCCCAGTTCTCCATGTTCAGAATTTTGTTTCTGTATCTCTTTATTTTAATTATAGGCAACCATGTTCATATTAATATTTTACACATTTAGTATTTCTGTCATTTTTTCAAAATACATTTTTTTGTTCCCATTATTTAGCCTCATTATTGTATCTATGTGGATTCAATTCTTAGTGACATTTCTTTTATAATATTTTTTTCTATTCCTTTCTTATTTTGACAAAGCTCATGGTTCATTAGATTCTAGTCGCAGGTAGTAGTAATTGTTTTTGTTTTCATTTTATGTTGTCATATTTCCTAGTCAATGAACATTGCATAACATTTCTTTCTATATGAAGGAAAATTTAGCTGGGTATCATATTTGGAGACTAAATAGCATAAGTCATTTTAATCTTCTAATATTGAATGCTGTGAACGTATTTTGCTATTTAAATTGCATCCCACATTCTTTCTAGTTTATTTATTTATTCTGTAATTGTGTAGATTATCATCATGTTTTTCATAGCTCTTAGTTATTTATTTTTCTCATTCACTTATGGTTTATTCTTTACTTTCTTGATTTTTTTCTTTACTCTTTTTTGCTTTTCATTTTATAGATATTATTCATTACTTTCTATTTTATTTTATAATGGTGCATGTTCCCTGAAAAGTGTTCTTATTTATCTGTGGAAAAGATTGGAGTCTAGAATGGAGTCTTTATCTTTTGCACATTATCGTTTTCCTTAGGGGAAGGAGGATCCTATAAATTTAGATCATGTCGCAAACATGTGGTTTAGTTTTAAAAAGCTATATTTTTGCACTTTAAATATACTTGCAGTTCATTGTCTCCATTTCTATATAAACTCTCATGGCTAATGTCATAGATGTGGTAGTGTGTTAATAGTAGAAATGGAATCCAGGTCTCCTGATATTTGTACAAGTATAATAACGAAAACATTGCTAAGTATGGTACCCAGTGAATAAAGATAAGTAGTCAGTTTGAGAAAGATTTATCTAAAGCTGGTGGTTTTATACTTATCTCCTTATATTTTAGGTCTGAAGAGATAATGTATAAACTCTTAACCACTTTTGATATCAAGTATTATTCTTTACATGCTGTTTTTTAATTTATGCAGGTATAATAATAATAGTAAAATAAGAGACAAATTAAAATAAAATTGAAAAATGAAGACAATGGGAACTTAAACACTGTATGTTTATTTTTATTCTATTTTTTAAGAAAATAATATATACTTTATGCTACTCTGAAACTTGGCTTTCACTTTCTATGATATCAATTTCTCTTTGGAAGAAATACTTATAGCTTGTTCTCATTACCTTAGCATGTGACATCATATCTGCAGCAAAAAGCACTCAACTATTGCCCTATTGATTTACATTAAGGTACTTGTGTTTGCAAAATGTTTACATTTTAAACACTGCTTAAGTAAATATATTTTTAACCATAATTTTATGCTTAAGATACCCAAAACTTTACTATTATATGTGTTGCCAATAATTTCCCTAGTCTTTGATCTTTTGCATATAGTAAATTTTGCCATATAGAATTTTTATTTTATATGGTAAATTTTTTCAGTATTTTTTTTTACAGCATCTGAGTTTCCACACTTGCTTAAGGCAGTGATTTATTCTTGTGAGATTCCACCTATATCCTCCTATATATTTTCTTATAATTTATTTTATTTTTGTTACTTATATACCTATTATCTATTATTTATTATATATCTATGAATCTGTTATGTCTCAATTAGATATCTAATTATCTAAAAGGTATGCATATATATTATTAATATTTTTAGATGCATATATACAAATTTCTTTCTTCTGGAATTTTTTTACATGGTATTTTATATGAGGGAATGTGTTTTCTTCTGAATTAATATCTAATTATGCCAGCATTATTTAAAACAGACCATCCTTTGGTTTAAATTGCACATTATTGTATATGAATTCCTCATATTAATTTTGATAAATTCTTGTACTCTCTATTTTATCATACTAGTTTTTATATTACTGTGCAAATACCATATGGGCAATCACTGTAGCATTATAATGAATTATAATACCTGGTAAGGCAAGTCTTTTTTAATAATTATTGTTATTTTTTAAGAACAGTGTAATATCCTCCTATGTAGTTACATAATAGTCCCAATTGATGAAAATTTAGGTTATTTTACTTTTTTTTTTTATTGTGAGTTCCCCTTCTGTTCTAACTTCATTTCTAATAGTCCAAGTTCTCCTTGGGGCTTATTTTCTTACTGTGAGTGCTTTACTTAACCTTTCTTTTAGAGCAGGTCTGCTGGCAACAGATTCGTAGTTTTCCTTCTGCTGAGAATATCTTTATTTAACCTTTATTCCTGTTGGATATTTTAACTAGTTATAGAATTCTATTTGGTGTTTTTTTTTCTTTTAGCCCTTGAAAGATATGCCATACCCTCTGACTTCTATAATTCTTGAGAAATTCACTGTAATTCAACTTTTTCATTCTCCTTTAGCTAGTGCATTGCGTCCCTGACTGCTTTAAAGACTTTACTTTGCCTTTAGTTTTTCAGGCATGTGATTATGATGTATCTGGGCATTAAAGTCTCTTGATTTATCATGTTTGGGGTTTACTGAGCTTCCTGAATCTGTAGGTTTATGCCCTATACCAATTAGAAGTTTTCAACCATTATTTTCAAATAATTTTTTGGCACCATATTCTTTCTCCTCTCCTACTGTGATTCCCATGACACATATGTTAGATGTATGTTATTATCTCATTGATCCCTGGAGCTCTATTTAATTTCTCTTAATTTATTTTCTCTCTGTTGTTTAATTTAGCTAATTTTTTTCTTCATTTCTGAGTTTATTGACTGATTGCTCTGTTATCTGCATTCTGCTATTGAGCATATTAAATGTGATTTTTGTTTTGCTTGCTGTATTTTTAGTTCTAAAAATTTCCACTTGTTTCTCTTCTATATATGTATGTATATGTTTGTATGTTTCTACACATATTGTGTGTATGCATGCACATGCACACGCGTGCACACACACACACACCAGTTGGTTTTATGAATGAGACTCTCAGGATTTCTTTCTCCAGATTCTTTCTCTCCATTTTCCTCCCCTTACTCTATAGTTGAGGAAGGAAGGTGTTTCATGTGCATTTGTACACCTAATGCAGAGTAGATATCATCAATACAGTTCCATCCAAAGTTTCTGTCCCACCAAAGTGAGTTACAAAAAGCAGTGATATTTCACTATTTTATTTAAAAAAAAATCCAGAAAAAATGATCAGAAAATAGGATTTATTAAATATGAATGTTGAGACACATTCATCAACAAATACATTATCAAGCATCTACTATTGGATAGGAATATTCTAGGCACTGAGAATATTTCACTAGGCAAAACAGAAAAGTGTCAGTATCAATGAATCATACACTAATTGAGATGTCAGAAAATAAACATAAACACACCAATGTATAATATTTAATTATTGCTTAGAATTTGAAAAATATAAGGAAGAATCAGGGAGATTAAGGATTTCCAGGATTGGGGGAGATGTGTTCATTTTGATAAAGCGGCCAGTGAAGACTTCTTTGCTGTTAACATTTTCCTACTAAAGGAAGAAGAAGAATAAGCTGTGAAGACTTTGTTCAAAAGAATGTTCTAAAAGGTGGTAAAACAAGAACAAAGTTTAGAAATTGTAGCATATTTGACATATCTAAGGATACTAGGAGGCCACTGTGGCTGAAACATAATGAGCAAGGAAACGTGGTAGAAAATGACATCGAAGAGCAAGAGGGAGGCATTTCATCTAGGGATGGATAACTCATGGTAAGTCTGAGTTTTTCACTGAGTAACCTAGAATATACTGAAGTGTGTTAAGCAGAGGAGTGATATTATCTAGCTTAATGTGTAAAGGAAACCTTATATTTGTGCTAAGGGGGTACTCTAGAGTAGAGAGGTATCTTGAGTTTTATCCAGGTTTTGGAGATAGAAGAAGTGAGAAATGGTCACATTTTGGCTATAATTTGGATATAGAACCAACAAAATATGTTAATGGAATATATATGGAATGGAAGAAAAATAAAGAGAGAGAAGTCAATAATGGTCTTCACTTAATCTACATAAACATGTAGAAGAATGGAGTTGATATTTACAGAGATGGAGTAGACTACAGGAGCTGATTTGTTCACAGAAGATCAAGAGATCTTTGTAGAAGTTAATTAGGTATATAAGCACATTATGGAGGAACCTAAAGCTGAACTTTTAGGGTTGTCAGTATAATAAAACTATTTAAAGCCACGAGATTGGATATATTTACTTTAAGAAGTAGTAGGTTAAGAAAATGTAAACTCTCAAGATTGATCTCCAGAGCACCTGAACATTCAAATTTCAAAAACATTAAGAACAAGCAAAGGAGTCTTAGAAGAGGCAGCTGATAAAATAAGAAAAGAAACTAAGATAGGTAATGTGGTATAATGCAAGGCAAGTTGAAGAGAGTGTTTTAGAAAGGAAGGCATGGTCAGTGACGTCAAATGCACTGTAGACCAAGTCAGAAGAGGTCTAAGAGCTGTTGTGAAGAGGTTGACCCTACTGAGCAGGATTTGCTTTAACAGGGCTTTTTTGCCTGCCCTATCTGCCCTTTGGGTGTGTTATTTGTGGAGGTGGTTGTGTGGTGCTCTTGTGTGATCTAAAGCTGTGCCCTGGCTGTGTTGGTTCTGGGTCCTCTTTGGAAGAGTTCTATTGCAGTCCAAATTCAACCAATGACTGTGTCCTGCCTGGGGTCACTTGGTATGAGCTACATAATGATCTGCAGATGGTTGCTACCTGTGGTGGGCTTGGAGGCACCTGGGAGAGGCTACGCTGCAAACTGAGGCTGGCTGCTGCTATTGCTGGGCTTGGAGCTGCTTAGCAAGAGGTACGGGGCATGCTGAGGCCAGATGCTGCTTATATGAGGTTTGTGAACTTTTGAGAGGTTTTAGAAAAGTCAGCAGTATGAGCCAAGACAGGCTGTATGTTTGGAAAAGCTGCTGGAAGCAGCTTGGGTGGGTCCATAAATGGGGTGGGACGGGGTCTCAGGAAATCACCAGGGAAGGGCAAATGGTGTTAGCAGCTTGATAGAGCCTCAGATATAGCGCCTGCCTCTGTCTATACGCTGGGTGTGGGGAGGGCTCAAAAGAGGAACAATGGCCTCTGCCAGCACTTCTGTCCAGGGGAAAGCTGTTCCTCCAGCCCTCCCCATGAAGTCAAACAATTCGGTTTTCCCATATGTCCCTGGCATGTTTCACATTGCTAACCCAGAGCTGGAGCTTAGAGTGAGTGAATCTGTCAGCAAGTAAGTCGGTGTGAGGGTCCTTTAAGAGGTTTGCCTGAGACTCCAGCAACACTCTGTCTCATTCAACAAGAAACTTGGCTGGTTTCACAAACGGAAGTTGTGAGGACTTCTCTCCCTGGCACTGGAACCCTGGGCCAGGGAGCTTGGTGTGGGGCTGGGACCCCTGGCTTCTCCAGGAGTACCTCCACAGCAGAAATATCCCTCCAAATTTTCAACCACCACACATGGACGTGGGACTTGCCTGTTTGCATCTCTGCCCCTCTTATCAATCTCACGTGGCTTCTTTTGTGTGTTCTTGGCTGTAGGACTTTTGTTCAGCTAGACTTCAGGTGATTCTCAAAGAAAGTTGTTCTGTAGTTTAGTTGTAATTTGATGTGGTTGTGAGAGGAGGCAAGCACAGTGTTTATGTACTCTGTCATCTTGACCAGGAGTTTCATATTGATTTTACTTGATATATAAAGTAGATGGCAAACTAAGATGATAAAAATAAATAAATAAATAAATAAATAATAATAGTGTTTCCTGTGTTAGAAGTCACTTGCTCATAGCATAAACAGCAATACTATAGAAGGTTTCAAAGCAAAATGGCATGAACTGAAATGAAAGAGATTTCAGAAATATTTTTATAAGAAATCTAAACCATTTGCATTTTATGGGACAAAATCTATTTGGAGGAGATTGCTGATATTGAAAAAGCAAATTCTTGATTTACCATTCATTCCAAATCACTTACAGATTTATATTTTTATAAAAGAAATGAAGACAAAGGGAAGATAGATGGAACAGTTCAGCTGCAATAACAAAGGCTCAAAGATCTCATATAGAATTGTCAGATGTGTTAAGCATAAAATCTTGAAGAATTCAGCTAAGACTTGTTTAAAGCTTGTGTTTATTCTAAAACTAGACTATCAGAACAATAACAAATTACAAGATAAAAATTAATGAAAAAAATTTGTAAATATGTCACAAAAAGATAATTATCTCACACATAAGCCAGATGCTCTCCTGTGAATTGCATATTAATATTCACAGATAGAAGGTTCTGTTTGGACAGAAAGGTTCTATTTGATAGGTTAGATATACAGTAGGTTGAGAAGCTGGTTTACAAATGATAATAATTGGATGATAACTGAATCATGAGTTTCAGATTTGGATGTTTATTTGGATATTGTTGGTCCTGTCTGGTTGTAGAACTTGCTTTCCATTCTCAGGCATTAATGGTCAATCACAGTTTTGTGGCTTTTGTAACTTATAGTTCTGTAGAAATCATTTTCCCTATTAAATTTTCCTTTAAAAAGACAAATTACAGTATAAAAACATATCTGCATGTTTTTTTTATGGCCTTGCAATGTCATCTGGTTAAAGGATAATATCTAATCCAAATTTTGTAATTAAAGATAATTAAGCTATTAATTATTTGAAATTAGATAAATTTTTTAGGAACGAAACAAAATTTTATTCAATTAATTAGCTCTTTAAGTTTCTTAATATGTAACCTGAGAAATTGTTGAATAACAGTTGCTCTAGATCAAGGTAACTGATCAGTGATCCTAAGCAAATTAACCCATCAAAAATGAACACGCTCCCAACTACTGACCAACCAGATGAACATGACTCAATCAACATCAAAATCAATGAGGTGAAAACAGTCTGCCTTCAGTGAAAATCAATGGTGGTGAAAATGGACTTCCTTGAACTTGACTTTTACAGATTTGGAGCCTGCCTTGAATAACAGATTTTAGTCACAACTTATTCCTGTCTCTTTCTAATCCCTATAACCCCCTAGAATTTAACAATTCCATGTTATAGGACCTGGAATCTCTTACTTTAAAACTCACCTAAAGCCAGAAATTTCAAGTATAAGAAATAAGGAAATCGCCTGTCAGCTCTGGAGGTTGATATTTAAATAGGCACATAATTAAAGAGTCCTTAAATAAATAGCTTCCCTATCATTTAATCTGCCCAGTCACTTCTACCTTCTTATTTAGCTCTGGGAAAATGTAGCAAAATATATCTTTGCAAGGTATCTCAAAATAGAGTTGTTAGAGGACAGGTCTCTGTAGTACTATTCAGGTAACTCTATCTTTGCCCCAAAACAAACATCTTTGTCCTGTTTAACTATAGTCCTGATTTTTAATCTGCACTCTTGAAGAAGGATCTGTCAGCAACTCCCATACCATTCACTAAACTTTCTTCCTTTCTCCTCTAAAGTTAAACAACACAGTTTCTAAATTCCTAATACTAAAATCCTGTCATATATAAACCAAGAGAACTATATTTTTTACCAAAGGTACATACTCCCAGTTGAGATTTTAAATTGTTTTATATGCAGTCTTAAATAATGTTAAGGTCAAAATACAGTAGACCTCCAAATAGTGTACCTCTTTATTGAAGTTCTTTGAAAATTGTGGCTTGTAATTTGTATTTTTCTAAAGTAGGCATCAGAAAACTTTTTCTGTAAAGAGATAGACATATTTTAGGATTTGTGGTCTATTTGATCTCTGACAAATTATTTTATTTTGCCATAGAAGTGTGAAGATAGCCATAGACAATAAATTAAAAAAATGAGCATGACTATGAACTAAAAGATATTTAAATTTCATGTACTTTCCATGTGTCACAAATTAATATTCGTATTTGATTTTTTTCAACTATGTGAGACTAAAATTCATTAGTTTTGGGCTATACAAAAACAAATGGCAGGTCAGATTTGGCTAGTAGGTGGTAGTTCACCAGCACCAGCTAAAAGGTAAATATATGAACTATTTCTCTATATTTATAGGCATACACATTTAAAGTTATTGTTACAAATGAATAAAAATTTCAACCCCTTTAAATATTTTCTGCTTCTCTCAGATATTCTTGACTATTAAAAAGTTTAAAGCTTAATATGACATGTTATTATTCCATAATTAATTAGAATTGCTGGTTTAGGTTCTCTTCAGTGGAAACACTGATTACATTTTACAGTATACTAAACACAATGCATATTGAGTATCCTGTATAAAGCAAAATAGTCACTATCCTCGAGTATTGTCCACATTAAGCTTTTATATTACACAATATATTTATTTTAGATAGATTTTCAACCCATACATTATAATGTTAACATTAATTAAACAGTAGGCCAGCATGAATTAATTGTCATAAAGGTTATCACTCTTTTGACATAGAACTTATGGTTTTATAGTCTGTTAAACTTTAAATAAACTCATCTACTTATTAAATATATGATATACAACTATCAGTGAGTAGTGTATCTTTATACTCATTTATCATAAATATCACTAATTTTATAAATCTCATTTTTTTACTAATATGTCAACTCAAAAGGAAACTCCCTACATTTTAGCTATTTCTTCTCTCTTCACCCCTTTCTTCCAAGCCCTAAGCAACCACTAACATACTTTGTCTCTGTATTGATTTCCTAATTCTTGACATTTCATATGAATACAATCATATAATTGTGGTCTTCTGTGACTGGCTTCTTTTACTTAGCATATTGTTTTTAAGTTTCATCTAAATTGTAGTGTGTATGGGTACTTCATTTCTTTTTATGACCTAATAATATTTCATTGTATGTATATACCTCATTTTGTTTATCCATTTGTTCCTTAGTGGACATTTGGGTTGTTTACACATTTTGGTACTTGTGAATAGTATTGCTATAAACATTCATGTACAGGTTTTATTAGAACTGACTACCTGTTTTCAGTTCTTTTAGATATATACCTAAGAGTGCCATTGCTGGACTATAGGTACCTCTTTGTTTAATCATTTGAGAAACTGCCCAACTGTTTTTCAAAGTGGGTGCACCATTTCACATTCCTACCTGTAGTATGTGTCACCCACATTCTGTGGGTCTTTTCACTTTTTTGATGGTCTGTTTTAAAGCACAAATGTTTTTAATTTTGATGAAGTCCATCCAAATAACCTATTTTTTTTTAGTTGCAGATGCCTTTGGTGTCATATTTAATATTTGTACCTTACAACAATAAATTTTATATCTATCTTTACCATGTTTTATGTTCTTTATCCATCACGCTTGTTATTGAACTATAGCCAACAGTGTATTATTAAATTCAGTGTATATAATAGGAAAAAGAAACATTTTTAAAAGAATAAACTTATGCATGGGTGTGGACATTACTTCACAGCTGTATCAGTAAGCTTACCCTACAAAGCATTTAAAAGCAAGTTAAGCAGATGTTAGTATCCCAATAGAGGATATTATGGGTAAAAGTCTTATTAGGGACTAATCAAGGTATCCATCTGCAAATATTATAGACAGATGCCACTACTAGTTTAAAACAATTAAATATATATTGGGTGTTAATTCACAACCTGTTCACACTGTCATTTATGCTTATATAACTTGCTTTATATTTTTAAAAAATTCTATGAGAAAAATAATAGGAAATAGGAATAAACTTGGGCAAAAAAATATAGTAATCTCCAAATTGAGGGTTTTTTCCTTTATCTGAATTCAGAGAATTTAATATCAATTCATTTTTGGTGGGTTATATAATTGGATACTATCACTGAAAAACAGATCATAGTACTTTGCATGTAGTAGGGACTTAAGAACTATTTGGCTAAGATTAATTTTCAAAATTGTTACGTGGTTGATTCCTGTGGAGTTAGATGAAGATGACAACTTGACTGATTAAATATACCAATTCATATATATTACAGGTCAACGGCTGCAGAAATGAAGTAGTAGTTTGAGATAACTTTTAATATAAGCAAAGATAACTTAAAAGCTGTGCCATTTTCAATCAGTGTAAATCAAAGCCATTTAAATTACTAGCCACTGCCAAATGTTTAATGTTTATACAACTACCACAACATTTATTTAAAATTCTAGAATGATGTAGTATTGGAATACAATGACGTTTGCTCTGATTGCCCTGTAGGTACAACATAGACACCCAGGCCCAATTTGGTTCTGATGTAGACTGCCGATGCCACACACACACCAAGAGAGTATAGAAATATTTATTATTCACACAATTAAGGTCTCTAGGAAGATCAGGGCAGATGTTCTAATTAGATCTAAAATGACTTGAGAGAGAACAGTGAAAGGAAACTGACTCAGCGTTTTTATTGTGCCTGCAAATGGGGTAGGGTTGTGGCTTTCCATGCAGGGACAAGAAAGCAAGGCCATCAATGTAACACTCTTACCTTGTCCTCCCTCTCTACTTTTTGCTCTACATCTGGACAAACTGATAGGAAAGCCTCCATTGGTGCCAGCAGGGGATTCTAAACACCTTCTGCTGAAGAAATCCAAACTCGTATTTCTATTTTAGATCTCTCTTCTAGACTTATAAATGATATGTAAAATTGTCTACTGTAATTACACATCCCCTTCATAGTCTGTCAGCTTCACCGGCTTTGATCTTAATAGATCCAAAACTGAATGTGTTATTTCTATTCCTTGGCTATTGCCTCTAAATTTATATTTCTGCCTTTTCTTTCAAATCAGAAATCTGGGAATTCTAGGGAATTCTCACTTTCTTTCAACAGCCCATATTTTATGTTTAGATAATTTTCTCACATACTTTGGCTTAATTTTTAAATTATAGTCTAATTCAGCTCTCAAACCACAGTTTGCCTTCTTTTAAAAAACTGATCAAAATGATCACAATTATCATTTATTAATAACATGTCTTTTCTGAGGTTAGTTTTTTTAAAATACTTTACCTCATGTAAGACTCTTAATATCCCCAGAGGTGGATATTACAAATATCTACGTATAATATAAGAAAACTGACAAAGCACAACTTTTCATCATGTGATCAATGACAGAGAAGCCAGATTATAGAGCTGGAATTAGAAATCAGCTCCATCTAACTTCAAAAACAGTCCATGCATTATTCTATTTCTTCTCATATGTTCTCCCACAAAATTTCTCTTCAGAATTTCACATTTTCTATAGGATCAAGCAGAAATCTCTTGGTATGAGTTATATGTAAGGCTCTCTAAGACATAGCCTCTGTCTGAACCTTAGGTTTATTTTTGGTCTATGTAACCTCACAGACTATGTTACAGTTTGTTGCTCTCTTTCCAGGCTACATTTCTTGACCTGTGCTTCCTCTATCTCCACTCTAATGGCTGTCTACAGGGCCAGTTATGTAATTTGTGGGGCCAGTTAAAATATGAAAATGCAGAGATCCTTGTTCAAAAAGCAAGAAAAAGTGCTGCATATTACTAAAATATAAAACTTTCTTTCTTCCATGGTCTCTCTCTAGAGTTGTCAAATTGCTTTTATTTCTATTTGATGTCATTCTAACTAAAGAAAAATTAAAATGCAAGGGAATTCCAAGAATTTTACCATTTATCTTTATAGTGTGCTGTCTGTTTTAAAAGCAAATATAAGAGCAGTATATGGAACCACCGAAATTACATGATTTGTATTTGGTAGCTCGTATATGTATAGGTATTTTGTTCTTACAGAACCATGGGAATAATGTACAAAATTAACTTGACATTGTTTATTTTACTTTTTTATACGTGCACATTTTACCAACACTACTTTCAGCTTACGGATGAGTAAGGAAGGACTAAAAGGGAGAGGAACTAGAAGCTGCCCTTCTTTCTATTTATGCCATCATTTTCAGCATAAGTGGCTGGCTAATATAGGAAAATAACACATGTAATAAAGGATATAGGACACTTTGGTCATTTGTGTTTCTTAGAACACCACCACTTTCTGCATTTGAATAAAATTCTGGTTGGGAGAGAAAGCAAGGCCATCAATGCAACACTCTTACCTTGTACTCACTACTCTTGTATCGTTGTCCCTAGAACTTTAGGTTTATTGGTGTTTTATTGTGCTATTATATAGCAAATAATATATAATAATATGATTCGCAAATAAAATATACATATATGTACAATAATATGTATAATATGCAAATATATATCAGATAAGATAAATATGGAGATAAATATCCTGTTAGGTAGATGTTTCTTTCCACAGACTTGGTGACAAATGATATTAAAATAGCTTACTCATTCTGCCTAAAAGCCTGGTCCACCTTGAATGACGCTTGTTTTCCACACATAGTTTTACATTAAAAGGCTAAGTATAAATATGTAATCTCTGAACAGATTGAATATATTTTTTCGTCTGAAATATTTCTTTTAGCAGGAAACCTTATTCAAAGTAAAAGGAAATCTCACCATATTATGGAAACAGATTTTTAAATACTATGTCACACAAATATTTTCAAAACACATCAGGCTGTTAATATAAAGTTAGGCCTGGACTGTAAAACTGTAAGAAAACACAGCTCTCATTCATTCAGCTCAGTGCAAGTGTGGCATGAGATGGGCTGAAGTTAGGCTAAATACCTTGTCATTCCAGACTAAACTTTACCACCTTCCTTCCTGAACACAGGATGAGTCCCTCTGCTAATGGAACTCATGTCTGGGTTCTTCCAAAACCAGGTTAAAATGCTTACCAAAAATCAGGTGAACACTCCTTTAACTCAGTTGATCAGTAATTGAAGTCACTTTCTTAAGAATTGCTACCAAGGAACTACAGGAGTAGATACCAAAGAGTTATTTGTTGACTCTCCCCTGACCTGGAAAATAACAAGCTCTGACCTAGAAAGAAAGTAGGAAATTGATTTACTTTTTGTTTCATAAGACTTGGAAATAAGTACTTTCGGTGGAGGTGCAAGAATGGTATAGACATATATATTCCTACTAGCATCATATAGATATGTAGAAATGTAATTGATGTTTTTCTAACAGTGAAATAAAGCAAGGGCTTTAAAATCAAGTAGCTAAAGAGAATGACAAAGAAATTGGGTACATAAGCTTAGATAGACTTTAGCAAGTGAAACAATTAGCATATAATATAAGCGGATAGATGTCAGGGTCCATGTCTTTTCAATCTTCCTTTGGTGATAAAGCAGTAGAAGACACTCCCCAAGACACCATTTTTCTTAGGTATTCAGATCCCAGCAATTACTTTAGCATGTTATCAAATGTCCTCATCAGTGTAACTTACCATTGCTGAATGGCACCTGCAGAACTGTTATAAAACTTGTTGAATAAATCCATTCAGATTCGACAAAAGAAGTAATCCCAGGTTATGTTTTTTTTTAATTAAAATTATTGGGGTGACATTGTTTAATAACCACTAAACTGTTATCTGTCTATGAATTTTGTTTCTCCTCTTTGTTGCTTACAGTTTTATATCCCACATACAAGTGAAATCATATGGTTCTCAATGTTTTCTATCTGACTTATTTCACTTAGCATGATAATCTCAAGATCCATCCATGTTGTCATAAATGGCAGTATATTATCTTTTCTTATGTCTGAGTAATATTCCATTGTATACATGTACCACCTCTTCTTTATCCATTCATCTATTGAAGGACACTTGATTGTTTCCATATCTTGGTCACCAAGAATAATGCTGCTATGAATATCTTTGCAGATAAATGTTTTCAAGTTTTTTTGGGTAAATACCCAGAAGAGGGATTGCTGGGTCATATGGTAATTTTACTCTTAATTTTCTGAGGAACCTCCATACTGTTTCCATAGTGGCTGTACCAATTTACATTCCCATCAGCACTGTATGAGGGTTCTTTTTCCCCACAACCTCTCCAACACTTGTTGTCACTTGTCTTGTAGATAATAGCTATTCTAACAGGTGTGAGGTAGTATCTCATCGTGCTTTTGGTTTGCATTTCTCTAATAGCTAGTGAATTGAACATCTTTTTATATGTCTGTTAGGCATTTATTTGTCTTCTTGGAAGAAGAATCTGTTGATGTCCTCTGCCAATTTAAATTTTTTTAATTGGATATTTTGTTGTTGCGTTATATGAGTTTTTGGTATATTTTGGATATTAAGTCCTTATCAGAAGCATTGTTTGTAAATATCTTCTTCCATTCAAATGATTTCCTTTTTGTCTTATTGATGGTTTCCTTTGCTTTACAGAAGCTTTTTAGTTTCATATAGTCCCATTCATTTATTTTTGCTTTTACTTCCCAGGTTATGTCTTAATACTAGTTGAGAGTCCCATCAAGCTGTATTTAACATAATAATATTTTATATTCTTCTTTAAATAATTAATACCTAAGATTAAAAACCATGAATTATTTTAAAAACCTGAATAAAATTATGACTACTCCTCAAAGTATGGTTAAGTTTTATTCAATGTAGGTTTAGTGCTGTTTATTTTTTGTAATTTATTGTAGTATGAATATCAGAAATTATCAAAGAAAATATTGCATTAAGATGAATTTTCTTACATCTTTTTGCATTAAGAAGTGTGTATATGATATATTCAACAGTTAGTAATATTATAAACATTAAACCTGCCCAAGTTAATTGAAATATAATTAATAATAAATATTAAGATTGTCCAAGTACATTGAGACATAATGTTAACATATATGGAAAAACTCTAGCTAAGTATGATGATAATACATATTATTAGAATGAAATGTCAAATACTTCTGTAATCACTATTTAAAGCCTTTGGAAAATTATAGATCTCCAATGGTATTTTTAGTTCATTTTCACTAGAAATATATCTTCACACCCACGCATCATTTTTCTTGTATCTAAATGTTTCTTCAAATTATATGGTGCAATGAAATTATAATGGTAACATCTAGGTTCATGCTTTAATGGAAATAAAACCATAATATAAACCATATTTGAGAAAGAAAGTTAATTTTACATAAAATGTTGAAAATTATAGTCAGAACTCAAGAAAGTCTATGGATTTAAAGTATTTACGTATGTTTCATACATGTATTCAAGTCAGATTTAAGCTCATTTGAAAATTGATATTCACTAACCTACCCTTAGATAATTTTCTCCAAAAGAATCAATAACCTTGGTTAGAAAAATTATCTGATAAAGTAGTATAGGATGGTCTTAATGGACTGTATAACAATTTATATCTCAAAGAACAATATAACATGGTATTGTGGAATTTTGTTTGTTACTTATCTTTTATGAGGTTTTCAACTGGTAAACAGGGGAAAACTTTAAAAAAGACTTTTTAAAATAACATGCATGGAAATTTTATTTGTCCATAACACATTTAAGCCACCTGCTTTGCACCATGGTTTTCTTCAGCTAGGTATAAAACCATTCTGCATTTGCTTTAAATTATTCTGAGGGCAAATGCTCTTTTTATGAGAACCAGCTGTGCTGAGTAAATGCAAATATGTGTCATATCACAGTTTACTAAAGGGACAGAGCAAAAAGCAAAACCTTTTGCTGTACTAATTAATTGTGAATCAAAGTGTCATCAAAGACTATTGTCTGTTGCTATATCAAAATCTTCTGGTACCAGGAATAGTTTAACAACATGCCAATTATATGATTCTAGAGATATGTAAGAGTTAATAAGGCACCAATAAACTACAACCAACTTAATAAATGGTCATTTCAACAATAAAATTACTTCAAATTAAGAACTTGCACAAGAATAGATTAGTTTCACATCAGTCCTCATAGCCTTGAGTGGTGACATCATCAGGAGTGCAGAGTCATATAAGTGACTGGCAAACACTTCTTTTTATTCATAAAGTCATTTTAGCAAAAATTGTTTCTAGGTAATTTAATATAGGCAGGTTTCACAAATGGACAAAATATCACTTCTTTCCATGTTGGTTTCACATTTTGTGAGAAAATATAATATCAAGGTTGTCATGATGCAAAGATTCACCATTTATATAGGTTATGATGATCATTTCTTTAATCATAATATAGACTCTTACATAAACGGAGTCCCCTGACTGTACAATGCACACTTTGTATAGACATATGTTGTAGTTTTTTGCAACAGGAACAAAAACTGCTTAGAGAGGGCAGTCTAAGAATGCAGGGGTAGGAAATGGAGGACATACGTTTTTCTGGGAAAAGTGAGAGAAAACTTACATAGGAGGTTATTTGTTTGCTGTTTTTTAAACTATAAGAAGAAATTTTTTTGTTGTGAGATAGGAAAGGCATTTCAGGCAGAAAAAATGTGCAAAGGCAAAGAATCTGGATTTGTCATATGTTTAAAAAGTGACAATATATTAGGCAATCCTCTAGTAGCGAAGGATAGGAATGGATAGTGGAATAAGATGGGCAGTGGTTAATTTTAAGGGGCTTTTGTAGAACACAGTTGGGAGAAGGAGGTCATCATTTTTGTAGGCTGGAAAAACAATCCATTTGGCCACAGTGTTAAAACAGAATGAAGACACTAGACAGAGTGAAAGAAATAGGAAGATCTGTCATAGTTGAAGCAAGAAATAATATGGGAAGGAACATTGTCTTCGTCATTGTATTCCTAGTGACAAGAATATTATTTGAGATATAACGCTGAACTAATGAGCAGACAGAAAGAGGGATCCAAAATGTATTTAGAAAATAGAGCTGACAGGGCCTGAAGTTCCAAAGGATAGGATCAGAACATTTCAAACTCCATTTTATATCAAGCAATATTGTTAAGTATAACTGAGATGTTGCCCAGAATCCAGTTACAATGATTTTGGTCAAATTACAATGGTCTGAAGACTCAAAAATGCAATGCTCAAACATGTTTACTTTGTACAAATATTTACAATGTATGTCTGAGAGTTACTAAAAAGGGTACTTTAAAGCTTCCTATTTATCACTGGTTCATCTCGAATTATTACATTCATGCAGTGCTCCAGCCAGCTTGTACCCTATTTGTGGGCATCTCGTCCAAACTCTGTGTTAAACTATTTCATGTTGATAATATGAAATTGCCAATAGTAGAAGTATTTACAAAGGAAAATGCTACAGACCAGATTTTTATGTTCTTTGAGAGTTAGTTGTCAAACATTAATCAGCAAACCACTGACAACATGGAATCTTCTGTATTTTACTTTCCTTGCCTCCTTTTGCTTTTTTTTTTTTTTCCCAGCAATTTTCACAGACTACGCAGTCTCAGAAACTACACATCCAAAGGTTCTATGGCTCAGTGTTCCAAAGCCACCAGCCTTACAGTTGTCACCACAGCGCTGGAATCTGGATCAAGACAATACATGTATCGTTGATTCTATACTGCACCTCATATTTCCAAGTTGTGGTTATTCCGAGATCTTCTAAAATATCTCATATTAAGAATTTTATGAATCTTTACCTTTCAATCCGTAAATATTTACACACCCTATTGTAGTGGCTTGGACTCGGGCAGGCACCTTTGAGGCCCCTCTTGTCCTTCTTTCTCATACTCCTGACTCAACCTATATACTTGACCACTGACCACCACCACTACCACCTTCCACAAGAGCAAAAACAAAGCGTATCATGCAAACATACAAAATAATCTAAGCATATTTTATGAATACAGCTGCTATAATAGGACTATAGTAGCTCTACCTCAGATAGCTAAATGTCTTGTTATGTTGTTGCTATGAGGACATGGGGACAATAGAAAGCATGTTTTAGACTAGAGTGAGAGCCACAATATGGACATATACATATCCAGTATTATCATGGCATCACATACTGTAAAGTTTAACAAGAATTTCTTCAGTTCTATCAATGTGCAGGTTAAGTTTTTTCTGTGCCTAATAATGTAAACCTTACTCCTCTCAGGTGGCTGAAATACAAAATAACATTTTTAAAAATAATGATAATGCAAATTTTGCAAAATTTGACCTTGGTACAAGATAGATGGTCTGCTTGGAGGAAGAGCAAAAACTTGAAATAAACGTATATCAATTTTATTTCTGAGCACTTTTCTTTGAGACTTCTTGCTTAACTGTCTTTGAGAACCCCTCTTGCTAACTATGAAAAAGTGAAAATAACCTCTTTTTTCTTACATATATTTTGTGATCTTTATTAATAAATGTATGTTAAAAATACCATAAACTATAAGTACCATACATGTTATTACTGCATTATTTATTGTAAAAGTCGAGTTAGGGAAAATATATATTACTTTAGAGCATAAAATGTGACCTTTTAAAATAATTATACCATCACCTAATATGTTTATTTTGTATCTAAGGGAAAGAGTAATTTTTTGATAAAAATGGATATTAATGTCAGGATGTACACGACATTTAAGATTTACCAATTGTCTGGTTAATTTGATCAATGCAAAGAACCATCAAAAGAACACAATATGTATAAAATTTATATTACTAGCTTTAGTAATACAAATACCTGGAAATGCAAAACTCACCAAGAACTTAGACATTTAAAATTTCAAATTGCTATATAAATTTGTAATCACAATACACCCAACAGTTGAATAACTCTCTCATTTACTAGTTTTACAATTCAGGAGAAGTAAGCTGCAGATGCCTCTTCTTGAAGTGCAAATAGTATTACTCTCTTCAAGTATTTCTTTGACGGTTGGGAAGAAAAATTGAAAAACTGATCATAGTGTTTCACATGTACCAATTGCTACATATATATAACTTTTACCACAGACTCATCTAAAAGATCAAATCTATGTGCATATTCTGCAAATACTTATAATCTATATTCTATTGCAACAGGTTTCCAAAGTGAATTTCTGAATTACTATATAAAGATCATTAACTATTTGGTTTTTTTCTTTTTTACTTACTCTTTTTACTACTGTAGTTCAATAAAAGATATATCATTTTATGAATGTGTGAGACATTGGATGAATATAAAGTTTATTCTGGTTACCTTCATAAAAATGTTATTACTTTTGGTTAGTTGAATTAATCTTTCTCTGATTAGATTCATGCCAAAAATACCCGAACATTTGTATTGAACATTTTCTTTTTTTACATTTTACATGGTAAAATAAAATATATCTGGGAAGAAACAATCTTCAGATTATACAACAAATATTTATATTTATATAGAATCTTTACTAATTTTTTTATAAAACCCAAACCCTGAATGAGATTTTGGCAAATTAAAATATGAAAAATGGCAGAACTCAATGATTAATATACATAGTATATTTCATCATTGGAATCTGTATTTCTTCAGAAAGCCATATACTATTTGTTTAATATTAGAATAATATAGTTTAAAAAAATACAAATAACTTTTATATAATTTTCTCAGTTGGTAGCAAATCAAAGGTTGAGGCAAGAAACTAATACAATTAAGAATTCTGTGAATTTTTATATAACTCAATGTATTAAGATTTTGTAGAATTATTTTACAACTTATATTTATCTCTATTGCTCTTAAAATGATATATTGCTACATATGTTTAACTTGCCAACAGTTTATTTATTTTTATTTTTTAGAATTTAAGAGAATATGGAATTTATTAAGTATTGAATGCTAAAATAAACCCATCTAAATAGAGACACTAAAAGCTTCATTTATTCCTCTAGGCTTTCACACTCCAATCTCCATAAATACATTTTGCACACAACACAATGGCTAGCAAAGAGTAAAAAGATGCAAGCCTTCTAAAAATAACAGATGATCAACTTAAGAAGGGTGATGACTGGATCAGATGAGCCTATTCCTGGAGGAACCTATTGTTTGCTTTGAAACAGCATGTCAACAATTTATACCATGACAAAAAAATAAAATAAAATAAAATAAATAATCTAAAAGAAAAAATAGAGCGCACTCTTAATTTTGCCACATGGAGACAAAAATATTTATATTTGGTGTATTTCTTTTTATTCTTTTTCCATTTAATTTAAAAAATTAGTTAATATTGTATATAGCACATTCATATTTTAAAATAAAGTTGTATTATGTCAGACATAAAATATAATTAATTTTACTGCTAGAAAATGAACTTATCCATATTGCTATCACCTAAGTAAGAAAAAAGAGCATCAGAAATTACTCTTACATCCCCACTTAATCACTAGTCTCAGCTTTTCCACGGTTAATCACCATCCTGACTCTAATGCCATACATTAGTTCTGCCTGTTTTTTATCTTTATAAAAGTGCAGCCATATAGTATGTTTACTTTTGTGTCTGGTTCCTTAGCTAAACATTATTTTTAAGAGAGTCATCCAATTTGATATGCATAACAATTCACTAATTTTCACTACACTCTTTCATTATAAGAATATACCTCAATCTATTAATGCATTTTTGTTTTGATGTAAAAAGGATTGTTTTCAAAATTTTACTATTAATGATAACACTGAATGAACATTTTGCAATGTCTTTTGAGACATATGAGTATTTCTGTAAGTATAGACCTCTAGAGAAATTGTTGAGTCATGGGCAATGCATTAATTCACTATAGTAGACAACTGGTGATTTTCAATGTGTCTGAAGCTACTTACATTCTCACCAGATATAGTATATGAAAATTCTAGCCAATCTGTATCTTTGTCAGTCTTCTTTATTTTAAACATTCTGCTGTAGTAGTACCTGATTGTATTTTTATTAGCATTTATCAAATAACAAGTGAGAATGAGCATCTATTTATATTCTTGTTGATCACTTATAAACCTATTTTTGAATGACCTATTAAAATCCCTTCTCCATTTTTCTATTGCTCATTTCTCTTTGGGTTGTTTAGATGTATCTTTTTGTTATATATTATTTTTATATATTGTAACTATCTTTTCTCACTCATTTCAGAATTTCATATACTTAATTTAGTAGTCCAATTTATCAATTATTGTCCTTATGGTTAGTACTTTTTGGGGTCTGGTCATCTCACAGTTAAAAAGATATATCTTCTATAGTCAAGGAGATATTTGATTCTAGAATGTTGATTATTGAACTTTTTGCTTTTTAATCAATTTTTCAGGAATGGTACTCAAAATAGTTTAAAGAAGAAGTTAAGTTTTATATCTTCTCCAAGTATATGATCAATTGATGCAACACCAGTCACAGAAAAAAAAAAAACAAAACTGTCCTTCCACAACTGCTCTAAATATCTATCATATAACTACCTGTCTTCTATCCATTATCTATCTATCAATCATCTATCTATCTATCTATCTATCTATCTATCTATCTATCTATCATCTATCTATCTATATCATCTATCTAGTATCTATTATCTATTATCTATCAACCATCTATCTATCTATCATCATCTATCTATGTATCTATCTGTATATCTCCTATCATCTATCAATCTATAGCTAGCCATCCATCCATCCATCCATCTATCCATCCATCCATCTATTACTTTTTGGACCTTCTATACCACTCCACTGGTCTTTCTTTTTTCTACATTAGTTGTGCTGACACCATACTGTCATAACTACTGTTGATTTACTTATTTTCTTTATTCTGATATAGGAATTTATATCACACTTTTTCTTCAAGATTGTATGGCTTTCTTTTTCCGTTTAAATTTTAAAAATTTAAATATTCATTTAAAAAAGCTGCTGGCATGTAACTGAATCTCTAAATCGATTTAGGAAAAAATGATACCTTTATAATATTGAGTCCTCAAATATATTGACCTGATATATCGTGTCTTTATTAAAGTCTTTAATTAAAAAATATTTTACAACAATCTGTGTAAATGTCTTGCACTCTTCATTAGATTTATTCCTAATGTTTTCAGTGTTCATTATTCAAATGTAATAGTTACTTAAAAAAACTTTTACTAATGATTTGTACATCATATATAAATTTTTATGTATTGATCTTATATCTAGTAAACTTGTTACACTTATTCTAATAGTTTACCCATAGATTTGTTTAAATTTTCTACATAAACTCTCCAGTGGTCTGCTTATTATGAGAGTTAAATCTCTTTATTTCCTGTCTGTAGAAAGTTTATTTGTTTTTGACTGTCTGATTACACTATGTACAATCTTCAATAAAATATAAAAGATGAAAGATGGTATCAGGCTTTCTTTTACATTTCTATTATCCAAAAAAAACTTTCATATTTTACATTTAAATATAAAGTTCACTGTAAATTTTTAATGTGCTTTATCAGATTAAGAAGTTCCTTGTATCCCCAATTTAGTAATTTTTTATGATACATAGGTGTTCCTCAAATACTTTTCTGAATATACTGAGATAGTTATATGTTTTCTTTTTTATTTTGTTAATCTGACTGATTTTTAAATCTAGACCAACCACATCTTACTAAAAAAATAAACTTATCAAAACTGACATGTTTTAAAAATAGATATAGCATTAAAATATTTATATTCAAACTGAAATGTTACTACTTAGTTAAGGATGACTGGAAATGAGAAATTTGTGATATTTCCTAGGTTTCTGCTTTTTGCAACTATGAGGATAAGAAGACATGGGTTGTGTAGAAGAAAAAAAGTGAAGAAAGATATTGACTTCTAGTTTGAATCTGAGATACTAAAAAAGTTATATTTTGGTAGCTGACATGCAGGTAAGTTTTATTGTTTTATGTTTCCCACTACTTTTCAAATTCTGCATATGTTATTTTTATAATCAGAAAAAAATTATAAAATCACATCATTAATAGATTGCTTATGGAATTTCTATGAAATGATGACTCATTTATAATCACTAAAATAGTTTTGTTAGAATAATTATTAAAGTAGACAAGTGAATAGTGCATAAAAATATTGCTAAGAGAAAAATATGCCTCCATTAGTTACTAGCTAAAAAACTCCACAAACTTCTTGAAAGATTCTCATTTTTAATATTAGAGAAAATAATGATTATACTGTCTGTGTCTGGTGGTGATTATGAAGGACAGATCTGAAGCACTCATAGTGATAAGTAAGTGTTTAATTGATATTGCCTATTTATTTTTAATCAGAAGTACTATAAAGAAAATAATATAAAATAATTAAAGGTATATTTTCATTTTCCTAAAAGTGCTAAAAGTTGTAAGAGTAATAGTTTAGATGTTCTCTAAGTCCTGGACATTTCCTTTTCTTAGTTTCATCTAGGTTGCTGATCTACTGAACTGTTTTTTTTTTTTTTCCTTTAAATATTTTTTTTCAAATTCATGTAATCTAAAAGTGATTAAGAAGAGGAGAAGCTTCAATTTTCATGGCATAAGAAAATTTGTATTCTAGCTTTGGGCTATTATACATATTCTCATGGTGATTTCAAATCTTTTGAGGTATTTCTCAGCCCTGAGGTTTAAAACACTATGGGCAAGATTTCAGTGACCAGTTATGTACTATCCTGATTGATCGTCACATTGAAAAAAGAATATTTCTGTTTCCTAAACTATGCTGCTTCCTTACCTCCTTGGGAGTTTGCTAGGTGTAATCTGAAACCAGTCCCCATGCATGGAGGGCAGGAAAATACTGAAGAAAGCGACAGACCGCTTCAGATTGGTAGGTGGCAGGTTTAAAAAACAAGGGAATTTCATGAGGCTTGTCTTAGGCCACTGCAAGATTTAATCTCTACACCCACTTACCAGAATCTTGCAAAGTTTATATAGAAGTATTAAGACTCAGTAATGTACCTAGTCTAGATAGTTTCAACATTACATTTGTATCTCAAGGCTGTACCCTTGGAATAGCTTCCAGGAGCAAGGAAGATAAGTGGAATGAAAATTCCAAGGACAGGGGAGGGAGTTAGGAGCATCTAACTGGCCAGCTCCAGTTTATAGGTCAACTGACAGTCATGTCTCCCTGATGGCCATTTCCAACAACATATACTGTTATAAAACATATTCAAGGAATGTGTGTTCCATTTAAGTAAATATTATAAATAGTTGATAATTATTTTATTTCAAATGTAGACTAATTTCAGAGAATTAAGATATTAAAACACTTAACCCAATAACTGAACTGAATATACTATAATTATTTTGCCTATTAAGAGAGTACTTCTAAACCTCGAGGTTATCAAAATAATTATAATTATTTTGTAATAATTGAAAAAATACTAAATTAAGAACATTTTATAGAATACCATATGTTGTAGATTTACCATATTTTGTGATTAGGGATATATTTTCATCTTAATTTTGGAACCCTATAAAAAGGAAATCATAGCACAGATTTTGGGGGAAGATGTAATGTAGTGGTTGAGAAGGTAGGCTTTAGAGCTATAGTCTGGGCTTCAATTCTAGCAACTTTGTTTACCAGCTTTATTGCAAAGATATATAATGTCTCTCCTAAATATTTTCATCTGTAAAATATCAATTAGTTGAAAATATGTGCTTAGCACATTTCATGGCACAAAATTGAAATTAATGTTTGTTGAACAGATGAATGAAGTATATTCTTCTGGTTCTTCCCTTAATCTTCTTACCAAAAATGTAGTATTATAATAAGAGCTTCCAAAAGACAGATTTTCTTAAATATTTTTCATGCTATAACTTAAATGCAAATGAGTTTTATTAAAATTTTCAAAATTTATGAATTTTACAAGGATGACACTATATACTAAAACATTTTACATGCGTTTTACTCTTTAAAAGTTTCATAACATAAAGTGTGGTTAGGTTAAAGTGGTTATGTGCACGTTAGTTAAGATTACAATAGTGAGAGGTGGTTGGGAGCCGAATTAGCTATAAAGTTAAAAGAAATCTCCAACACCTGCAGCAATATTGAAATTTAGAAGTGAAAATATCAAAGCTCTGTTGATGCATTCCATAGAACCATAACACATATTAATAGAATCCATATCAATACTAATATTTAAGTTTACATTACATTTATTGATTAAACCTAATGCCAATATCGTAGTGTTATTTTGAGTACAGAGTAAATGCTGCAGAAGTAGTCTGTGCTTGGAAATGGCTAAAATATAACACTGTATGAAAATTTATACGTCATTATAAAATATCACTACCATAAACTACTTTATCCATTCTTTAAGATGATTATATGTGGAAATGTGAAAAATGGCTATAATTTGATAATTTTGCCAGATATAGAGATGCAAAAATATGTTATGAATTTTAACACTATATTTGTTGCTGTTTTATTTTTCTAGATATAATTTTCACAGCAGTTTTGAGATTTAGTCTTCATTTTAAGGTGACATTAAAGATTACAATTTACAATGTGGATTTGACTCATGTATTCCCGCCTTTAATATTTTTTTGAAATCTTCATATACTTTTGTGTTTGATGTAGAATTAAAAAATCAACAAAGTTTCATAGAGCCACTTATAGATAATATTATTTTTATTCTGAGTTACTAGGATTATTTAAACAAAAAAAGATAAAAATAATCCCAGATACTCTTTATTTGATGCCTACCATTTCCCAAGTGCATTATGTGCCCTTTTCTTCTTGCAACATCTGCACAGGTAAATATTAGACACAGTTATAGATGAAGAAATAGGCTAAATGTTATTAAGCAATTTGACCAGATCATGTAGTTTGTGAATGGTAGAGTCTGTGCTATTTCCAGGAAGCTCATTCTCTTTTTAAGAAGGTTCATCAGTTGAAGTCTTGGCAAGAAACATGTGACATTCAAATTGGGCGATTTAAGTACATTTTAATAAAGGGATTATTTACAAATAAGTGGATGGGTTTAGAAAAATGACAAGGGATATGGTAATTATCTTGGGCTCATAACACAAGAGAGAGCTGTGTGATAAGAGCCATCAGACAGGAGCTGTAGCCATTAAAAAGGTTTGTTGAAAACCCATAGCCTCCTGGGAGGCAGCTAAGGAAATATGTACCCTGACTTCCCTCTTCTGTTGACCTCAGCACATCCTTCTGGTGCCTCATATTTGCCAAGATGGAGTACAATGCAGCCCCCACTGATGCATTCCAAGGGTTGAGAGTGGATCTTGAGGGACAAATGACAGCTATTCTGTATATAGGATATATTTAGTGATCACTGGAGAATGAGAAATTTTTAATGAGAAGAAACTCTATTCTTATATCCTATGCAAATTATGAACTATGCCCATTTTGGTGCTTCAGATTGTAAAAGGGCTAATTAAATCGAAATGTCATATGAAGTAGAGGGTGTGAGCTAATAAATACAACTGACAATGCATTAATATGAATAGACAACAGAAATCAACGGATTTCAAACAATACTCTGAGGAAATCAAGAGACGTGCCTTCTACTCCTCTCCACTGGCTGCCTTTCTATTCAGTTCTACTTTCTTCATTTATTCAAAAATTATAAGTTCCAGAATGCATCATTATGATTGAACGAAATAGTGAAATTACAGGACATTACATTCTGAATGTGATTTTATTTCAGGAAAATTTATAAATCCAATTAGATGGGAAGGTACAGTGGTCAAACATGCCAGAATGTGCATTCTTTCATGTACTATGTTGCACAACGAAGACCCTCACACTTAATCTAACTTTCATGACTCATTAAAGAATCTAACAGATTAGGGTGGGATCTTATACTCTTGCAGCTGCACTTTATATAACTATGTATATAAGAAGATAACAGATTGTAAGTGTACACTGATGAACTACTTGAGGGCTCTAGCTGTACCCATTTTTGTTGGAAAAGGGTGAATATAAAATATATCTTTTTGTGAGTGTTTAAAATGAGGAAAATTATATTGTCTATATAATTATTCTTCAAGAAACAAAAATAGCATTTTCTTGACTACTGAGAAAAATTGCTTCAAAAATATATTTGTAATGAAAAAGAAAACATAATTGATACCTTAAAAGTACAAGTAGCTGTACTGTCTACAAACTGCACTGAAGAAACAAGGTGAGGTATATAATAAATGGATGACTGAAATCAAAAAGAGAGAATTAAAGTAATAAAATTTAATAGATTAATTCAAGTATACATTGGAGGCAGTAAAAGGAGACATCATAGGACTAAAACAAATCTATGAACAGAAGGATAATCATGAGCTCTCATGTAATAGATTAAAAGAAAAAACATAAATTGACGCAAAATCTTTTTCCGTGATTAATCTTTTAAAAAATTTAATTCATTTGGTGTTTAATACTACAGAACTTGTGTATGATTAAACTAATTTAGGCTTTTATTACAAAATATATTTTGTGTTCTAATGTTTTTCAGAGGGGAGTGGAAGGCATTTGGATTATTCTTTGTCCTTATAACCTTTCGTATAGAAATATTTTTAACCGATGTATCATTGACATGCAATATATTAGTTGTAGGTATACATCATAGTGATTCAATATTTATGTACATTATGAAACAATCCCCACAATAAGTCTAATTTTATAAAATTGTTACATTATTGACTCTATTTCCTACATTGTAAATTATATCACTATGACTTATTTATTTTATAACTGGAAATTTTTACCTCTTAAGCCCCTTTACCTATTTTGCCTACCCCCAAACTTTCCCACTCTGGTAGACACCAATTTATGTTTCCTGCATCTATGAGTCTGTTTTTGTTTTGTTTGTTAATATGTTTTGTTTTTTAGATTCCACATATAAGTGACATATAGTGTGTTTGTCTTTCTCAGTCTGACTTATCCCATTTGGTGTAATATCCTCTAGGTCTTGGTTCATCCATGCTATTGCAAATGGCAAGATTTTATTTTTTTTAATGGCTGAGTTATCTATAACATTTTTATATATTCATCTATCGGTGAAGACTAGGTTGCTTTCATACCTTGTCAGTTGTAAATACTGCTGCAATGAATATAAGGGTGCATATATTTCTTTGAATTAGTGTTATTGTATTTTTGATAAATACCCTAAAGTAGAATTTGCTGGGTTGTATGGTAGTTCTATTTTTAATTTTTTGAAGAGCCTCCATACTGTTTGCCATAGTTGCTGCACAATTTTACATTACCACCAATAGTGCACAGGGGTTCCTTTTTCTTGACATCCCCACCAACACATTATTATAATTATTAGCCATTCTGACAGGTATAAGGAGATTTCTCATTGCATTTCTCTTATGATTAATGTTGTTGTTAAGCATCTTTTCATGTGCCTGTTGACCCTCCGTACGTCATCTTTGGAAAAATGTCTAAGTCCTCTGCCCATTTTTTTGATCAAGATTTATTTTAAGTTGTGTAAGTTCTTTATATGTTTTGGATATTAACTCCTTACTGGATGTATGATTTGCAAATACTTTCTCCAGTTTAGTAAGTTACCTTTTCATTTTGTTGATGGTACAAAAGCTCTCCTAGTTTGGTGTAATTCCATTTGTTTATTTTTGCTTTTATTGCCCTTGCCTGAGAATACTGGTATAAATATATATGTGTATATGTATATATTTAGCTAATACTGATGTCAGAATGCTTACTGTCTATGTTTTATTTTAGCAGTGTTATGGTTTCAGGTGTTACAATCAAGTATTTAATCCATTTTAAATTTACTTTTGTTTATGGTATAAGACAGTGGTACAATTTTATTTTTTTGCATATAGCCGTCCAGTTTTTTCAACACCATTTATTAAAGGGACTCTTTTTCCCCCAATTTATATTCTTGCCTCCTTTGTCATAGATTAATTGACCATATAGGCGTGGGTTTATATTTGGGCACTCTATCTATTCCATGGACCGGTGTATCTGTTTTCATGCCAGTACTGTACTGTTTTTACTGCTGTAGCTTTATAATATAATTTTAAATCAGGGAGCATAATACCTCTAGCTTTGTTCTTCTTTCTCAATATTTCTTTAGCTATTAAGATCTTTTGTACTTCCATGTAAATGTTAGAATTCTTTATCTAGGTCTGTAAAAAATGCCATTGGTATTTCAACGGGGATTGCATTAAATTTATTGATTGCTTTGGGTACTATGGACATTTTAACAATATTAATTATTCTAATCCATGAGCATGGTATTATTTGTTTGTGTCATCTTCTATTCCTTTCATTAATGTCTTATAGTTTTCAGAGAACAGGTCTTTTACTTCCTTGGCTAAATTTATTCCCAGATACATTATTTTTTGATGCAATTATAAATGAGATTATTTTCTTAATCCTCTTTCAGATAACTTGTTATTAGTTTATAGAAACACAACCAATTTTCATATATTAATTTTGTATCCAGTAAATTTATTTTATTAGTTCTAATAGTTTTTTTGGTGGAATTTTTAGGGTTTTCTATATACAGTATTATGTCATCTGCAGAAGTGACAATTTTACTTTTTTCTATTTTAGATATTTTATTTCTTCTTTTTTATTAATTACTGTGGCTAGGACTTCCAAAACTCTGTTGCATAAAAGTTGCAATAATGGCCATCCTTGTCTTGTATCTGATCCTAGAGGAAAAGCTTTCTATCTTTTCACTATTGTATATGATAGTAACTGTGGATTTGTCATAACTGGCCTTTATTATGTTGAGGTATGTTCCTTCTATGCTCCCTTTTTTTACAGTTCTTATCAAATATGGATGTTGCATTTATTAAATGCCTTTTCTGTATCCATTTTTATTCTTTGTTTTGTTAATATATAATAAGTTTGACTTGTAGATATTAAACCATCTCTGTATTATTGAAAAAATTTTTAACTGATTTTATTTTATTTTACTTTTCTGATTTAAAATTATTTTATTTTTTTATTTAAAAATACTTCAATAATATAACTAAATTAGGAAATAGAAATCTAGGTTAAAATTATAGGTGCAAGTAAGAAAGATGTATTAAAGAAAATTTTATGAACTTTAAAAATAGTGCCTAAGACAACAACCCTAAGTGAAATAATAGCTTCAATGAATAAAAATTGTTTACATAGATGCAGATTTAGTTATAGCTTATAAAGTTAATGTTAAAGTTTCAAGGTGTAAATATCTGGAAAAAAAAACCCTTTCAGATTGACTAGAAAATAATCACGGTCATTCAGTTTCCTATATTGTAATCAAAAATAAAAAGACGGAGTCTACAGATTTTTAAGGAACACATTTTGACTAAAGATTTCTGAATTCAGAAAAGTTTTCACAATGCAGATACAATAATTAAAAATATTACTTTGCAAGAATTCATAAAATTAATATTATTTTATTTATAAATACATTTGCATATCATAAAAATAAGTAATAATTCAGAACTCAAAAGAAATAAGGTCATACTTTACATGACATTGTAAGATTTGTAATCAATTTGGTACATGTTTAAACATTTACAGTATTTATTAATATAACTAAAATTAGGCATACATCTAAAATATTATTAAAGTCTATAAACTATATAAAAGGCAAAGAATTGATGAAAATACTTGTAAGCATAAATATAATAATTATATAATAAGAATCAAGCCTATGTTACAAATTAAAATTTTAACAGAAAATTTTGATTTGTGTGATATGTTTATAATTCATAGACAAATAAAAAATAGCCAAACACAAAATAAGAAGCAAGACTGGAGATAATGGTAATAAGGTGTTTATTGAGGTAAATTAGGCAATTTTTAATTGATGAAGATTAAAATCTATAACAAAGCAGAAATACTGATCAACATTTATTTAGCCTCAAAATATAATTTAAAGTTTTATAAAAATAAATTCATAGAAATATACTTTATTGACATACATTGTCATTAATTTATGAATTTATACAGTATTTTATAGTCAATGAATTAATTTTAAAGTAAATATGCATAATAAATCTAACAAGTTAAACCTAATAGAGTGAGAAAAAATAAGTCTGTTCCCCATGGCATTTGTTCCACTTATTCTTGAAAGGTAACTCAGTTAAAATTATTTCTCACAATTAAATAATTTTAATTCTAGATATCTGTACAAAGATGATCACTAAAAATATAGAAAAAAAATATACATGGAGTACATAAATTGGAGACGGTATAAAATTTAATATTAGAGGAATGAATTATGGTCTACATATACATTATAATACAATTCATTAAAATTACACATAGAAACAAAAATGTTCAATAGCTCGATACCATATTAAAAATAATTAAAAATGGGAAATCAGAGTGTAACAGTATAATCTCAGCTATATAAAGACAAATTTATATTTATTTTAGGAAATCTAGACTGGAAAGACATTATACTTGCATGTTAATAATGATACTATCTAACTGTTGAGATTTTAACTTTGTGCTTTCCTAAAGTATTTCCTAATTTTCTACAATGTGCCAATCTTTCTTTGATAATCAGAAGGAAAGTTTAATGCAATGAGATAATCTCCTTTAATTGAATAAATCCATATAGGCATATAACTATAGTTATTTCATACAAATAAAATATATCTTTTTGAGCATAACTTTTTTTTTGAAAACCACTCATAAAGAAAATAGCAAATATCTAGCTTATTGGAAAGTGATCGTATATAATTATATATATTATAATGTACATATGTATATAAATAGACTGTCATCTTAGTTTGACATATTTTCTTCATCATAATTTGAATTAAATACAAATAAGTTCTTCGTAAATGTAAAATTAGTCACTTCCGTTTAAGAACCAAAAATACTAAGCATGTATTTGTGTGCTTTGAGATAAGAGACAGTTTTCTTTTACTTTCTAATCCTTACAGTAACTAGCAGTTTCACAGTTATGATTTAATAACAATATATAATTAAATTATTTAGTAAACTTAATATTTTTATAGATTAGCTATCCATTATTAGGTAACAGTTATGAATTTTTAAAAAAGAAAAATCTCAGATATAATTGTTAAATGTAAAAGGTTCACATGTATAGTAGAGGCACAGAGTATATAAATAGTTTTTTATTCTATGTTTCCTTGAGTAGGTCTAACTCAAAAATAAATTCATTACCTATTACATTGAATTTCTAAACATAAAGTGTCACACACATTTCAAAATTTCAATAGATGATTTCAGGTTATATATGACTATTCTCCTAATTTATCTTTCCAATTTTTTTGTTTCCTTTGTAACTCACAATATGAATTGTGCTTACAATTGACAATCCTATTTGAATCTTACTTTTCCTTAATAATGCTACAAAAAATCATATAAACTATTACATAGTATTCAGGGTACTTTGATTGCATATCCTCTTCAAATTTCATGTGCCACATACCACTAATGATATTCTATTACCACTAATGATAGCTTTGTGTGTGTTTAGAAAACTAGCATCCAGTAATTTTCTGCAAATGCCCATATTGTTAAGTTCTTATTCTCCTTTCTTTTTTGGTCCTTTGTTGGTTGTTGCGGAAACAAATTCCTGGGGTATTACAATCTGCAGTCTTCCAAAGGGATTCTCTCAGTGCTTTCAAAATCTAATTATGTGACACAGGATGGGCCAAAATCACCTCCTCTGGTAATGTAACCCGTTAAAAAACAGTTGGTTTAGTAGCTTATTTTTACTGTGTGATGATGAGCAATAACATCTCATCTGCTTCAAATTTGGAATCTCATTAAAGACATAGGCAACATTCTTACTGAAACTTCTTAAGGATTATTTTTAATAACTCTTTTTTTACAAAGACTGAAATTTTTTTTTCCTAAGGAAAGGAAATTTTACAAGGGTAGCAGCAAAGGAAATAAAATAAAATGTTATGAAAACCTTTATCCAGTTCTCAACACTTACTGCTTATCAGAATCATGTGATAAGCTTAAATAAAATATTAGTGCCTAGTTCGTGTATCTGACCAATTAAATCTATGTCTGAGTCAACTTTGCATGGGCAAACTTTCAGCTTATGAGCTCTCAGCCATCTAGCTCACAAAATCTGCCGTGAAAAGTTGTATATTAATTTACTCTCATAGGGGATGAAATTATGAACATTGTCTACATGATAGTTGAATATCCCTGTACATGACCATTGCAGTTTTGCAATTCACAGATTACACATTGGGACCGAAAGCAAGTAACTGACTCTTGTTTTTCCACATTAATTAGGATTTGAGCTTATAACAACAAAGGTATCCAACAACATAAAAACATATTTTATCTGTATTAAAACAGGAGCTGATTCCATCAAGCAATAAAGAAAACAAATAATAAAATAGCAAAGAAACTTCCTTTTTTTTTTTTTTACTATTGTAAACCTAGAATGGAGCATCAATTAGCCATTTTATTATTTTTATTTTTTCAAAAAGTGTTGCAACTTTCAGTTTACTCTTTTCACTTGCACGGAAAGAATTGCAAGTCATCATCTCATTTTAAAGTTTAAATTGCATATATTAGATTGAATCAATTAAATTCATTATGATTGGGAAAGAAATGTTTTCTTTCTCCTTTCTACTGTATTTTCAGTAGACATGTCAGGCATGAAAAAAATTTTCCTGCTTTTAAGAAGACATAAGAATTAGAAATGTTAGTGTTGATGGAAGTTGTCAGTTTATGCTCATAAAGTGCTTCACTGACCTTTAATTTTGATATGAATAAAGTCTGTTGTCATGTTCATGAAGATTAAGAGGTTTGTGCTGTTGGAAATTGAAGTTTCATATTGATCTTTAAAATTTGGCTTTCTCACAGTTAAAATTTATCTTTTTTTTTTTTATTTAGAACTTAATTGTATCCTGCAATCAAAGATGATTGATCTTTATTTCGAACTACTACAATTTATTTCAAAGTAGACTAAGACTTAAATATCTTAATTGCTTAATTTCCTGGTAAAAACTCTTCAGGCAAATTTTGAAATTTTTCAATAGCCTAACAATAAAAGTGAGGAAATCTTAAAATAATTACTGTTATTAATAATTCATTCTGGAAATGTTGAGTACTATTAGGAGACCTGGTTATGAAATAGTCCCATGTGGAGGAAGCATTACTCATGCTGTCTCAGGAAATTTGCTTTCTCTATGTGATCTTTTCCACCCTGACTATAACCCACACTATGATGCCAAATAGTGTATCTTCTCCAACCTACTCTTAATTGACATCTTGAAAAATATTCACTTCATTCTCTTCATTCTCTTATGTCTGTTACATGTGCTCCCATTTCCCATTCTACATTTAATTTGGAGGCTTGGCATTATCCTGGTTGGTTAACATTCATTTTCATTTGAAACTTGAGAAAAGCTTCTGTTTTTCAATTTTAATTATTGTGCATAAACATTAGAATTGTACTACAGTGCACAATGTACATTGTGCTTTGGCAACTATGTGCCTACATTGTTGAGGTTAGAACAAAACTTAGATAGCATTTCCATTCTGTTAACATTACAATATTTGTACTACAATTAACACCAGTATTTATTGCATGGCCTAAGTATACTTAGTAAAGAGATACATATCATTAACTGATTAAAATACACCCCCCCCATTTTATCCTCCAGAAGCCCCAAAGCAATGTATTTATAACACATATATGTGAAATCCTTTTTAATTTTTAGTTTTATATGTCAAGATCTGGGATAAGAGCAAGCAAAGAAGCAAATAAGCCATATGGAAACATTACAGACCTATCCTACATGCTAATATTTGAAAAATTACATTAATAAATGTCTGAACACTTGTTATTTTCTGAAATAAGTTAAGATTAAGAAAGAGTTAAGAATGAAATCAAATACTTCAGCACAGTAGGAAAAAGGAATCCAAAGTATAGTCCATGATTCGTAGCTCTAAATCTAAATGGAGATAGAAGGTTGTCTGGCTAATAATACTGCTGTCTAGAATCTTTACATATCTGTGAACTTCAGTGAAAATAAATAAGAATGTGTACAAAAGCCCTACTACCGCCCTTGTAAAAAAAGTCCTGTTTTTGAATGAAGGTGTTATTATCTTCTAAGCATGTAACCCCTGGGAATTTATTTTTATAACTACTACTAATACTATTTACATTAATAATTACTCAGACTATAAAGAGGGTACTATCATCACATATTTTACCTTTTTAATTTGATTGTGCTAATCATATAAAATTAGAGAATAAATCTGTTAATGATACAGGTGTGCTTGTTAGCATGCTTAATAGGTATTTTGATTAGTTCATATCCAAAGTATGCAAACATTTTTGATTACCTGTATACAGTATAGCATTATAGCAGAACTCCAAGATGAAGTCATAAAGAATTTCTGAATTGCAATCTGCAAAATATCCTTCAGGTTAAAGGAATGCCTCTAAGGAACAGGGAAAATTATCTGCAGTCTATGTCATATAGCGTTTAAATTAGAAGACTGATTACCTATTTACAAAACCTGTCAATGAACTCAATAAGCAGCCAGAGATGGAAATTTGGAATTTTAATGTTTTATCTTGTTTTGTAATAAAAGCATTCACAATGCTCTTTATGTTTAACTTCAGATAGAATGGTGAATTCAACAGCATGTTCAGAGTTACATAATTAGGTAATACCATTAATTCTTGTTAAGATTCTACAATGATTAGCTTTTTACTATGTTATGTGAATAAACACTGAAGGATAACAAATACTTTATTCTTGAAATTAGTTATGTTTTATTTAAATAATATACTTCAGATGTTAATGTTTCTAAGCAATTTTCGCTCTTCAGAAATATTTGTTTTTATGGCTTATGTAGTTATAAAATAGTCTCCAGAGAGAAGCGATCACTGTTATTATAAAGCTCTGCATTTTAGCTATATCAAACAACAATAGTTTATCTTATTCTAAAACATCAATCCATCAAACTCAGAAGCAAAATTTTGATGAAAAATTACTTTTTCCTTTTTTTGTCTCTCAAAAGTAATATGTTAATTCAAAGAGGGATATAAGACATATACCACAAATGCTAAAATTTGCCGTATTGAATTTGACCATAAAAGAGAAATTTCTAATTCTACAAATAATTACTTTTTGCTGAACTTTTACTTTGCATTAGGGATTGTATGAAGCTTTCAATCTTTATGGAAATCATAGGAGATTGACTATTACAAGACCTAGTTTTAGATTTCAGTTAATAATTTGAAAAGTGAGGTACAGAGAGATTGCCCAATGAAATAACGCTAACAAAGAGAAAATTGTGTTTCAAAGCAAGTATTACTATAATACTTGCTTTGTGACATATAAAACCTCTCCTGCAAACTGTATCATATGTAAAATAAGTATACATTCACTTATCTCATATATACAAAGATTTGCAAATATGTGGGGCTAAAATGGCTAGCACCATCAGTTAGTTGAAGTCATCAATACTATTATATCTTCAGTAGGGTTTTCATGGTAATGAAGATATGAAGCCCTTAAAGTCAAAACTATCATTGTAAGATTTGAGGATTCAACCAGCTAGTGTAAAGGGATATATCAATTATTAGCTTTGCCATATCTCTAAAATCATGTCATTTCTCATGCTTTTATAAGTGTAATATCAGATCTGCTCTGAATCAAGTGTTATTTGCTGAGGAGCTATGGTGGTCATGCATCCACATATAAGTTTGTAATGAAAATGTATAATTTTATTATTGAGATTTTTTTTTTGTGCCCTGGTAAGATCAGTTATCAAAACAAAACATGTGCTTACCAATATTGACACCTATTTGAATTCTGCTAATTTAATCTTCTAATGTAATTCTGCCAAGAAGTCTTCTCTTAAAAGAGAACATTTTAAAATAATCAAGCAAATGAGAAAATATGAAATGAGAAAAAATGCCTGTCTTTGTTGTATGTAGCAAAGCCCTAAACTATTTAAAAAAACATTTGAGATTGGGATTTCTATCTGGGAAACCTTTCCACTTCTAGCCATTAGATTTTCTGTCCTCTCCCCTTCAGCTTCCTAGGCTAATAGTACCCTATAATTCAGGATCCTTCCCCCAAAATCCTAGGATCTGCTGCTTATATCACCTACCTGCTAACTGGCCTGTACATGATTGTTTCTGTAGTAGAAACAATTTCCACACCCATCCCATTCTCACCCTCAAAGAAATCCAATTAAGTTCTAAGGGGGAAAAGTTCTTCACAAAGCTAGGTGTTGTCTTGATCATCTTACATGAGACTTGTGTCTAGAAGTGTCTTTTCTTTTTTTCTTTTTTTTTTGAAAGATTCTAATGAATAATAAAAAGATAAAGGACATCTATTTTAGGAAAGATCTCCCTATATGCAAACTTGTGTAATTTTGGTGATTTTATAGGGAGATGACTGGTAGGAGTTAAGATTTCAAAACCCAGCTTTGTGATGGAATGAATGTTAAGGAAACACATGGCCCTTTCCAAGATAACACACTTAATCAAGAATGTCCTCTGAAGATTACCTCATATAATGCTTATCCTTCTTCTTTTGCTCACAATTTTCCCCACACCCTACTCAGCTACTTGTATCTCCTGTGTCAGAAAGAAGCCATAATCCCAGAAAATGAAGCATATCACTAATGGCTTATCACCAAGAGAGGATAACATGTTCAATTACTGTGTAAGAGAAACAGTTAAAAAAAAGAAAAAAAAAAGATCAGTTCTTAACCTCCTGAGCAGAAGTGCTGAAGAATTTCATCAATTTTGTAATACTTCTAGTGGGTGCCACACTTTATTAATTCATTCACCCATTCATTCATTCATTCACTTCCTATAAAAATTATAATTTATACAGTGATGTCAGAGCTATGCATCTTCAAAGGGTTTACACTCTAGAAGGCAGATGACAATGTGACATAAATAGAATGTGGATGAATATAATATGCTAAGTAATGCTAGAGATAATATACTATGTCCAGTTTAGGAAAATTAACAGAAACATGTGAGCTGACTTTTGAAATTAAACTCCATTAATAGCATTTTCTATAAGAAAAGGTGTTCAATTTCAAACAGTAAACTATAAAAATTAACTTTTTAAAATAAACAGTTTGTGTATTGGAAAATGTAAGTCCTGGTTTCTGCCTTTTACTCTTTTCCATGGCATTAAGTAAATAAATTTAAAATTATGCAAATATATTTTTATTAATGTTTTAATTATCTAAACTTTTGCTCCTCAATTAGTTAATTTAAAAAAACACTATGTAGATATACTGAGATAGAAAAAAAGTACAATGGTAATAAAAATAGAGTAAAATTTTCAAATGATTAATTTGTATACCAGTAGTAACTTAAAAAAATTATTTATTTTAATTTTTTTAAACATATATTTTTTTTATTTTCAATCACAGTTGACATATAATATTATATTAGTTTCAGGTATACAACATAGTGGTTAGATATCTGTATAACTTATAAAGTGATCACCTTGCTAAATTTAGTATCCATCTGACACTACAAAGTTATTACAATATTATTGACTATATTTCTTATGTTATATTTTACATCACCATGAATATTTTGTAACTACCAATTTGTTCTTCTTCTTAATCCTTACCCTTTTTCGCCCATCCCCTACCACCTCCCACCTGGCAACCATCAAAATATTCTCTGTATCTATGAGTTTGTTTGTTTTGTTTGTTTGTTTATTTTCTTTCTTAGAGTCCACATATAAGTGAAGCCATATGGTATTTTTCTTTCTCTGTCTGACTTATTTCACTCAGCACAGTGCCCACTAGGTCTCTCCACGTTGTTGCAGATGATAAGATTTAATTAGTATTTATGACTGATGTTCCACTGTATATATATATCACCACTTGTTTAACCATCATCGGTATAAGAGCAGTCAGGTTGCTTCCACATTTTGGTCATTGTAAGTAATGCTGCATTGAACATATAGATGCACATCTCCCTTTGAAGTACTGTTTTTGGTTTCTTGGATAAAAACCCAGGGTCTTGTCTTCTTATCAATTCAGCCACCTTATGACTTTTAATTGGAGCATTTAATATACATTTAAAGTAATTGTTGATAGATATGTAATTATTGCCATTTTATTATTCACATTTTTTATCTTTCTTTTTTTCTTCTCCTTAAAGAAATCCCTCTAACATTCTTCTTAATACTGGTTTAGTGTTGAAGAATGCCTTTAGCTTTTCCTTGTCTGGGAAGCTCTTTATCTGTCCTTTGATTCTAAATGATAGCTTTGCTGGGTAGAGTAGTCTTGAACGTAGGTCTTTACTTTTCATCACTCTAAATTTTTCTTGCCAATCCTTCTGGCCTGCAAAGTTTCTGTTAAGAAATCAGTTAACAATATTATAGGCACTTCCTTGTAGGTTACTAACTGCTTTAGTCTTGCTACTTTTAAGATTCTCTTTTTGTCTTTAACCTTCAGCATTTCAATTATAAAATCTTTTGGTGTGAGCCTCTTGGGTTCTTATTTGGGACTCTCTGAACTTTCTGGGCTTGTATGTCAATTTCTCTTGCCAGGTTAGAGAAATCTTCCATCATTATTTCTTCAAATAGGTTTTCAATTCCTTGCTCTCTCTCTTCTCCTTCTGATACCACAATGATACAAATGTTGTATGCTCAATATTATTCCAGAGGCCCCTTAAACTGTCCTCATTTTTTTAAATTCTTTTTTTTTCTTTTTGCTGTTCTGATTGATGTTTTCTGCTACCTTATATTCTAAATCACTTATTTGAAACTGTACTTCATCTAATCTCTGGGGAAACTCTCTAGTGTATTTTCTGTTTCAGTTATTGTATTTTTCATTTATGACTGAGTCTTTTCTGTTTCTACCTCTATTTTTATGTTTCCTATCTCTTTGTCGAAGTTCTGATTGAAATCATTGAGTATATTTATAACCAGTGTTTTGAACTCTGTATCTGGTAGTTTGCTTGTCTCCATTTTCTTTAGTTCTTTTTCTGGAGCTTTGTTCTGTTCTTTCATTTGGGACATATTTCTTGATCGCCCCATTATAACTGCCTCTCTGTCTTTATTTCTATGTATTAGGCAGGACTGCTATGTCTCCTAGTTATAGTAGAATGACCTTATGTAGTAAGTGTCTTGTGGGACCCAGTGGTGCAGTTTCTCTGGTCATATGAGCTGGGTGCTCCAGGAATGTCCTTTGTGTGGGTAGTGTGTGCCCTTCTGTTGTAGTTGAGCCCTGGATGCTGTTTGCATGTCAGTGGAAGGGACTAACCATCATATTGATTATTTATGAATACTGGCCAGTGACTACAGTGGAAGAACTTTGTGCACAAGCTGACCCTACAGAATAGGATTGCTTTAGTGGGGCTTTGATGCCTCACCAGTGTGCCTGTTGCATGTGTCATCCTCAGAGGCATCTAGGTGGTGTTCCAGCTTGGTATGAAGCTGGACACTTGGTGTGCTGGCCATGAAAATTCTTGAGAAGGGCTCTGTTACAGGCCAAGTTCAGCTGTAGCTTCTGCCCTGTTTGAGGTCACCTGGTATGAGCCACAAAGCAATCTGCAGATGGCCATGCTGGGCTTGCAGGTGCCTCAAGAGGCTAAGCCACAAACCAAGGCCAGTTACTGCTACTGTTAGGCCTGAGGCTGCTCAATAAGAGGTATGGGGCATGTCAAGGCCAGATGGTGTTTGTTTTGGTTTTGTGGACCTTTGAGAGATTTTAGGAAAGTCAGTAGCATGAGCCAAGACAAGCCATTTTTGTATGGTAAAGCAACTAGAAGTAACTTGGTGGGCTTGCAAGTTGGGTCTCAAGGAACCATCAGGGCAGGGCTAACAGTGTTAACTAGGTTGATGGAGACTCAGATATGGCAGCTGCCTGAGTCTGCAGGCTGGTTGGGAGAGGTTTCAACAAAGAAATAATGTCTTCTGCCAGCACTTCTGTCTGAGAGAAAGCTGCCCCTCCAGCCCTTGCCCTGAATCCAGACAATTCAGTCCCCTCCTCCACCGTAGGTCCCCTGGTGCTTTTTGTGCTGCTTCCTCAGTGCTGGAGCTCAGAGCAAATGAGTTTTGAGTCCGTCAATGAGTAAGTCCATACATGGGCCACACAAGAGAATCTCTTGGGACTCCAGTAGCCCTTTAAATCACTCAGCCACAATCTCTGCTAGTTTTCACAGCCAGAAGTTGTGGGATTTCTCTTCCTAGCACTAGAACCCTGGGCTGGGAAGCTTGGAGTAGGGCTGGAACCGCCTCCCCCACTCATAAATTTTTTGAATAAATAAAAATCTTTGTTTTTGTAAGTCACTTAAAAATGAGGATGGGATTTGAAGATGCTAAAATTATTACTTATACTATTTTCTTTCCATGTTAATAGTTGCCTCTATTGTTACAACTATGCATGTTTTTCAGACATTTTTACCAAACCAATTATTATGCGCATTCATTAACACAGAGTATAGCTTAAAAACTCACTAAATTTTAATAAATATTAAAATATCATACAAATAAGAGTATTTAATAAGGAATAAGTGTTTTATGAATTATACTGCTTTTTAAAAAAATACAGTAGCTATAAATAAATGCATAAATTGCATGTATGTGTGTTTATGTGAATGAATATAAACATAAAATTTAAAACACAGATGTACACACATATCCCATTATCATTCACAATGATTTACAGTACTTTTATTACTTTTTTCCTCACTGCAGCTTATTGACACTTCTCTACATGTGAAAAAATAATAATCTAGACATTAAAAGTTAAACAAAGTAAAGTGAAGTGAAATGACTTGAAAGCCTTCCCAGGGTAACAGTTATCTGTCTGGCCATTTTTGCTGCTCCTAGAAACAATCATGTTTAAATAGGACATTTAATGAGTTATTCTGACACACTATAAACAGCTTATCTACTCTTCTAACATGCAATTTTTGTTACAGATCTTAAATGATTAGTATCATTCAGAATAATTTTTGTAATGTTTCTGTTATAAAAATATAAACCTTATGTTTTGCTGACTTAGTTATCATGGCATTTTCTAAATGTACTATAAACATTTTTTGAGAAAAGTACAGATGATTTTTGGATATAAAAAGAGTGTTAGATTTATTTTTGTTGACATGTACCTAATCATTATAAATTATACATATAATTTATATAATTTACATAATATCATATATAGAATTATTAATATATAATTACATAAAATATATAAATACATAATTTATTAGACAACTGGTAGTATATTAACTATGTTAACAAATGAGTAATACAAATTAAATTATGTCACTTAACATATAGTTTATATATTTTAAAGTAATATATCACTTTATTTAATAGAATATAGAATAATATGTAAACATAAAATATAACACTATATGAAAAATTATAATATGAACATATATTAAATAACCATTACTATATTAATATGCCAATATAATCTTTAAATATTAATGATTAGAATTTACTTCTATATAAATATATGTAATTATATAATTTCTTAAATTTTATAAACTATAATGCAATATGATATAAATATTTCATAATCTAATCATAATTTAATATGAAATTAATATGTATTTTTTATGACAATAGGTATATTTATTTTAACAAATATATTTTCATACATATTTTAATAGTAAATATTTAGATTGGATTAATCAAAAAACTTTCAGATGCTTGCCATTTAGCCTGCTTAATCAAGCACTTTGCTCCCTCTTTGGCTTAACTGCCTTCCTAATAGGACTTGGCCATTTACTTCTATTCACAAAGGAATGGTTTTCAAGTGAGCACTGGATGCTTGCACATTTATACATTCACTGGCTGAAGTAATCATGTGAAAGTGACACAACTGAACCATGGGAAAACACTTCTTAGTGTTTTATATTAATAAATTAAAGTTATACTGAAATGGCTAAATTAGTGAAATACTGAATCTCATTAATCTTGGTAAGACAAGCTAGTCCACCAAGTCTCTATGTCACGTGCAATATATTTTGTGGCCTTAAATCAATAATTGTCTTCTATAACTATATATTTTACCTTGAAAGATTTCTTTTATTCTTCCTAATTACAAAACATTTTGGTCCACTTATATCACTCAATTTTTAGAAATAATTTCATGCTATTCCTAAATTTGGTCAACAAGTCATTAACAACTTCTGCCAAATCACTAACAAATATATCTATCATATATCTATCATCTATCATCTATTATCTATCATCATTCTACCAAAGAGACTAGAGATACAGTCTCTTTAAATTGAAAATGATACATAAGTTAATAATAAAAAATTAATAGCATTTTGAGTGATTATAATGTTCTAAACCTTATGCTAAGTTCTCTAGATGTATTAACAAATTCTCACAATGACCCTTCCAGTTAATACTATTAGAGTCTTTTTTTTTTTTTTTTTTTTTTATGAATGAGGAAACCGAGGTGCAGGAAGGTGAGGTACTTTGCCCTAGATTATATATTTATATGGTGGCAGAGCAAGTCCGGCTACTGGGTTCCAAAGTCAGTACTCTTAATTGTATGCTGCATTGATATGGCCATCAATAATACTGCTAATTATACCATCATTTATGGCACATTTCTACTTTTTGTCTGAAAGAATTTTGTCAGATCATGTGCTGAAATGTAGGAAAAATTATACATATGTGGCCAAGTATATCTTTTAGACATTAACATTCATATGATGTAAATTTAGAATGTGTTCAGGAATCACTTTTGGAAAAAAACAATGAATGAATGAATAAGTGAATAATTGAATCTAAAGCATGGTGGTTCAATGCATGAATGAAATCAGATGATTGGGTTTAGAGATTAATCTGGCATGTTTTATTTTTGAGGAACTTATGATGGCTCTTTTTCCTCCTTTCTTTTTCTTAAACCATAATTTTATTATCCTGGCCATGAATACTCATGACTTTGATATCTATGATTTAAATCTGTATTTCTGTTGATGTTTTTCTTAAAACCAGGTATTTATCTATCTCCTGTTTTCTAGCAACTCTTCCATTTTCTATAACTGTTCAAATATCATAAAGAGCAGTTTAATAATTTTGAGTTTTTTTCAGTACTCTGGGAAAGAACTCATTTGGGCCAGTAGACACTCATTTAGAGCAGTTACCTAACCTCTTACTATGTCCTTACTTATCTTGGGCTTCGGCTACCTTTTTCAAAAATTAGATCTACGCTTCTAGCCTGATGCTCATTCCCCCTGACAGAAAACACAGAAGCAAAATAGGAGTTCAGTAATTCTACTTTCTATTATCTGCTAACCTTACAGCATGAGCTCTGAATAGCAGATTTGATCTTTTGATTATCTTTTTTTTTGTTTGTTTGTGTGTTCCAAATATCACTTTTCAAAAGTTTTTAAATAATATCACTAATTCATTCAACAATGTAAATACTAGGCACTGGATGTTATAGGGCAGAAGATCTTCATACTTGACTGACATAATGGAACATTTCTTGAGTAATATAGTGCAAGTTAATAAATTCAGTGAAAAAGAAATGAATAAAATTTGAGGACATATGAGGAGGAAATGACTAATTTTGCTAGGGGGATCAGGAAAGCTTTGAAGGGGAGGTGAATTTTGAATTAGATATGAAGTGTTTTCCCATGCTTTCCTTTCTATATATGTGCTTTGATCTTTCAGACAATGTTCTGTATATTTTTGCTCTAATTTTTATTTATTTTTATTTTTATTTTTATTAATTTTTAATTTTTTTTTAAGAGAGGCAAACCTTGGTTGACCTCACAGATTGCAAGGATGTTGTCAGCTTACAATCCCTTATTTTTTATTTTTTACACCTACAGCACCTGGTCTTCCTAGATGGTCTCCCATCCAAGTACTAACCAGTCCTGAGCCTGCTTAGCTTTTGAGATCAGACGGGTTCAGGCTTGTTCACGGTGGCATGGCCATAGACTTGCTCTGATTTTGATATTCACACTTGGCTATGACTTATAATCATAATCTCTCTTTGTACAATGGTTCTTTTGACCTCATTAACCCTTAATATCTTCATATATTTTAAGGACTCTTAACTTTATTTTCTTCCCTTTCAGTTTAGGCCCATGATATACAGCACTGGTGATTTCTGCTAACAATAGTCTCAATGTTCTTGTTCTTTTGTCAATTTGCTGCAAAGTATTAGCAAAACCCACACCCTGGAGCAATTCAAACTGTGCACTGCCCAGTGCTCTGTGAAAAAAATCTTAACATCGGGCGAATTGGTAATAAATTTACACACACCAATTGTATTAGTTTGTTAGGGTTGCCTTAACAAACTGGGTGGCTTACACAAAAGAAATTTACCATCTCACAGTTTTGAAGTCTAGAAATCCAAATTCACGGCGTCCACAATTAGTTCCTTCTCAGGGCTATGAGGTAATGATCGATTCCAGGCTTCTCTACTTGGCGTGTAGATGGCCATCTTCTCCTAGAGTCTCCTTACATCATCTTCCTTCTGCACAAGTCTGTCTCTTTGTCCAAATTTTTCCTTTTTATATGGGCACCAAACAGACCAGAGCCCACCCTAAAAACCTCATTTTAATGTGACTACCTCTGTAAAGACCCTATCTCCAAAGGAAGTCATATTCTGAGATACAGAGGATAAGGACTACCCATATATTTTTGGGGAGCAGACAATTCAATCTGTAACACCAAATTTAATATTTCCCTGTTAACTCTGTATTCAGATTGTTCCCCCAGCCTCTCTATCAAAAGTATTTCAAATATTTCTACTTTTTTCTAAATTCAGAGCCCTGAGTCACTACATCATTTTAGCTGATTCTCCTTACTCATCCTTAAAATTAATAATGATAATAATAATAATAATAATAATAATAATTTACCAGAGAAAAGAACAAAATAGGCACACCTATCTATATCTATCACCAATTTCTTCTCCTTTATTTAAAAATAAAGACCAGGTTTCTTCATCTGTCTGTAAATAATCTGTTTATCTAAGCCCTAAATGATATTTCTTTTCACTTTTCACTTTTCCACAACTCAGTGCCATCAACTACTCTCTCTTGTTTATAACTTCCCCTTTTTATTGGCCTTTCCCTATTAGGTAAACATGTTCTGGTCTCTCAATAAAACAGGCAAACTCCATTAGTCAATTGTTTGTGTTCAGCTACTTTTTAAATTTCATTATCTTTCCTTTGTTACTCAGACAATTCTAATCTTAATTATGTACTAACCACTCTTATAATGCCCTAACATTTTCATTGATTGCAGTATTACTAAAATCCTGCTTTCAATTTACTTGATATTTGAATAATATTTGGCACAGTTTATCACCTCATCATTATAATACTCTTACCTTTCTTTCTCTCTGATCACACACAGAAAGAACCCTATAGGTTCTTCCAAAACAGTATGTTCTTGTGCTCTTTTTCTCTTTCCCCCTAAAACACCTCTCTTCCCTCCCCTCCATCATTCCACGCATGTTACTCATTCTTCATATTTTAGTTCAAATATAACTTCTACAGAATTGGCTTCTCTAACATCCCATGATTATTTCTGATGGTATTATACAAGGATTGTTATACCTCAAGATTTTCTAAGCTCACAGGAGAGTTTTCTTGGTATGTATATCAACATCTCCTTCTTGTTGGACCATTTTTTCTCTATAAGTTTGAGTTTAATATTGTCTTGACTATTTATTATATGGAGCTTTGGAAAAGTATCTGAGTTACCAAAATTCAGCGCCTAAAATTCCCCTCTCTCATTTTCGCAAGCTCTAAAATGATATAGTCACATTCTGAGTTGTTCTCACTTCCACCTAATCAAGAAATTCTTTGCTATCAATAATGAGCCAACAGAAGTATCTTGGATAATACTTTGTCTTCTGAGAAATTAAATAACCTATTGTTAAATATCTTAGATTCATTTAAAAAAAATGTTTGTAATATCTAACCTTCTTTCATCAATTAGCATACATCTATAAAATCCATTTTATAGTAATTTTAAAAATAGTTTGTTATGTGTCACTGTGATGGCATTAGGAAACACTGAAACATTTATTAGAATGCCCCCATACTTTATAGTTCTTAAAAAGTCAGATGAAAAAAGGGCATATAAGTTAATATGTTATGAAGCTGACAAAGGAATACAAAAGCAAGCAAGTGAAAGATTTAAAACAGCTTTGGTTTGGAATGGCAATCCCTAGGTGGTCTAATTCGAGCAGAACATCGCCACAAGGCACAGGACCCCGGCATTGTTAGAAACCACTCAAGTCATCTGCCATCTTGTCAGATGGAGGAGCTTCCCCACCTCGTAGATGAAGCTCATCACCGCCTTGACAACGTTGGGTTCCACATCATTAGTTTCCATTTGATTCTATAGCAACAAAATAAGAGAAAATTAATTATAGTAGATGCTGGAAACCAAATAGTGGAATTAAAATCCCAGCATTCTCATTTAATGGCCAAGAAACAAATTACACTATTACAGCAGAACAGCTTTTTTAACCTCCTGTGCTGGTTTCTGCATTTTGCACAAATGTGGAGCTTATATTCTGAAATAAACAATTTTATTAAAAATGAATCCTGGAACATTGCTGTGGAGAGTTCAGTCAATGATTCCCTCCAATATGTGAACACTTATAAAGAAAGTACTTCTATATTTCTGGGGAAAAACTACTTACCTCCCTCTGTTTGCTTAGTAAACGGGGTAACCTTTTTACTTCAAAATCATTTCGTAGATGGACTCAAGCTGGTGAGACAGACTGGGAAACACTGGCACCATCAAATGATTATACATTCCATTCTAATTCCACACTAAGGCTGATTAAAACAAGGAAGTGTAAACCAATTCCATTTTAAATGGAGCTGGTCCAAATTGCTGGCTCAGACTAAGGTCAAAATCAGAAAGGGTTTGAAAAGAAAAGGCTGTAGTTACATAACGAATCCAAAGAAGCTCTTTCAACAGAGGTAAGTCCTAATTCTACCATCTTAACTAGGAAGCTGCAGAATGACAACTCTTTCAAGAAAGCGATTTATATAAATCAGTTCTTGTTTTCATTTCCTACCCTTCATTCTCTAATAACACTCTTTATTAAAAAACCATATTATAAGCTTTATTAACAATTTGAACACAAGGATACGCTAAATAGCAAATAATATTTTCAAAACTGCTTTCAAGCCTACAACATTTTTTTGCTAGTTTTACCATTAGTAGAAAATAACAATTCCCAAATGACTGAATTCAACAATATTTTGTTGCTCTTATTGTCCAGGGTTTGTGTAAATATAGTTTGGTATATAGACAGGCAAGTAGATAAGAAGATATGATTTTCAGATACTATAATGTAAAGTACCATGTGATAGCCTGGAAAAATATATTCAATTTCTACAGTCTCTTTTATTTTCTTATTTCCTGTCATCTTCATACTTTTCTTTTTATTTTTCCTTTTCCCGTATTTCTTTTATATCACTTACCTCTCAGATGTATATCTATTTGTATACAACTTATATGGCTTCATTGTATTGGGGATTAATGAATCTATAGCTCCATGACTTCCTGGAGAATTATTTCTATTGAAGGTCAATTGTCAAATATCTGCTTCTCTTTCTTTATCTTCAGCCATGTAATATAAATCTGCTTATTTTCTTTGCTTGGTGTTATGTAGACAAAAAAAAATGCATAAGAATCACTTTAAGCATTCTTCACAATCACTGTATTATTTATTTATTTCTCTGGTAAATGCTTCTAAGTTGTGTGCTTTTACAGAGAGCAAGATATACATGACCTGACTTAATTCACATAAATAGCTATTAAAAGCCAAGCATATTCAGGTAGGATACCAATGTATTAACATTGTAATGATTATAGTTTGTAACAAAAAACTAAAAAATATGTAAATCAGTGAAATCATAGTTAGGTTACCAATATGAGAAAAATAGAGAGCATATGGTTTAAGGGAAATGGATTGAGATGATATGAAAATACAAATCAGGTGTTCAAACTATTATGAAATGGATATTGTGTTCATAATGTCATTAAACAGTGTAATCTTCACAATCACCCTGCAAAGCAGGTATAATTATTTCCATATTCGAGTCAGAGGAAGTTGAGTACCCTGTCAATTGTCAATTATTAATTAATCTTAGTATATCACTAGACAACAATATTGTTGGCAAATTGTTTTATAAGATAATTCTCTAAATGTTCCCTTTTGAAGTATCTTTTTGGACTCATTTCCTCCCCAAGACATACAAATGTTAATTAGCTATGGCTGAAAAATGGCATCGTAGAGATTCAGATTCATGTTTGGCCCAATTCCCTTGACTTTTTAAAATTTTTTTACTGACCTTCTACTTCTAAGCAGGAAAGTAAGTAGAATAAACATATTAGAGTGCTTGGGAAGACTTAAGTATTAGATATAGTTCTTAGAAACTCCACAGCTATGACATGATTATTGAGAGAAACAATGCAACTTGTGATGTTTAAATATAATTTCCCTTCATAAGTTTCTGATATTAAAGAATTGTTATAGACTAAGTTTAGTTTGAAATATCTGTTGTTTTTTTTTTTTTTTTTTTGTCTACGTCCATGCCACCCTGAACAAGCCTGATACCGTCTGATCTTGGAAGTTAAGCAGGGTTGGGCCTGATTAGTACTTGGATGGGAGACTACCTAGGAAGACTGGGTGCTATAGGTGTAAAAATAAAAAATTAAAAAAAGAAAGAAATATCTGTTTTTTGTTGCTTCTTTGTTAATTTGTGCTTCCTTAGGTGTATAGTTTTATACTCCTCATTATACTAACTCTCCAATTATTGTTGCTATTAAGTCTTTCTATGATAAATACTTATGAGATTTCTCTAATACAACTTTCTGTTTGGATACAACTTAATTAATTTTGAACATGGGAAATAGCAGTTAGTCTTTGGAAAATACCATACCCCAAAGTAACAGCAGAATAAAATTATACATAACCACAGAATTCTTACATTGACGAAAGCTTTAGAAAAAAGCAAGGGATTAACCTGTGATAAATACTAATTTTCTCAAATACCTCTCTGTTTTGTTGAAAAAAGCATTCAATATTGCTTAACTTTGCCTGTATTAGCCATATAAACTTAGCATACTCAAATGAAGATTCTGTATTAAATTTCCCCAGCAAGTTATTCTAATGCAAAGTAATGGCAAACTTTTATATATTAACTACGGGTTCAACCCATTACTTTCTAGTAATGCTTTGTACTTTGCTACACTTTTTTTTTTGATGCTATTAATTGAATGCTACCATTACCCTACCCACTGTAAATATCAGGATGGAATGATAAATGACACTAAAATTGCTGAAGTAGTTCAAAAAGTTCCAAGGTAGTGAATAATGTTTCCAGGAAAATTAACTTGTATTTAAGAGGATGTAATTACTTTGTTGAAGAAAGTCAAAAATGAGTAGCCTATCACAAATTATACAAAAGAAAGTGAGTCTGCAATTATATTTTTTTCTCTTAAAGCGAGATCATTGAGAGAAATTAGGAGCAAAGGAGTGGCACATTAAACTCATAAAGGAGCTCTTTATCAAAAACAAGTGAAGAGAGAAACTTAAACATATAAAGAAAGGTTAGATCTCTTCACTCCCTGCTTCACCCTATTTCTTGTGAAATGATGGGAGATCCATCAACAGAACTACTTCTCCCCAAGCTACAAATGTGGCCTGAAATCAGTAGTGGAGCCTCAGAAGAATGAGAAGCAACTTAAATTTTTGACCCCAAGAATTAGTGGAAGCTGTATTTCAAATTAAACAATGATTTGTAGACAGAATATGACCTCTCCATACTAAAAGACCAGGATGACTAAAGGGGTCACTTTTCTTGCCACTGGGGCTAAATTAACCTTCACTGTAGTTAGATAAGAAATCCTTGTTTACATGGAAATGGAGATTATGGCTACAAATCTTGTGATGAGGATTGTCTACATAATTTGTGAGATCTAATGCAAAATGAAATCGCAAGTCCCCTTGCAAAAAATAAAATAAAATAAAATAAAACAGGAAAAAAAGTGTTATTAAAGATTCTAAAATACAGTGCTTTTCATTTTTTTGAGGTTCAACCCTCAACTTTTCATGGTGTTTTTTATTAGTCTAAATAAAGAAAACAAGTACTTTGAAATTGTTAACATATTTATTGTTTATTTTATATTATGCAGTGCCAATTTGAAATGCAAATATAAGATGTAGGTGGAATCACCAAAATTACACAATTTGTATTTACTAGCTCAAATATGCATATGTACCTTTTCTTAAACAATGCAAAAGTAAAATAACTGTTTTCATTTCACTTCTTGATATGCACACATTTTACAACACCTTCTACCTTTAGCTTACTGAGAAAAGAAATGGATCCATAAGTTACCCTATTTTTTTCATTCTATGTCATTATTTTCAGCATAAGTGGTTGGATGAAATAAGTGAGTAACGAGTAAAAAAGGATATTATAGAGTTTCTTGGGCATCATCTTTCTTAGAATTCCATTGCCTTCAAAACAAGTTCTGGTTCAATTGGAAAGCATGGTCTATCAGACTGTCTTCACACTTACACAGTCCTATGAATGGTACACTTTGTTCTTGCTCTGAGTCTCACTAAACTTCCATGTATTGTGATCCACTGGAATTCTATACTTAAGAAACATCACAAATGCTACTTAGGAAAGGATCAGCAAAAAATGGTAGGAGTACACATAATGTTCATATATATTTCTTCTGGTTATGCTCCATTGGCCATTGGATATCATTTGTAAAACTCAAGTTCAATGACAAATCTATTAATAATGTTGAGATGATAATATCAGAACAGTAAACTAAGCACAAGCTCTTTTGAGCATTGATCCCTATGCAATTGCACAGGTTGCAAGCTCATGAATTTGGTTCTGCTTATAGCGTTTTTACTCATTCACCTCAGTGTAAACTGGTGTTAACATCAGTGCTACTTGGACCTCCATTTCTCATCATGAAATTTTCACATTTTTGAGGGGAGTTAGTTTAGTGCTAAGTATGAATATTGTCATCTCACAAACCTGGATTCAATCTTGTGAAATTGGATACATAACTGACCCATGTTTCATGATTTAAGTGAGAGAAGAGCAAAATGAAACTAGAAAATTATGAGCCAGATAACACATGGCATATATAGTGGACATTTGTCCATTTTGGCTACCCAGATTCTATTCTACTCTTTAATACCACCTTAATTTTCTGTGTGAAACCTTGGAGTTGAAAATCCAGTCTATTAGTGAATGCTGAGGACCCCTACAAAACATTTCATCACAGTAATACATCAAAGATGAGCACTTGAACAAAGTTCAGAAAATTAGACTTGTTCTCATAGGATTTTCAACTCATTTTCATTACTTACAGTCATTTCCATAAATGGTATACCAAGGTAAGGAGTATCAGTTTCATTCAAAATATGACATGAAGGAGTCTTACACTTCTAGTAGAATGGCACTGAAATACAATTAGCACGTATGAAGAACTACAACATACATATTTTTGGACTGTAAGAAAGTGAAGATCCGCTAAGAGTCAAAAAGTTAAAAAAAAAAAAAAAAGATGAAAGGACTATTAACTGAAACCAGCAATGAGTGGTAAAGCAACTTGAATGTTTAATGGCTATGTAAGTGTGGCAATTATGTGAGTATGGCCCTACTACATGGTGGGAAATCTAAACCAGGTACTCTTATGTTAAATAGAAATTCCTAAGGGCCTGAATAATAAACTCAGTATCCAAGCAGGAACAAATATAAATTGTCTCTGAAGAAAAGCATTCACAATTTAGACCTATGGCTTTTCTACAAGTTCAACTAAATTTGTGTTTTAAAAAAATTAGAAAACACAGAGAAAAAATAACACAAAGCAGTTTCAGTATTAGAAAGTCAGATTAATAGCTAAAAATATGTATTGCATTCGTATGTATTATATCAGATTTTGGAAAATATTTAGATACAATACATATGAAAATTATGTAGAAAATATTTAAGAAATAAAAATTTTTAAATAAGATAAAACAAACAAGCACTGTTAAAAATAATTGGGTAGGAAACGCAGTTAGCATTGCTATATTGGCTAGGTGGAAAATCAGAGGAGAGAAGGAGTAATTAGGGGGATCATTTTATAAACTATATAAATGTTTAATCAATGTACTGTATACTTGAAACCAATAAAATAAAATAAAATAATCTAAAAAAATAATAATTGGGTCGATTTGAAAAAATAGAAGTTATAGAAATGTAAACTAAATAATTAAAATTGAATTCTCAAAAGATTAAACAGTTGATTCAACACAGGTGAAAAGACTATTAATACACTGGAAGTTAAGGTTGAATACATTACAGAATACACAGAGACCACACAATTAGATGCATTTTCTGTCAAGCCACACTGGGCTTGCAGTGTGCTTACTCCCTTTCATCTACCCAATTTTCCCTTATTGCTTACTTATCACCACCCTGCTTAGGACATACAAAAAATAGTAAAAAACTTTGTTCTAAGTCCTGATTTGTTTTTCTTTGACACTTTATATTATACCTGAATCTCTTACCTTACCTCTAAGCTCCAGACCTATATGTATCCAACTGTTTACTTAGCAGTGCTACTTAAATTCAATGTAAAAATTCAAACTGATTATCTTGTCCCTCAAATTAGATTATCTCCCATTGATTCTCGGCTGTATATTCTTCCCAATGATACAAGCTAGAAAACATGGGGGTTCTGCCAGATGCACACATTTTTATCACTCATACAGGCAATCTATCTATAAATTGTGTTGCTATTTCTCTTACATATTCTTGAATCCAGTACTTTCCTTTACATTATATTCATTCATATTTATATATTTCTTAATATTATATTCGTTCATATTCATATCATTTTCTTCACTTTCTGGTTTATGTTACTATTACCCCTTAACTTGGGCCACTTCATTGACCATGTCCTAGTAATATTATTCTGATCATTGCACCCCTTACCTAAATCCCTCTAAGGAAAGTTAGTCAGTCACATGGTTAACATAGTAAAGATCAATGTATTAATAAGAACAACATTTGGCATAATCTGACTACCATTCTTCTTTCCAATCTCATCTTGAACACTCTTTGCTCCTTGTCTCACTTCATTTTTGTTGTTTCAAATGGGCACTCACTGCCTATTGACTTAGGGGCTTTACATAGGCTTGCGCCTCTATGGAATATGTTTGTGTTCCCCTCTTTTCATCCAAATAATTCCACCTCAACCATCAGATCTCAGTTCAAATGTAATTTCTTTAGGGAATTTTTCCCTTACATTTCAGACTAAATCAAGTTCTTCTGTTATGAGCTTTCATAACAAATAAATTGTACATTTCTGTCACAAATCTTATGATCTTAAATTTTATAATTGGCTTATTAATGTCGCCCATCTCCCCAAAACACTACCATTATTATTAACTATAATTTTCATAAGGGCAAAGATGTATGTTACCTATTTTACTCCTAGTGTTTATCACATTGTTTGGCAGGTAATAGATTCTCAACAATTGGGTTGATTAAATTAATTAGAGAGTGAGTAAAAAGAAAATCAGAGGAACAATGAAAAGTTATTAAAGTTGGCCACTTAAGAAAAGCTACTGTCTTATAAATGGATAACAGCAACTGTGGAAAATATATATGAATTAAAGGATCAGTACCACAGTAAAAGAAAAAATATCTATTTCCTATGTAGCAAAAATTTACTCTTGAAAGTAAATAGGTGGAAAGTTTGATAGTATACTGAGACAATATTTTATTTATATACAAGGATGCAGTTTGCATTTTTTTTCAAAATCCTGGAGAAGCATAGTGTCACTGCTTATAATAATACCTTATTAATACTAAGTACTAAGTACTCCAGTGCATTTTTATATTCTTGAAGAACATCATCATACATCATTTTTGCCCTTGAGATATAACTATATGTTAAATCCAGAACACACATAATACAAAACCACTAGAGTTTTATAGCATAAAAACAGTTATAGTGTAGTATTAAAAATCTACGTAATGCAAAGGACTAAAATACAATTACCTTGGGAACAACATATCAAGCATATTATCAATAGAAAGATCTCAGTGAATAAAAACAACTGAAATCAAGTATGTATCCATTTGAAACCTCTATTAAAATAATACAATTTAAAATTATATTTTAAGTGTGGAGTTGCCTAGTGAGAGTGCCTATCATTGTACCTGAAGAATATTTTTAAAATTTCATGTAGTAATTGTAATTTTTAAAAAAGGAAGAAACTAGGGTAATTGGAGAAAGAGAAAATGTCTAACTCATTACCATTTGCCAGAAAGAATACTTTGAGCTTATTTATAAATGATACATTCAGGTGTGTATTACTTATTCTTTAAATTAATTAAACCAATACCTATCAATGTCTACTTCAGTCAGAGGCAGTGTGGAAACTGGTTAATAGGATCTGAAGACAACCTGAAATGATTTGGATCTCTGCTTTATCAAATAAAAGGCAACATAACAAAGGATTATTTTTAATACTAGAGAACAAATGCTATGTCCAATGCTCTTTTCTGGGGTTGCAATTAAGCACAGCTATGGTTTGGTCTAGATAATCCAATAAAGACATGAATAGCGCTGTAGAACACAATCTGCATAACGTGTTTCTTGATATGACTTCAGAGGTTTCTTTTCTCTAAGTGCCATAGAGTCATGTTCCCACACCCAAGCTGTAATTCTTAAAATGCAGGACCTGCAGTTGATATCTATGCTGATGTCTGTGTCTGATCGGAGTGCAAAATTATTTTTATTTCCTCAACTGATAGTTTCCTTACACTTCGGTTCTATCAGATAAAATATATCTATGGACAACAATTCCTTAGATCCACAGTTACCAGTAACTAAATCCTGAAAGCTGAGATCAGTGTTCAAAGTTTTAGTATGCTGCTTGTCAAATATTTGAACATCTAGGGTCTTAAAACTGGTTGTAAATCTTGGCAAGAGTGGATTACACTATTTCAATTCTTAACTGTATTAGTTATTTTTGGAACATAGAAGTGCAAAGGCAAGCACAATTTTTTAATTAAAAAGTCTACTGGACATTTTCAAACCTTCAAAAAGTTTCTGTCAGCTTCTGTTCTATAAATGTGCAAGCCTATTTTTTTTTCCTTTGGTGGCAGCTGTTCCTTCACCTGTAATTCAGCGCCTAATTTCAGAAGCATTTTGGATCCTATAAATCTATATGAAGAATCACGGTATGTGTAAACATGTATCTATATGAGATATTCACTGATGTATGGATATTATAAAGAGTTTGTTGTGGTTTTGGCTCATCATGTTTATCCTAGACACCATTAAGGATAACAGATACAACTGAAATATGCATATAAATACCACTAACGCTTTTCCATATTACATCTTAAATATAAGCATTAGTATGTCACTATATCTATGGAGAAAAACGGAATTCAAATACATGAAGTCAATGTATCATCACCTAAGGAAATCCATATGTATCCAATGGGCTCCAATTTTCACAAGTTAGGTTGATTTTAGACTGACTTTTCATCTTGGCAGAATATTCAATAGTAACTAAAACTATGTTCAACATTCTTACTACTGTGATTGACTTGTGGAAATCTCTCCACTTTTCTTTTTCTCCATGCTTAATATTTTTTTTATCACATAGTGAATACCAATATACCACTAAATAAGTTAAAAAGTGGAATATTGACAGAAACAAATGGTCCTTCATGTAACTCCCCGATCACTGTATACACCAACCTTCCCCAAAACGTACTAAATATCTTGACTGTTAGGGTAATGACTTTGTTGCTTTCCATTATTAGATTTGCCGTGTAAATGGGAATCTCTGAATAATTTTTATGTTTTTGTGTGTTTTTGAAAATGAATTATATGACGAAATGGTTCATGTATGTTTTATTCACTCATTATGTTTGTAAGATCATGTTGTATGCAGATGCATCTCCTTAGTTTTGCTTGATCTTTGGCATTCTATTAATTGAATAAACAACAATTTAGTTATTCATTCTCCTTTTCTCCGCTATTCTTGAAGCTACAGCTTACCAAGTTTGAGTGTGGTGCTAGAGAACTAACAGATAATGGCATTGAAAGTAATATCTCTTCTCTAAACACACAAGGTGATTCTGACAATGCATGTTAAAGTTTGGGAGACAACTCATGATAAAAGAACTTTTAATTTAGAATTTTTTTCAGTAAAAGGAAGTATTTTAATATTTTAATTACAGTTGACATTCCATATTATTTTATATGTTCTAGATGTATAGTATAATGTTTAGACATTTATATAATTTACAAAGTGATTCCCTTGGTTAGTCTTATACTCACCTGGCACTATACATAGTCATTACAATATCATTGCCTACATTCCCTATACTATATTTTACATCACTGTGACTATTTTGCAACTATAAATTCTACTTCTTATTCCCTTCACCTTTTTCACCAAGATCCCAAACCCCCTCTCATCTGACCACCATTAATTTGTTCTCTGTATTTATGAGTCCATTTCTGACTTGTTTATCCATTTATTATGCCCTTCAGATTTCACATATAAGTGACATCGTATGGTATTTGACTTTCTCTGACTTATTTCAGTTAGCATAATATCCTTTAGGTCTATTCATGTTGTCCCAAATGATAAGATTTCATTTTTTTAATGTCTGACTAATATTCCATTGTATATATGTATCACATCTTCTTTATCTGATTGTCTATTGCTGGGAACTTAGGTTGCATTCATATCTTGGCTATTGTAAATAATGCTACATTGAACATAGGGATGTATATACCTTTTTGAATTAGAGTTTTGGATTTTCTCAGATAAATACCCTAAAGTAGAATGTCTGGGTCATAAGGTAGATTTATTTTAATATTTTGAGAAATCTCCAAACTGTTTTCCATAGTGTCTACACCAATTTACAATCTCACCAACAGTGCACGAGGGTTCTGTTTTCTCCACATTCTCACCAACATTGTTTTTTGATTTATTAATGATAGCCATTCCGACAGGTATGAGGTGACATCTCAGTGTGGCTTTAATTTGCATTTCTCTGATGATTAGTGACATTGAACATCTTTTCATATATTTATTGGACATCTGTATGTCCTTTTTGGAGAAATGTCTATTCAGATCCACTGCCCATTTTTTAATTGTGTTGTTTGTTTGTTTGTTTGTTTCGGTGTTGAGTTATATGAGGTCTTTATAAATTTTAGATATTGCCCTCTTATCTATGTACTACTATGACTATCTTTTCCTATTCAGTAGGTTGTCCTTTACTTTTGTTGACAATTTTCTTTGATGTGTCAAAATGTTTTAGTTTGGTGTAGTCTCATTTGATTATTTTTTTGTTTGTTTTCCTTGCCTGAGGAGATAGATCAGAAAAAAAATATTACTAAGAGCAATATTAGAGAGTTTACTGTCTATGTTTTCTTCTAGGAGGTTTCAAGTCTTACATTTAAGTCTTTAATCCATTTTTAGTTTATTTTTGTTTGTGATGTAAAAAGGTGGTCTAGTTTCATTTTTTTTTTTTTTTTTGCTTATATCTATCCAGTTTTCTCACCACCATTTCTTGAATAGACTATCTTTACTCTATTGTATATTCTTGCCTCTTTTGTCATAGATTAATTGATCAAATAGTCGCGAGTTTATTTCCAGCCTCTCTATTCTGTTCCATTGATCTATATATGTTTTTTATGCTAGTGCCTTGCTATTTTGATTCCTATAAGCTTGTAGTATAATTTGATACATGGTGGCATGATATCTCTAAATTTGCTCTTCCTTCTCAAGATTACTTTATGGTCTTTTGTAATTCCATATAAATTTTAGGTTATTTGTTCTAGTTCTGTGAAAAATGTCATTGGTATTTTGATAGAGATTGCATTGACTCTATAGTCTGCTTTGGGTATTATAAACATTTAATGATGTTAATTCATCTTAATGCTTCCATTAGCATGATATAAGCTTCAATTTAATTTACTTTCTTAAATTTCTTTCTTCAGTGTCATCATTTTTCGAGTACAAGTCCTTTACCTTCTTAGTTAAATTTATTACTAAGTATTTTTTATGCAATTGTAAAAAATTGTTTTCTTATTTTCTCTTTCTGATAGTTTGTTATTGTTGTATAAAAATGTGACCAATTTCTGAATATTAATTCTGTATCCTACTACTTCACTGAATTGATATAGCGGTTCTAATAGTTTTTTTGGTGGAATCTTTACTGTTCTTTATATATAGTATCACATCATCTGCAAATAATAGTTTTACTTCTTTTCCAATCTGGATTTCTTATTTACTTACTTATTTATTTATTTATTTATTTATTTATTTATTTATTTATTTGCTTATTGCCCAATTGCTGTGGCTAGGACTTCCAACACTATGTTAAACGAAAATGGTAAAAGTGAACATCCTTGTCTTGTTCTTAAGGAAAACGCTTTTAGCTTTTTACCATTTAGTCTGATGTTAGCTGTGGATTTGTCATATATATGGCCTTTATTATGTTGAGATATGTTCCCTCTACTCCCACTTTGCTAAGAGGTTTAATAAAAATGCTAGATTTTGTCAAACACTTTTTATATCTATAGATATGATTATATGATTTTATCCTTTATTTTGTTTATGTGGTATACCACATTAATTAATTTGTGAATATTGAATCAGTGTTGCACACTAGAAATGAATTCCACTTGATCACGGTATGTGATCTTTTTAATATATCACTGAATGCAGTTTGCTAAAATTTTGTTGAGTATTATAGCATCTATGTTCTTCAGAAATATTGGCCTATAATTTTATTTTTTGTGTGTTTTTTTTCTAGTTTTTTGTACTTTTTTTTTTTCTGGTCAATATAATGGTGCCCTCACAAAATTAGCTTGAAAGACTTCCTCCTCTTCAATTTTTTTGAAATAGTTTGAGAAGGATAGGTGGTAATTCTTCTTTGACAGTTCGGTAAAATTCACCTGTGAAACTATTCAGTCCAGAACTTTTGTCTGTTGGGATTTTTTTTTTTTAAATTGCTGATTCAGTTTCATTAGTAGTAATCAGTTTGTTCAAGTTTTCTGTTTTTTTCTTGATTTAGGACTGAAAGATTGTATGATTTAGGAATTGATCTATTTCTTCCAGATTGTCTAATTTGTTGGTATGTAATTGTATTATTTTATAAAATAATCCTTAGTATTTCTGTGGTATCCGTTATCACTTCTCTTTCATTTCTGATTTTATTGATCTGGGTCCTCTCTTTTTTCTTGATGAGTTTGTTTAAAGGTTTATTAATTTTGTTTATCTTTTCAAAGATTCAGCTTTTGGTTTCATTGATCTTCTGTATTTTTTTAGATTATTTTATTTATTTCCACTCTGAACTTTATTATTTCCTTCCTTCTACTCACTTTGGGTTCTGTTGGCTGTTATTTTTCTACTTCTTTTAAGTGTAAGGTTAGATTGTTTATTTGAGAATTTTCTTGTTTCTTGAGGTAGGCCTGTATTGCTATAAATTTCTGTCTTAAGATTGCTTTCGCTGTGTCCCATAGATTTTTAGTCATTGTATTTTTATTTTCATTTGTCCCAAGATGTCTTTTGATTTATTCCTTAATATCATTGTTAATCCATTCATTGTTTATTACTATGTTATTTAGCCTTCATGTACTTGTGTGTTTTTCAAATTTTTTTCTTGTGATTAATTTCTAGTCTCATACCATTGTGGTCAGAGAAGATGTATGATACGATTTTAGTCTTTTTATTTTTATCAAGACTTGTTTTGAAGCTTAATACATGGTCTATCTTGAAATATATTCTATGAGCACTTGAGAAAAATGAATATTCTGCTGCTTTGAGGCAAAATACATTAAAAACATCAATTAAATCCATCTGTTTTAATATGGCACTTAAGGTTGCTGTTTCCTTGTTGACTTTCTGTCTGGAAGATCTGTCCATTGATGTCAATGGGGTGTTAATGTCCCCTACTATTACTGTATTACTATTGATCCCTCCTTTTATGTTTGTCAATATTTACTTTATATATTTAGATCCTGCTATGTTGGGTGTGCAAGTGTTTATACAAAGGTTTTATTCTCTTGTTGGAGTGATCTTTTTATCTTTAGGAAATGTTCTTTGTCTCTTATCATAGACTTTGTTTTCAAGTCTATGTTATATGATATAAATATTACTATCGCAGCTTTTTTTTAAATTTCTAGTCACATGAAATATGTATTTTATCTCTTTATTTTCAGTCTGTGTGTGTCTTTCAATCTGAAGTGGGTCTCCCATAGACAGTGTATCTAATGCTTTTTCAGCTACCCTATGTCTTTTAATTGGAATATTTAGTACATTTACATTTAAAGTAATTATTGATAGGTAAGTAATTATTGTTATTTTATTATTAATATTTATGTTCCCTACCCCCTCCTTCTTAAAGGAGTTCCTTTAACATTTATTGTAATAATGGTTTATAGTTTGATGAACTCCTTTAGCTTTTTTTTTTTTTTTTAAATCTGGGAAACTCTTTATCTCACCTTCAATTTTAAATAACAGCCTTGCTGGATAGAGTAATCTTGATGATAGGTTCTTGCTTTCCATCACTTTGAATATTTTGTGCCAATCCCTTCTGGCCTGCAAAGTTTCAGTTGAGAAATCAGCTAACAGTCTTATAGGAGCACCCTTGTAGGTAATTAACTGCTTTTCTCTTGCTGCTTTTAAAATTCTCTTTTTGTATTTAACCTTTGACATTTTAATTATAATGTGTCCTGATGTGGGACTCTTTGAATTCATCTTGTTTGGGACTTCTAAGCTTTCTAGATTTGTGTGTCTTTTTCCTTAACCAGATTGGGGAAGTTTTCAGTTATTATTTTTTCTTTAGGTTCTCAAACTCTTGCTCTCTCTCTCCCTTCTTCTTCTGGTACCCTTGTGTGTGAATGTTGGTATGCTTTATGTTATCCCAGAGGTCTCTTAAAGTATTCTCCTTTTTTATTTTTTTTTCTTTTTGCTATTCCAATTGAGTGTTTTCTGCTACCTTGTGTTCCATGTCACTGATTTCATCTGCTTGTTAATCTGAGCTACTACTGATTGCTTATAGTATATTCTTCATTTTGGTTATTGTATTCTTAGTTTCTGAATTTTATTTTTGTTATAGTTTCTATATCATTTTTTATGCTTACTATCATTTTATTGAAGTTTTCACTAAGTTCCTTGAACATCTTTATAACCACTGTTTTGAAGTCTGTATTTCATAGATTGCTTGCCTCCATTTTGTTTAGAGCTTCAGGCTGTACACATGTTGGGTGAGTCAGGGTCTCAGGAAGTCACTAGGGTGAAGAGACTGATGCTCACGAATTTAATGCAGATTCAGATTTTGCACTAGTACTGATCTTGGGACTATTTATCAAAAGGCACAGAGCACAGAGCCATGGCCTGCCTGGGACCTGTGGCCCCCAAGAGTTGTCCAAAGAAAGACTGTAGCATGGGGCCAATGCAGGCTGCCTGATGCTGAATGTAGGCTGCAGGTTGCCTGTACAACCCTCAGGAAGTGTTCAAATTGAGTGGGGCGGAGTGTCAGTGAGTCACCAAGGTAGAGCTAGTGGAGTTCACCAGGCTAATACAGATTCAGATTTGGCTATATTTGGAGAGAGTTCTTTAGAGGAAGGATGGCGCCCACCTGTTGGCTGCGTGGGAGGATGGCTCAACACTGTGACAATGACACTATCCCTCTAGCCCTCGCCCTGAAGCTGCACAATTCAATCTCTCCTTGTATGCCTCAGGTGCCTCCTGAGTCACCATCCTTTCTCAAGAGCCCAGGATGAGTGCTTGAGAGTGAGTGAGCCTGTTTGTGGGACCTTTAAGAGGACACCTGGGTTTTCAGCAGCCTTCCATCTCACCCAGATAAGCAGAATTCCCACATATTTTCACAGCCAGATATTGTGGAGGCTCCTCATCCTGGTGCTAGTGATCTGGGCTGGGAAGCTTAGTGTGGGACTAGGATGCCCCGCTCCTCAAGGGATCCTCTGCAGCTGAGATATCCCTCCAAATTCTCCGCTACCACTCATAGTTGTGGGCCGAGCCTGTTCTTCATCTCTGCCCCTTTTATCAGCTTCAACCTGGCTTCTTCTTTATAAGCCTTAGTTATAGGAATTTTTTTCATCTGGTCTTCAGATGATTCTCCAAGTTGATTGTTCTATAACTTAGTTGTAATTTTAAGGTGGTTATAGGAGGAAGCAAGCGCGACATTACCTACTCTTTCATCTTGGCTAGAATTCCAATTTAGAATTTTTTAAGTAGTTAAGTCTTAACTGATGACATAACCAATTTGCAAAGCAATAGATTATTCTTATACTTTCATTTCTATCCAAGCCTGATAGCTTTACCCCACTTTAGAACAATACCACCATATCACCCCTTCTCTCAACAGTATCCAATAGTCTCTGGAACAGAACTCTTTTATATGACATATTAGGTCCCTTGGATACTGGATGCCTGCCTCTCTAACAGAAACTGATCTATCCCCAACAGTAGCCCTTCTCTTGCATCCATCTTAAGAAAAGTCTGTTTTTTCAACCACTGTTTCTGATTCACGAATCTTGCTGATTTAAACCATTTTTGCTCAAATAAACTCCTAAAATTTTTAATATGTCTCCATTTATCTTTTAATATTAGCTAAGTCAACTTTTTCCTCTTTTAAAGATAGCAGCAGAAATGATGTCTTTCTATGCTTTCAAGTACTTCCCTCCCCCTGTTTTAGATAATGTTGAGAGATTAATAAAGTCATCTAGGTATCTACCAAATGCCTTAGGATGAATGCTGTTTGCTCATCTGATTCAAATAAATCTTATTTTCTTCAGGCAAGAATTTTTTTTTTTTTTTTTTTTTTTTTTACTTTGGATTCTGCTTCTATTATTGGCAGCATTTTCTCTAGACACATGATCACAAATGAACTTATTTATATATACAGGCATACCTGTTTTTTTTACACTTTGTTTTATTGTGCTTCACAGATACTGTGTTTTTTACAAATTAAAGTTGAAGTCAAAACCCTCCACCAGCAAAATATCACGACTGTTTTATTGTGATTCTCACTTTATTGTGTTGGTGTACACCAAAATCCTCAACATTTCTGAGGTATGACTATACATTTATTTATATAGGTGTTAGTCTAAAATATTAAATTACTGTTGGTGGAAAAAAGGGAGAAAAGAAAGAGCTGGAGGAGGAGAAATGGTAAGAGGAACAGAGGCAGAAAATAGAGGAGAGAATAAGTAATGAAGGGAACACTGGGACTCAGTAGCACATGGTTAATAGAATATCTCAGTAATCCCAAATGAAATATAGAGGAGAGAATTATTGTTTTCATGATGTAGTGCTGGTATAAGCTATTATTAATCAAGGTATGTTCTTCCAGGATGTACTTTATATTCACTGATATTATATATATATATATATATATATATATATATATATATATATATATATATAAAATTAATGATGGACAGTGAGTGGCTGAATCTGCTATATGCCTGGCACTCGACTATGTTTCTCACTTAATGCTCACAGCAAAACAATAATTTTAGCATTATTAATTTTTTTATGATAAGAAAACTAAGATCCAGAAAGGTAATTGCAACTTGACCAAACAATCCTTAGTTTGGAAACAGATATAGGTTGTCTCCATATTTCATTTCACATAATGTCTCCCTTTCTGTTCACCGTTATCATTAGTTTTGTGCACTTTTACTTACTGAAGTACAATTTCTATATAATAAGCACAAAACTAATATGTTCAATTTAATAAACTATGACCTTTTACATATCTGACTACTTACTATTTAAAACATTTCTACACCAGAAAATTCCTGGTGTTCTCAACCAGTGCCCCACCTTCAAGAGACAACCACATTCACATTTCCTATGTCAGATGTGAATAATTAAATTTTAACCTTAAATATGGAATAGGAAGAATTCTTTAAATAAATGAAATCAAAACTAGCAACTGGGATTATCACCTTCATAGTTTATAAAGTTCTAATATTTAATTGACTACTGCTTCCTGATTTCATAATTTCAAAGACAATTGCACTAATAACTGTTGCAAAATTTTTACAACTTAAATTAATTAATTACTGGAATGTGTTTGAGAGAATGAGGAAAGAGTATTGTCTACACTGTTTTTTTTTGTTGCCGGGCAAAATTCCAACAGTCCTGGGCCTGAGCAGAGGAGAGGAAGTAAAGACAAATGAGCTGAAATGATTTCAATTAAGTTGTGGTTATAGTCTACTTCTAATAAATTCTGTCAAAAAAAAGAAAATCCTCTAATTGGAGATAGTATAATAAGCACAGTGGGGAACCCATAGTGATTCTAAGATATTTCAAAAAAACTATTCAGAATATCATCTCTCTCTCTGTCTTGTAAGTTAATTTTATATTGACAAAATATCTATCAATGTGACATAATAATCAGACTTTTTGATATAGCATGCTGCCTGAAGCAGATTTGGGTGATAAGAAATGGTAGAAGTGAGGAAGTTAGAAAGAAAAAAAAATATCCAATTTTAAAATTTATTTTTTGAGTAATAATAAGATATTTCATTCAAATTAATCATGAAGAATAGCATGGATTATTATTATTATTATTATTATTATTATTGACTTTTTTAATAGTGGTTATATATTTATTGTTATCTTGATGCCTTATGGGTAAAATACTTTGTAAGAACTTTGGTGACCCATAACATCTGATTCCTGTGCAACAAAGCAAATCTTAAACACAGAAAGATATGCATTATCTTGATCATTTTCCCTCAAGCTCATAAGAATCCCTAAGTCCAAAAAGACATGGACTTTCTTCAGTGTGTGTATATAAAGAGAAAGAGAGACAGTAAACTTTCTAGTGTCTCTTCTCATAAGGGCACCAATCTCATCATGAGGGCACCACCTTCATGAACTCAACTAAATATAATTATTTCCCAAAGGCCCCATTTCTAAATACCATCATCACATTGTGGTTTGAGGCTTCAACAGGATTTTTGAGGGATAGAGTTTAGTCCACAGCACTATGACTCTATTTTATGAGTGTGTATTTATTTTCAAATTGAATCATCAATAGTATATATTGAAAATATTAGAGTTCCTGATTACTTAGAGGTAGGTCTGCATAGCCAAAAAATAACACTATAATGTGGCAGTACAAAGAGAACAACCTCTTTCAATTTTTGCAAAAGTCAAATTAATATTTTAGTATCTTAGCGAATATTCTATCTCTACATTAGTGGATATACACAAGGGTTTTCACCATTCTTAAATAGATTCTTCATGACAGCCATAAAATTACTCTGATTCTTACTGTCTAATAATTTAGATATATCTACATTAGGGTTTTTATGCCAACATATCTCATTTCAGTAAGTTAGCAGTTATCCTGAACATCTCAGGATACATTAGAGAGTAAAATAATCAAGATGGAGCAGAGGAAGCAGTTGAACTACATAGCAGATACAACAGAGACCTCAGCCAATTCCTTAAAGAGTTCTAGATATGGAATGTCCTTTTAGAGTTTTCCTAAATTGAGTAAGGTGTCCCAGCCTCTGGGGCTACAGGGTTCCCACACTGACCAACAGTGGAATACATGTTACCCTTAGGATGGGAACATAACTTTAAGCAAACAATTTCTCTTCAGTGGAGGCCACTTCCTGGAGAGTGATTCAGCTATGAATTTCATGCAATAGATGGGAAAATGAGTGTCTATGCTTGATGTGGGTAACAGACTGTCAAACCACAGTATCCACTGTATGTTCCCTCTCAGAGTACCAGCTAAGTTTTCTGAGTTCTCAACTAAGTGATGCTGCAGTATTAAACCCTATTTTCATAGTTCCAGCAAGACCAGGTTTCCTTGGACAGAGCCTGGCTTTTCCTTGGATGGGAAACTATTTTAATAAAAAAATAATTTTAATCTAACTTCTCTTGCTAAGAGACAGACTTCTATTATTAAAAGTGCTCTGTATTTGGAGCCAGAAAACTAGTCTAAGTTTCATCACTTATTTTTTTAAAAGGTGTTGATTATTATTTACTAATACTATTGAAGTGTAAGAAATAACATTGTTAAAATCCATACCTAATAAAATAAATAACATAAAAATGAAGGTAGCTTAACATAAAATCAACCAGCCATATAAACAAACAAGACACAAGTGCAAGAGTTCTCCAATGCAACAAAAATAATCCTAAACACAAATGGATGAAAAGAATCTATTCATAGTATCACAAAAATCATATAATATCTAGGGAAAGCTAATAAGAAATGTACAAGACCTATATGAGGATAACTATAAAACTTTGCTGAAGGACATAAACCTGAATAAATGGAGAGGCATCTCGTGTTCCTGGACACAGTGTATTGTAAAGATGCCAATAGTTTATAAAACTATATAAGTAAACTGAAGTTTCCATCTCTGTCATTTATGACATCAAAGAAAATGTCCAATCAGACTCTAATTAAATATAAGGGTTAAACTTGGGATCATTTTATATAAATATAAACATGTGTGCATGTGTGCATGAAGGAAGGCGCCATTGGAGTTATTCTAGAGACATCTGAAACAGAAATGAAAGGTACTCTTCTAAAGCATATTGAGTAAGAAATGCCACATATATGTTATGATAAAATGAAGAGAAAACACAAAGTGGTTTCAGATATGTAACCTGAAGAAAACATTGTCAGGAAAGAAAATTATAAATTTTAAAGCTGATTTCCAATTAGGCTGTTTTTAACTTTAAAAAAAACTTTATATGATCAACTCTAGTGTGAATACTTGCTAGGATTTATGTATTTCTTTATATAATCTTGGTTAATAATTTTTGGAGTAAAGCCAATGTTTACAAGCAGTTAATTTACATACCATTCTATATAATCTCAATTAAAATCTTTTTAAAAATTATCAGAAAAATCAACAGAGCAGTTTACTAAATTAAAGATTATTTTGAGTTGCAGGCAATAAACTAAACTGGGGCTGTAGTTTTCCTTCTCCCAGTGGAAAGGTCTTTCAGTATTCTCTTTCTCTGGATGTCATCAGCCCTTGTGTCTTCCATGCTGTTTGTCTACAAGCTTCTCCTGTTTATCTGATATTCAATTTCAGGTAATTTTTAGTCCAAGTGTGCACAAGACCATTCTTATGAGAGCCACACAGAATGGGATAATAAGAAGAGATTAGGGTTCCTTTCCTGGAATATAGACCCACAGCACCTGCAGCTAGCTACATCCAGACTTTGGTACCTCTCTTCAGGAGGGCAGATGCATGTCTTCTCCTCATGACCTTCTGCTTGTTAATATTTCCAGTAAAATGCACCTCCCTTTTTATGATAGCTATCACCTCTATAATGACAAATCCCTGAATTCCTCCAGAGTCTATTGTTGAGAACATTAAAGAGAATTTGATTCCTTCCTGAAGGACATAGTAGGTCTTATTTCTAGAACATGAACAAGTCCAGTCTTTGGAAATAGGTAAACAAATAAAAGGATGAACATTCTTTCTTTTCTCTTTAAGATATGAACAGGAAATTTAATCCACATCTCTGGTGAAAGGTTTGTGATGATAATCCCTATTATGAGAAGATAAGTAGAATTATTTTATGCCCAACCCACATGGTTTTTCTCTTGACTTCTAGCACCAATGATTTTTCTCCCCTTACTCCCAGTGGAAGAAAATACAAGATCTAGCATTTTCCTAAAGTTTCCAGATAACTATCATTACTGTTCAAGTGTTCACAGCTCCCCTAAATAGCCAACATTTAATATGTGCATAACCACTATCACTAAAGAAACCAGTGATAATGGAGAGCTGAAAGCAGGGTTCTTTGCTAGAGCACAGAATCACAGTGTTTCCAGCTGCATAAAGCCTCAGGCATACCTCTCCACAGATGTCCAAAGCAAAGGGGTTTTCATACTTCATCATGCTGACCTTCTGTTTGAAAGTTTCCTTTAATAAATAGATTTTTTTCTTACACACATGCCATTGTAGTGTTTGCCTTTCATTATAACTATATAACACATTATTTTTCTAAAATTTATTTTGTAGAATGTATTAGTTTTCCATTGCTGTGTAACAAATTATAACAAACAATGGCCTAAAACAAGACAAAATTATTATATCAGAGTATCTTTAGGTTAGAATCTGCTCATAGCTTAGTTATAGCTTAGCTGGATCCTCTGCTTAAGGTCTTACAAGACTGAAATCAAAATGTTGGTTGGGTTGCATTATTATCTGAAGGCTTGCCTGGGGAAGAATTAGCAGCTTCCAAGACCATTCATCTTGAAGCAGAATTTATCTCTTCTGGCTTTTTGCCTGGTGACTGTCGGCCAGGTGCCACTCTTAGTTCTAGAGGCCATCATGATTCCTTACTACCTGGACCTTTCCCAAGCCCTTTCGCAACATAATGGATTATTTCTTTAAAGCTAATAATGGAAAGTCTTTTAATCCAGCCTACTGAGATAGAATCTTATATACCATGATGTAATCAAAGGAGTGATATCCTATGAACTGTACCATCTTCTTTTTGGTAGTAGCAAGTCACAGCTTCCACTCTCACTCAAACACGGTCATGAGTTATCAAGAGTCAACTTATGATAAGTCTGCCACAGAGAATAAATATGAATAAATAGCCAATACATTTTTGAAAAATTAAAAATATAAAAAAAGGGATATGTTGTCTTACCAGACACCAAAATATACCATAAGATTGATCAATTAATTTATTGTGTATAGCAGCAAAAGTAGAAAAAAGGAAGAAACAATAGGATAGCTTGAGAGCACATATGCAGATTTACATTAATCTTCATATAGGGAACTTGATACATGATAGTATTGAAAAAGATAACCATTAATTAATGTTGAGACAATAAGATATTACCTTGGGAAAAGAGTAAGTTAAAGCTCATCTTACAAGTAAAAAGTAATATGTTACTGTTTATAATAAATATGTAATTCTGATTTAAATGTCCAAGAGAGTCGTTTAAATATAAAGCACTAGAAAAAAACCCAGATGTTTCATGGAATATTTTTGATACATTGTTGAGTTATGCCTTAAAGGAATTGGCTTAGTGATTGATAATCTCATGAACCTTTATTTTTTGCTCTTATCACTGATTCTTTATGAGTGCAATTTATTCTCAAATAATTATTAAGCTATAAGTAAACTATACTTTGTCCAATAAAATAGCTATTCTTTGAACGCAATGGACTTTATCATTCAGTGGAAAATACTTCCTACATAATATTTTAAAAATCTCATTGAATATCTTTGAAAAAAAAGATATTCTATAAATATAAATTTGTCATTAGTTTTGTGAGTTCATTAAGCACTTATTAGTCCCACTGATCACTATGTCTCAATCTAACATGAGCATACACTTATGTTTCCCAGCTCATACACATTCATACTTACTCTCTCATATATATATCTTCACTTATACACAATATCACCCATATACAAGCATGTGTATATACACATACTCAAAGACTGTCATTTTTTGATGTAGTTTAATATAGTTGAAAGAGAGAAAATATATGCAAAAACTCTAAGATAAGGATATTCTTTGTAACTAAAAGCCCAGCTGTAAATGACTCTGTTAGTGACAAAAGAAGAAATCAAGTTTTTTAAAGGACACATAGCATTGAGGTTACTATCTTTTACAAAACACACTGGCTTCATCTCTGTGCATCCAATTACCTATTTGTCTTTAAAACTTCTCAAACTGCAAATAAAAACAAAGCCATTGAGGGTAAAACCTTGCTTACCAACCATGGACTATATAAATTAGACACAAAAGATTATTTCAAAAATATCATAGCTTTCAAAAGCATTTAATTAAAAAATATTTAGAAATCAGCAGTGAATGAAATCAATCGTACTCTCCCTGTCACACTGATGAAGGAATTGTATGTTCTGTTTTCATGACAAACACATCATTAGTGTACATACATCTAAACTGATTATTTCATTCAGTACAAGGGACATTAAGGTTAGAGTTATATAAAAACTCAAATCACACTTGATATTTCCCAAATACCATGCTTTGTGTGGCCTAATCAAGATTTCATCAAATGTTTTATTAAGCTCTGTCACAAGAACGCAGCTGAAGCCAGATGATCCCTTATTATTAAGCAAAAGTAAATTGCATTCATTTTTGGTCTGAATTTCCATGAAGTGGTTCCTAAAATATGTGGGAAATATATGGAAGTCACTTGTAATACCACCAAAATGCTGCAATGCATTCATGTAGCAGAAGAGCTGAAATGATGAAGTATAAAAATTGGAGTTTAGAGAAAGAAACCAAAACTATTATGCATATACAGGTATTCCACACATAAGTAACATGAGAATTATCAGTTAAATATGGATAAATGCTTACTTTTATTACACTTTTGTATTTATCACATCTCTGGTATAACCACAAAATCAAAGACATAGTGAGCCAGTCAATTATCATTAATAACAAGTAAATGCTTTTTAAGATAAATTCAACTATTGTTTATGATATGAAACAGCATGAAAATTAAAAGTACATTCCAATATCAAAATATATTCTAATGATGTCAAACAGATATTATTTTAACAAAATCATTCTCAATTCTAGAGAATGATCAGAACTGAAGTTCTATATAAAATCTTGGAAGTCAAGATCATGTGTAATCATGTAACCCAATTTGCTTTGGACAGTTCCATTTTATGCCTGGTTCTGCTGTTATTAACAATAGTAACTCCCTTTCACTTTCTAAGTATTCTTCTTTAGTTTATAGTAAATTATACGGTCATTTTTTTCCTTCAACTTTAATTAGTACAGATAAGCCAGAGCAGTATTCTTGCTGCTGATTGTGAGCTCAATAGGTCTTCATTGTTTTCCCTTAGGATTATATCCTCTCCTTTCTTTCACTCATAACCCAGAGCAAGCACAAATGTCTTGATATCCCCAGAACATTATAATAGTTTCTTATATGAATGGTATGGACAGAATTATGCTAATTTTACCTAATGAACAAGAAGTTGAATGTCCCTGAATAGTTTTATAAGAAGCATACATGCCACATGGTGTGATAAGTTTCCCCACCAAGACCTTCTACATTGGTGAAATTTCTAGGAGTATAATAGTTTATTCCATGTTACAATATTCCTTCTGAAATTAAATACAAGTATCTGCATTTTTATTTTCTCACATGAATAAATGATGCACAATGTTTAGTGGACTGCTTTGAATTTGGGAGTCAACATTTGTCACAGTGGGTGTGAATCTCAAATCAACTTACTGAGTAATCTTTTTTTGAGAAAGAAAGAGCTCTCTTGAAGATTCATACACAGCACCCCTGTTAATTGGCCATAAGACAGAATCATGTACTGAAGTCTCATTTACAGTGACGTGTAGGAGGTGACACCTTGTGAAGCTGGGTAGTGATTTACAAGAGATAATACATCCTTTAAAAAAGTGACCAATATGTGGCATGATTTCCCCAAGAGCCAGAATTTATATCTAAGAATCAAAGGATAGAAGTGACAAATATTCTCTAATACCTATAATTACTCACTTAGAAAAGTTTTTCTTTCCATTCTTGTTATTGGGTTCAGTTGTCCTTGTTCCCAAGGGGGAAAGACTTTCTTCAAGGAAAAGAGTTCTAATTCTAATAAATTTAAAGATGAGATGTTCTACTGGCCTATTAGGTCTTCTTAAACCAGTGCACTGATAGACATGAAAGGGGCTAATCTAATGTCTGTGGTGATTAATTCTGACTATTAAAGGGAAATTGGGTTGATATAACATTATGAATTCAGGAGAACCATGTGCAGGATGCTCACTGGTTCAATAATAAACATCAGTGGGGGAAAAAAAAAAAAACAGCTCTTTGATAAAGACAGAATCATGAAGGACTCAAATCCTTAATGAATGTAAGTTCGGATCAACTCATCTGATAAAGAATTTCAACTAAATGAGTAGAGAGAAAAGATCCATTGAATGGGAATGAAAAAACCCTCTTGCCTAACTATAGAGGTGATAAGTTGAGCTGCTGTGCATATTCTATGTTAGGCAATTTTGTTTTGCCAGCTCATATAAAGAATGCTCAGTTTCAATTAGAGTTTCAGTTGAGACTGTTATGAATTCATATCACCCACGTTGAAAGGTGGCTGACCTCCATGTGTGTGGCCTCTATATCTTTTGTCCTGAACAACGGATAATAATGTAGACTGAGTGCCAGAAAGAGTAAATTCTGTTAGATGTTCTTATTTTACTCTTGACTTCCATCATCTTTCCACCTTTCTCTGAGTCCCTAGAGGCTGATCTCTGGAGATTGTATCCCCAGGTTCTCCTGATGGCAGATGGTTGGACTTGACTAATGAAAGATATTCAAAGGAGAATTAAAGTTGAGAGGAAAAAAAGAATGTTGAGGTATTTCTCTTCTGCTCCTGGCTTTCTCTTCAACCCCAGGTACATATGTGAGTTAACTCCTCCCAATACAAACTGCTGTTGTATGATTCTTCCTCTAGATGATTCCAGTTCTTCCTAGGTTATGATAGTTCTATTTCCCCCACCTTGTTCTTTTAGTCTTATGGGTAACAAGAGATTTTACCATCCTTTATTTATTTGCTTAACCTTGGGCACACCTCTGTAAGCAGCCTCTTTTTAAAAGTTTCTTTACCTTAACTATTCAGAGTGAATTCTGTTTTCCATCCTCACTGGCACTAATCCAATGAGTTCTCAATTTATTTTATGCAAGAACCCATTACTATTTTCTTTTAGTTCCCATCGAAGTTAGTACACTGCCTGGCCTATTACAAAAAAAAATCTTGTATTAATGTTGAAGAAGTAAATGAATAAATGAATGACTTTGTTAAGATTGTCTAATATAACTAAGAGACTTCATCTTGCTTTAACACTGGGAGCATATATGGGGGGATTGCTGTTTAAGAGGTTATTAAAATTCCTCATAGGACTATCCCCCTGACCAATATGGAAACCAGATAATGAGTGCATTAACAATCACAAATTTTTAAGTCACTTCTATTTATGATAGCCAAAGTGAACTCCTAAATTATTAAGCTGTTCGATGGTCTGAAAAACACAAAATGTAATGATCAGGATATTTAAAATAATTTCTATTAATTTAACTATCTTTTTCAATATGTGAAGAATGTGTTATATGTATCAAGGTCATTTTATAGGTTAAAACTTAAATTGAATTGCCCAACATAGCACTACTAGTATGTTGTAGGACCAAGACTAACATGTAGGTCTTTTGTCAATTATTCTGTGCCATTTTCTGAAAAAGCACTGATACTGTTTGACACACATAGTAGCCCATTCACTGTTACACTAATTAATTGTATCAAAACTATTGTTATATAATGAGATTTATAGGTAAATGAAGAAATGTATACAGATTTCTCATTTATGCATGATAGGAGTACAAAGGAGATAAATTTGACCTAAATTGAGAATGCATCAGAAAGCAATGGGGAGAACACCAATCAAGCTGGACACATATCTCTGAATTATTGTCTATCCTGCAACTAAATTTTTTAGGGATGATGAAAGTCATAGTATGTGTAATTGCTTAATTATGAGCATTTCAAATGAAGTAATATTGCTTTCTTTTATAATAATGAAGAATAAAGGTTATGGATACTTTAGGGAATATTCTAAAAGCTATGCTGGTAAAGTGTATGCTAGTGCTTTCAACACGAGGAATCAATTGGGCCCTTTATTTTAAAAATAGTGGGGAAACTAGGTTTCTGACTCATTTAATAGTGATGTAAACCATAATTAATCATGTTTGATCACTGTCACTGGTCTATCAACTGGTTTTATTATAATAGTTATAGTAATATAATTACACTAATGATTTTAAATTTTAATTCATATAGAAAATTTAAGAAACTTTAATCTAAAAAAATTCGTAGTGTCAAATTTAAAGTGTAATAATATACTGCATTGTGATTAAATTTCAAATTTTCTTTATTTCTGTTTTAATAACTTTAAAGTCATAAAAATTGTTTTGTCTCATACAATTGTCTAGCAGAGACAATTGCATAGTACTTTGCCTATGATGTTTTCAGTATTTAGCCCATTATGTTCAGCTGGGTATATATAATTTATTATATTTTTATGGCAGTTATATATCTATTCATGTAGTGAGCGTCATCAAAAACAGGGAATAAAACTATAGTATTAGATTAATTATTAGCACTACTCCACTGGAATTGGCTTTAAGCAAAGGATTTGTGCCCCCACCAAAAAAAATAACATGAGATAGATTGTGTTTCCTGAATTATATCTAGAACCATGCTCATTTGTTCATTAAAAAAAAAAATCTTTATAACCCCATTATAATTATTTTCCTGTTTAAAAACATTTGACTTACAATGGAAATTATTACATGTCATATAGCAAAGAGATATATTTTAGTTTTAATAGAAGTACTATTCAATATGTCACTTTAACATCTCATATTAAAATGAAGAGTTTCTGAATGAACTGTTTCTGTATATTATCAGGAATCATTAAATCAATGGGAGAAAAATGCTAAGAAAATAAATTATAGTAAGTTATAGAATTATTGAAAATTTTCCAGACTCTTAGTCAATTTTTTAAAACACTTCTGTAAATATGTATGTATTACATTTTCTTTAAATGATAAATCTGCAGAACTCCTTGGTTTTTCCCCTTTTATAAATGATCGTCATTTTTACTTATGTCCAGTTCTGATAAATCAGGTCACTATTGGCACTACCTACAGAAGAACGACTGCCTTACTCTTTTGGTTCTTTTGAGGGACATTTTCTTATACCTCAAGACCTGTCTTGAAAGTCACCCATTTATTCAAAAGGATATATCTGTCCACCAAAATGATGGACCTCATTGTTTATGAATAAGAGCAGTTTTCATGGCTACCTTTTATCTTCATCATGTAACAACACTAAGATAAATATGCTCATTTCTTGAAATGGTATTATTTACAAAGAATAAGTCACTATGTAAGAAAATTTAAATTGTTTTCACATTTATTGTATTTATGTTATTTATTAAAATGTCACAGCAAATGAAAATATATTTTAGATGTGTTTTGATTATGGGTTCCTTTCTCTCTAAATTGAATGCTAGATTGATCTTAAAGCATAAACTTCTGAGTAGAGCTTCCTGAATTAAGAATCTGTGTTTGTTTTATAAGTTTTATTAGATCAAATCTAAAATCTTTAATCTACCATTTTATTTCCTGACTCTTATCTATTCAACCTTATCTCTCTTTATTCCCCAAGATAGATTCTTTTCTCTCATCGGGTGATTCTTCTAAAAAAAAAAAAAATTCCAGACTAAATGAATTTTCTCCATATTCCTTTCTTTTACCTAAAATGGCTTGCAGTCTCACCTCCAACATTGTAAAATTCGCCAGTGAACATTCCTTATAGAAGAGCCCTTTTAATGCTGCTTTCTGTACCGTAAGTCCTAAAAGTGTCACAAAATGACTGCTATCAAACAATTGATTTACATCTGACTTCCAGCCAAGCATTGTAACTTTACAAGCAGACTGGAGAAGCAGCTGCTTTAACAGCCTCCAAATGAAGAATTTATATTCATAATACTGCAACTGATTGCCTTTCCCCTCTGGAATAGGAATAAAGCTGTGGTATTTATTCGCCAGCTACTGTTGGGTTGGGCCCAGGTACCTTAACACCATGGCACTTCCCACCTTCTTTGATCTGCACGTGGTCCCCTAGTAAGGCAAAGCCCTCAGGCAAAGAACTGTAGGCACTTTAGGTAGGATGCTATCAAGTAGTTGTGCAAACTTCACATGAGGTGACACCTCATATGGGCTTACTCTGAAGCATATTTTATGCAACCTCCCAAAGTCCCCAGAGTGTTTGAGTCAAGTTGCTCAAAAAAGGCTTTTGAAATCAAATAAATGAGAGTTTCAATTTAGTTGTAATATGTGTGAGCTTCATTCTCATTGTCATTTATATTAATAGAAATATTTGTCATAATACAGGAATGTTGTTGGAATAAAATGCAGAGGTAAACTTTGATTTATGATACCTGATTCATGATTTGGTCAGTATGTCAACTGTTACTGAGTCTTCAATCTACTCCCTGAGGCTATTCTTCCTCTTCTCTGATTTCTCTAGATGAAAAACTGGTAGACTGAAAGCACAATTTACAGTGTTTTAATTTGAAAAGTGATTGTGATCTGAGCCTTTATAGGAGGAATATGTGGCACAAATTGAATCTCAATCACCTGAGGTTAGGGGTAAAAAGTGCAGGTCTCTTCTTAGTTGAACTGCTTCTAGAGTGACCTTCAGTGTGCTCATCAACCTTTTTATTCATTACCTTCTCCCTTGTCAAAGTAAGTGGCAAAGAATATATGACTACCGGTCAAACATGGGCATGGCCAAGAGAAATGGAAAAATTTGAATCCTAAATTATGGAGATATGCTACAAAAATATTCCACGTATGTAGAAATTTCAACTGTCTAAAATGTTTTCTTTGTGACTGAGCTTGAATGGGTGATGTTCAGATATTTTGTCAGTTTTGGTTTATTGCTTGTTTTAGTCTCATGCAAGACCAATTCACACAATAGATTAGATTTTATATCTTTCTACTGAAAGGAAGCACGTAGTTACATGGCTGGTTTCACCTAATGGAGAGATTTATTTCCTAATTCAACCTTTTCCCAATCTGCATATTTCACGTTTCAATCAAATCTAAATGACCGCCAAGCCGTGATTTTATGTACTTGAATTACATGAAAATGGTACAAATATAAATATTAAGGAGATCAAACTATAAGTAAAATGGCTCTTATTAATTCTGGGAACCAATCACTTGACTTTTGAATTATTATATTGAAATTAAAAAAATACAAAAATTGCCAATTCTTTCAGATATGAAATCTAACATGTATCATCTCTAAACGAGTAAGAAAAAGTCAATACAAGTTTAGAAGGTAAGAAGAAAAGTTACAGAGGTTCAGGTATCATAAAATTATTTTATTACATCTTTACTATTTTTAAATTTTTTTCCCTTACCTAATCTACTGTTCACTGGTACCACAATTAGCATTGTTCAAAACTTAGGTTATCAATTCTCTATGAAAAGTTTTTTCTTCTGGTGAGGGTTCTAGATAAGATGTAAAGTAGTGTAAACTGTATAATAAGGAGAAATGAAGTCAATATACCTTCTGTAGAAAAGAGGAGTCTATGTATTAAATTATTAATTAATGTGTTTAAAACCTATGATACTACAGTATACAAAATTAGAAAACTAGGAAGTTGGGTGATTGCCTAAGTCTTGTTAATAGCAGGTCCCCTGGTTTTATTTCCTTATCCTTAAAAATATGGTTTGGAATTAGATGATCTATAAGTCTCCTTCTAGCACCAAGTTTCTGTGATTCTTATTGTTACTTATTTGCTGTAGCAAATTCATGAACTCCTAGTAATTTAGTTTTAAAAAAAAGGCACCAATCTGTCTAGATTTATGGATAGGCTAGAATTTTAGTAAAATAGGCAACTTTATAGTTCTCTCAAGTTCTGATGATTAAATTTATACATAAGGTACATTGTTGCTTTCCTCACAGAGAAGGTAGGTACTCACAGACACATTGCCTCCTGAGATTTTATCATGTTACTATTCACCAGAGTCACTTTCCATCATTTTTGAAATTTGTGGATTCTGCTCTGAGAAGATCTGATTCTTCTAGTAAACTGCTTATTCACACTTCTAGTAGATTTATTTCAGTGTTTATTTTCAGAAAAATAATCTATGCCATGTATAAAGTTGTTATTATAAACATTTCAAAAGAGTTTAAGTGATGTCAGAAATTATTTTCTTTTACTTGACTTGCTTGTTCATACATTAATAAACTCAACACATTGTGAAATTCTCAACTATATTTCAACCATGTAAACACTGAAAGAAGTGAAATTTGATTTAGTAACATCCTGGATATTATCTTTTAAGTCTATTAACAATCAAGATTCAAAAAGAATCCAAATGAGATTAACAGAAGCTTAGCATTTTATAACATTCCACATAAAATCAACAATTATAACATCTTGTGATTTTCATTTTCAATAAAGTAATGAGGCCAACTAAATTTTGTCTGAGTATGTCTAAATAAGAGACAATCGTACTTGTTCACAGATTAAGACAAAAAGAGTCAAAAGGTATTAGCAAAAGCACAGTGTACTTTGAAAAGTTGCCACGAAAGAAGAGCATTAGATTATGTTTTTAACATTTAAAATGAATAAAGACAAAGTAAAATGAGAATCAGCTAGTTGGAAAAAATATGTAACAAAGCATATAGTATTAACTTTTTTTATCTTACTCTTATTTTATTAATTTCAGTATAAATACTGAGGAATTCTGAGATGTGTACATAATAAAAAATGCTGATTTATTAAAGTTGCTGTGGAGTTTTCAGTCACTTTATAAACAAATCCCTCTGTCCCTCCTAGTTTATTATTTATTTTTCATTTATACAACTGGGCACTCAAGTCCATAACACATGACACACAACTATAATCAACCAAAAAAAAATAGAAAAACAAAAAAACAAAGGTCTTCCTAATGTATCTTTAAAGAGTTGTGCAAACTATTAAGCGTGTGAGTATAAAAATGTAGAAATCAAGAAATTATAAATTAAAGGATAGAATGCAATTTTACATTTTACTTGAGGACGAACAAAACAGAAATAGAAAACAATATCTCTTAAGAGATATTGAATTTAATTTAAATAAAATTCAAAATTACTGAGAAAGAGACACTAAGAATTTTAAAACTTAAAAAATGCTTTAATTTATATAGTGGTTCCTTATATATAAGGGGTCCCCAATACATAGCTTTCATGCTCAACTTTAAACAATGAAAGGTTTTCAAACTGTAATTTGTGATTGAAAGATTATATAGAGAATCTATTAAGTAATTTACATATTCTTTGATAAAGTCATACCTTGCTTACATGAGAGTAGACAATATAGTCTAGAACAAAGCAGGAAAAAAGAAGAAAGAAGTGATAAGACTTACCTTTCGCCTCAATTCTAGGAAGCACTGGAAAACAGAGCAAAAGAAAATGGTACTATTGTCCAAGATTCCTGGATTGAATGATGCTTCTTTAAACTATAAATAATTTGAGGCTGATGCTTATAACTAAGGAGAACAATAAAGGAAAGAGGCCTAAAATGCTTCCTTGGTCCTCAACATCCTTAGGAGCCAACAAGGATTGGTTAACTAAAATAAATAAATGAAAAAAATACTTTTTTGTGAGAGTCAGCACTCTGTTTTTGACTGTACATAAGCTTTGAATTATGATACGTTATTTCACTAGCATATCTTTTCTTGGTTTAAATGTCCTATTATATAAAGCAATCTCACAGCAATACTTAAATCTAGTTATTCCCAATGTCTTTAGAATATTTCACTGTTTGCAGTATGTGAACCTCCTACTACAGTTGTTCAGACTTTTGCTGCAGTATCTATCTGACAGGTACTAAAAACAATTATGACAAAAATAGTGGTAACTTACAGTTACTTAATGCTTAATTGAATGCTCAGCATTGTGAATGTTTCATTCATTATTGAAGAGGATGTATAATAACCAGAACACCTGGGCCTTTAGTACAATGTGGGTGGAAATATAAAATGGTATAAAACATTTGGTGAAATGGTTTGGCAATTTCTTAAAAGGTTAAATATACTTATGACATGGCCTAGCAATTCAACATCTTGTTACTTACCTAGAGAAATAAAAACATATTCCACAGAACTATTTGAACATGAATTTTCACAGTAGTTTTATATGTAACATTCTCAAACTTGAAAAAACTCAAATGGCCATCAGATGAATTAACGCAATGGAATAGGGATGAATGATAAAAAGAATGGACTGCTGTTATAAGCAATAAAACGAATGAATCTCAAAAACATCATGCTGAGCAAAAGCTAACAGGCACACAAGAATATATATTCTACAATTCTATTAATTTCAAACTCCAGAACAACAACAAAAAATTAGTCAATAGTGATAGAAAGCAGATCTGTGGTTTTCTGCAACCAGTGATCTTGGAAATATTTACTGTAAAAGCCCAGCCACGAACTCTCCAAGACTGATGATCACGTTCTGTATCTGCAGTTGGTCAAGGTTGCATAGGTATCAAATTTGCTGAAGCTCAAGGAAAAGCTCTCAATTTAAAGTGATTATGTTTATTATAAAATATACTTCAGTAAAGGAGTAAAAAAATGGATTTAAACATTTAATGTAATTTTCTTTTTTAAAATAAGGGAAAATGTGACTATTTGCAAAGTTATCATTATAATAGTGATTCTGAGATTCATAGGTCACACTAACTGAATCATCATATAGGAAAAAATTGCAGACTATATAACCATAAATAGTATATTTTTCACCAATTAATGTTCTGAGAAAACTAACAAAATTAGTTTTTTACAAAGTAAACATAACGACTATATTAAAGCATTTGACATATTTAATTTAATTAGAATTAATATAAAAATTAGTATTAAAAACAGAAGATCCAGAAAATTCCATAGAATTGTATTCTTCTAAACCTTATTTGATCACTTAACAATCTTTACCATCTCCACTTAATCCTGCATATGTAAAGCTACATATGTTCTCCCAATTTATTTAAGACATTTTGATACAGAAATGTCACCTGTGTGCATATCTTTGAATTTCTGTTGCATAATGCCAGAAATTTCATCAACAATAATTATTAGAGAATATATTATGTTTCTAAACTTTAGACATGATTACCTTAGTTCAAAATACAAAATTAAGAAAGTGCACAATTTTCCTGATGTCAATGCTTTTAACCACATTCTGTTTCTCAGACAAAATGTATATATCAGGATCACTACAAAACTTCTCTTGAGGGACATACTCTTAAGCCAGACTGCCATGGATTCCAACAGTAGAAACCCTATATCCCATGAGTTCAAATTTCAAGACTAGACTAAACATGCTCACATAAAAAGAATAGTATTATTAGTAGTCAACAATTATATTAAAAAACAACACATAAAGACTGCTCAAAACCACAGATAGTTGGACTACCACATTTATTACATTTTAACATCTTTGAAATTAGAATGTCAAGTCATAACTAATATCATAGTCATATCAGATAGCAGTAATGAGGAAGCATAGAGGAAACAAGATAAATATAAGGTACAGTATAAAGTGACTAAGTTAATGAACATATAGTTAGATATGTATGTATTCATTTATATATTCATATATGGATTATAACAAGATTGATTTTAAGGATAAAATAAATATAATGGATAAATCATATAAATGATATTACTAGATTTTTTTAAGTTGATATTATTGGCTGATGTCAAAAGTTCAATTTCTTTAAGAAATTATAGTGATTCTAAATATTATCTCAAATATATAAATCAAAATTATATTTATAAGAAGAAGCAGAGAAATAGATAATCACAATGGGAGAAGATAGACATAACTTCTACAATTACCGGTTAAAGTGAAGAGAACATCAGTAACGATATAGAAAAACTAGACAGGAAAATTAGCAAGCTTAATCTTTTATAGAACATTACATCAATGATTATAGAATTCAGATTCTTCCCCAGTACACATAGAATATTTTAAAAATTTATATCAAAAAATCTGTATTATATTGACCATATTTTCTGAATAGAAATAAATTTTAAAAATACTAAACACATTCTTATATCTTGGAAACTAAACAGTAAACATCTGAATAATCATAACAGTAAAAAATAATAGAAATTAATCTAAAAGCAAATGAAAATAATACTTTCAAATTCTCAAAAATTTAGTTAAATTAGATTCTAAAAACTATAATCTTAAATACTAATATTTGGAAAGAGAATAACACCAATTATTAAGCTACATGTGCAACATGAGTAGAGAACAATAGAATAAACCTTCAGAACCAGGAGAAAGCAAAATGTAAAAAGAGAATAAAATTTAATGAATTATAAAATCTAGCTATGGTGTCACTAGAAAATAGGAATTTTGAGCTCCGTTATGATCTCATGGTACCATTATTGTATATGAGATCCATCATTGACTGAAACATTGTTATGCAGTACATGATATATTTGCCATAACAGTGATTTTGGTACAGGTCAGTGCCAAGCATATGACAATCATGTTAATGATATCACTAGATTTTTAAAAATTGATATCATTGGCATTAGCATCAACATTAGAAGTGTCAGGGCTTTTCCCATCATTTAATCACTTAGTGAAACAAATGCAGCTTTAGACCCCAAGAGGTACTATAGAAACTCTAGTGGAAGCATATTTTAACTATTTTATTTGGTAATATTTTTTAAAATTAATATTTAAGCAGAACATCCACTTAGAGTTTTATGTCTTCGGATTATTTCCTCCATGTAGCTGAAGTGCTCCTAAACAAGACTTCCTGGCCCTCAGGAATATCTCCTTCTTCCTGGCTTACAATAATAGGCCTGAGGTAGACTGACCACTTGTGTTCTCAAATTAGTTCATCAGTGACCAAAATAATGGACAAAAAAATAAGAAATCAAGAAAGCATTTTGGGCTATTGTTAGGTGAGTCCTCCGGCCTGAGGAATAAGGTCTTTTGTGACTCATGTGTGGTTAGCATGCTTACTTGGGTTATAGATTCTACAATGGGGTCTGTACAAATCTCCACAGTACTAGGAAGTCTGCATTTGCTAACTGAATCTCCCTTATGAAGATTCTAAGGTCTCGTTTTTTGAAACCTAGCAAAATATTTTTCAATCTCATTATGATAAAAAATAATTGAATATTTTTATTAATAGCAGCAGAATGAAAGGCCCAGAGGCAACTGGAAAATAAAATATGTGACTAAGAGAGGTGTTGGGTCAGATCATGGAGCTCTAACAAGAAAGACATGACCAGGTAAATAAATGCACTATAAATAGGTCATTGACACTTGTTACTGACCTAGGGTGGGACTGAAGAAAGGAACAGGGGACTGATGTGCTTGATTCTACATTCCTCATGTGGGCCTTACATCATTCTTTCACATAGTCACATTAAAATCCCAGATCTAGAGTTTTCTACACACCAAATTATATCCAAAAGTAAAATAAAAAATAAATATTTTGTTAATTGAATAAATAACAGGTAGGTAATGTTACTTTTTTCCTCCAATTTTGATAAAACATTTAAATAATGTAGATAAAAATTGTATATAATCTTTTGGAACATGGCACCTGTTATAAATTACCTGAAAAATGATATAGTTTATGATTTCATTAATATAGTTATTTTCTCTGCCATTTCTGTATAGTGTACATGTTTTTAAAAGGCATTTAAGAATAATAATAAAGAACATAAAGATTTTACCTTATCTCAACAAAAACCAACCCCTTTTCTTGAAAGAAAACACTAGTAACAGGCTAACATATGTATTTTAAAGCTTCAGTTTTAAATATATACTCAACTAGGATAGAATCATTTTCACAATGAAAAATAGCATGTCTGACCTAGAAACAGAGCATATTTCTAATTATAAAATAAATTAAAAAATTCTATATAAAGTAAATATGACTGTTGTACATTAAATAAAAGGTCTTTTTGAAAAACTCTGTTCTTAAAAATCACCTTAATGTCACAATGGGTTTCTCTTGTTTCCTTTTTCGATTTATATTTTTGTTGTAATTCATGATATTTGAAATAAACTGTAAGTATCCTTCTTTGAAAACTGATTTTATCCCTATATGTAATAGGTGCATTTGCTTCTGGTATTTAATTCACTGTTTCATAAACATTTTATTTTATTTTATTATTACTTTCAAGTATACAGTACATTGGTTATATCTTTATATAATTTATGAAATGATCCCCCTGATTACTCTATCTTCCCTCTGGCTCTGCACAGAGCCATTACATTATTCCCTATGCCATGCTCCCCACACTCATGACCATCTATTCACTTTTAAAAATAAAAGTCATTAATATAGCAGTAGAACATTTATTTTTTTATAACTCAGAACCATCCTGTTCATATATTTAAGCTGAGGCATGTTTTTCTTTTTCATAATATGAGAGAGGGTAAAAAGCTTTCCAGTAAACTAGGCTGTGTGACCATTTCTAAGAGCAGATCACAGGGGGAGTGGGAAGTTGTCAACACACACCAATCTGAGGAGTGTCAGGGTTAGCCAAAGATTTGCCACTTTGATTCCTGAAATTTGACCAAAACCAATTTGACAAGTTTTCTCAACTATTACTCTAATTTTTAAATTAAAAATCCACATATTTCAAATAACTTCAAAATAAAAAAAAAATAATAAATTCACATTTAATTGTATATGTATAAAAAAGAAGGAACAATACTAAAAAGATAAATGAGGGGGGAAATGGTTATCAATAGAAGTTTTTGAACCTAAAACTTTTCTTAAACATTAAAATCTTTATAAATATTACATAGAAAAATATCATCTATAGGCAGAACATACTATGATATTAGATATTTTGACAGTTATGTCAGAGAGGAAGTTTAATTTGTTTCTAGAACTTTTGGGGAAATAGCTGCAATGAAGGGTCAGTATTTTAAGTAATTTAAGCCAAATATATATGCATTTTGTATTTTTCCTCTATAAGGAAATAATGCTAATCGTTATCTTTTAATATTTAATTATTTTGAAAATACTGTTAACATTTTGTTGTGCAAATATATTATCATCTCCCTTCTCACTTTTCTTGTTGAATATTCTTTTATATACTACAATTTTACTTGAGAATCTCACATATAGTCACAAAATTTTATATACACCTCCAAGTGGGTTATAGATTACCTGGGTAAGGCTGAGAACCCATGAATATAAGTTCTTTCATCAAGGAATGACATTATGAACATCATATGACATTATAACCTTTGGTCAATGATAATAAGAAAGCTTACATATCTTGATTCTGGTTTGCTTAATGTGTAAGAATTAGAAAAATAATATAAAAAATTAAGGACAACTCTCAGAGAACCAGTTTTTGCTATTGATTTCTTATTAAGATGCCATATTTGGATGCTCAAGGGAAGTCAGTTAAGTACTTTTGGGGCCAGCACTAGCCAGAAAACAATTTCAGTCACATAATTCTATGGTCCGATGAAGTACATGGGTGATTTTATTAATTAAAACATAATGAAGTTAGAGACATGTTTAAATATTCATTGAAACTCAGGAGGTTAATTAAAATACTCCATAGACATTTCTAGACTAATTAAAAAAAATAGAGAAAATTAACTGTTAGGTCTAATTGAGGAAGCAGAATACTGAGAGAAATATTAGAAAAACAAGATCAGCTTATTAATGTTCTTAACATGCTTCAAATTTATATAGTAAGTATTGTTCTCTTAATATCTAACATAACACATTTGATAACATTACATATTTAGAAATGTGTTTTGTTTTGTTTTTTCAAGTTATTAGAAAACCAAATATTCAAAATATCAAGATTCCCTGATAGAGAATTAAATTCATTTATATATTATTTGTAAATATTACACTATCGGAGTCAAATTATGAAATATTTTAGGATCCCATTTATAGATTTTGACAATGCTGCATGAAGACTCAACTTCCCTAAGTACTAGTTAAATTATACTGAGCAACTTACTTAACATGTTCAAGCTGTAGTATTTTTTTATAGATCCGTTGTAGATAATGGATAATGAATGTTAATCATTTAGCATAGTACTTGGCAAATAATAAATGCTCCATAACTTTGACCTTTCATAATTACATAATAATCATCTTTGTAAATATTGTAGTTATTGTTCTCAATGCAGTTGCATTTGGTAATGTACTTTCAAAGTGTTAAAGGGGATTTTCTTTGTCTATATGCTGTTATATGATGCTTCTACTATTAAAAACAGAGCAGATATTTAGGGAGTGGTTCTCTAGGACACAAAGCAAATCAGTGAAGAATGAATTATAAAGCTGGAAGGGGAAGAAAGAACATTTTTGCAACATAATCCCCTTCAGGAATATTTGTTAGTATGCAATCTTTATTTCATTAATTTTGATTGACAGCTCTTAGTACATACACTAAACAAAAGATGTTTAAAATGGCCTAGCTTTAAATTATATTGAAGGAAATTTTCTAAAGAGAAAAAATTTAATATATTGTTATAAATTGTATGAAATTTTTACTCATAAATTTATTATTCCCTAAGGACCACTTTTATTATTTTATGCAAAGATGAAATACATTACTTTTTTCTCATCTTTCACTATTGCTAAATTTTGTTTTTAGATATTAATATTTCACAACAAATTGACTTATAATAATTTTATTGAACCATTCTTTATATTTTAGTATTTAAATTTGATTTATTTATACCTTAAGTTTAGATACATTATCTTAAGAATATCATCAACCTTAATTTTCATTGCTTAGAATTTATCCGTTTAATTTTTATGGTATTTTCACATCTCTGCATAAGTTTTGTTGCTGTAGATTTCCTATACTGTTTTTCCCCTTCAGTCTATTCTTTATTTTAAAAGAATAGTTTTGTTTTTATCTATGTAGATTTCTTCATCTTTCTTCTTAGAACACAATTGTTTCCATTTTAAAATTATGACAAATTAGTGGAAACTATATTGACTTTCATGTAAAAAAAGATGCTTTGTGACTTGTTATACTTAACTACACAACTAATTTGTATTGGCTTTGGTGTTTTTTGCTTGTTTCAGGATCATTGTTGCTCATGTTCTCTGCCTTTAACCTAAGCAATCTATATTTACGTTCAATGTTGCTTTCTTTATAACACAATCAATTTGTGACTCAAACTGGCATTAGGACGAATAGATGAGTATTTTAACACAATTATGTTCATAATAGTAACTTAAGCAACAAAGCTTTCTTGAGGTAAAAATTAGTCCTCTGATGATTACTTCCATGGCTCTTATTATATGGCATTATCAAACTTTTCCCTTGGAAAAGAAATTAATGAGCATTAAGAGTTAGTAAACTAAGAATAGATCATAAATGTTTTCACTACACATACATACGCACACACACACACACACACACACACACACATACATACACACAAAGTAACTAAGTGAGATGACGGATGTGTTAACTATCTTATTGTGGTAATCATTGTGCAATACACACACACACACACACACACACATATATGTATATGTATAAAATCATTACATTATATACCTTAAATTTACATGTTATATTTTAATTATATCTTAATAAAGCAGGAAAAATAAATAAAATTGTTATTAATATGTAACAAATGAGTTCATAAGAGAATTTAAAAAAATATAATTCATAAAATAATCAAGTAGAACATAAAAAAATATTACATAAATGAAGAAATTGAGATGGTTTTAAAAACATACTAGACATGGCAGAAAAAATATATTTAAACAGAAATAAATGTTCTTTGTAAATATTCAATTAGATAATATGTGGAATGAAGCATATACAGGGGAAAAAAAGGACATAAAAAAGTGGAAAAGATATATGAAATACAGACGAACAATCCAGGATGCAAGTAATTTTAGTCCTAGAACAAATAGTGCAAGGGCAAAATTAAATGAGAAGCAAGTTAAAGACATTTCAAAATTAATGAAAGAAAAAAAAAACCCTGTGAATTACTATACAGAAAATCACATATAATAGCATCATTTAAAAATACCTTAAAATCATAGATATAAAGCTAAAGAAGTCACCATACTGTCAAGTGCCTCATAAGAATACTTTAGTCAATGATGGACCATGTATATGACAGTGGTTCCCTAAGATTATAATGAAGCTAAAAAATTCCTATCACCATAGTTAAAAGCCGTTGTAACTTCATAGTGCAAGTGTTACTCATGTTTCTGTGGTGATGATCATATAAACAAACCTACTGCCTCTGCCAATGGTATTAAAGTATAACATAATACCTGATAATGACAATAAACAACTATTACTGGTTTGTGTATTTGCTACACTATACTCTTTATCATTATTTTAGAGTGAGTCTTTCTATTTATAAAGATGTTTGCTGTAAAATAGTATGCTCTATAATGCTGGCAGCAGCCTCATACAACTTGCGTTTACTGTCTCTTGATTTCATCATTTTCTCTTGTGCCTTATTTAATCTCATGTTGTTTTGTTTATCATGGCCCTTTAATATATGAAATCCACTACCAATGTTGCCAGTAATAATCACATCAAGTGATTGACCTAAAAAGAAAATTAAAAATGGTTAAAGACTAAAAAAGTGGAAAATCAATGAGGATTATTGCTCGCCAGTAAGGCATGTACAGGCATGGCCCATTCCACCATAGCTACAATCTTAAAAAACATAAAGAACTTTAACATTTCATTAAAAATATTTTTTTTTAAATGGGAAAAATATTTAAATAGACACTCCACCAAAGAAGATATACAGGTAACAAATAAGCCCATAAAAAGATGTTCAACAGTAGCAGGAAAATAAAAATTAAAACCACAAAGAAATACCTACACACTGACTAAAAGAGGCTAACATTAAAAAGGCTGACTGTATCAACTGTTGGCTATGAAATCTCCTATACTGCTGGTGGGAATGTAAAATGCTACAACCACTTTGAAAAACAGCTGACAGTTTCTTGAATATTTAACCCAGAGCCTACCATATGATTTCAGTCCTAGGTATTTATCTACACAATGGAATACTGATCAACAATTATAGTGAATGAACTATTGATGCACACTGCGGCACAACTGTCAAAATAATTATGGTGAATAAAAGAAGCCAGGCAACAAAAAGTACATACTGTATGTTTCTATTTACATAAAATTCTAGGAAATGCAAACTAATGTATAGTGACATAAAGCACATTAGCAGTTCTTTGGGACTGCAGAAGAAGGAACTGAAAGTAGATATTACAAAGAGACAAGAAAATTCTGGGTGATGATGGTTATGTTTCTTACCTTGATCTTGGTGATGTTATCATGGATGTATGCCTATGTTAAAACTTAACAAACTGTATATTTTAAATATATGCAATTTTTTGTATGCCAGTTACTTCTTAATAAAGCTGCATAACATTAAAAGCAACAAGACTGACAAAAGTTTGAAAAGGACCTTTATCAGACTTGGAGAAACTTCCAGTGATCTGGGTCGAAGACCGGATAGAGAAGTATATCACTCTCTGGGCACCGTGACAATCAAGGCCAAAGTAAAAAGCTTGCGAAGTCGAAGAAAAAAAAATCTAGACCCAACTACAATGTTGAGTTTATTACTAGCTCTGGGTGATTTGATCAGTTCAAGAATCATTATTCATTACATAATATGAAAGTGAGTGGTGTGTCTGTGAGAGCTGATGAGAAGGCAGCTAAAGAATTTTTGAGAATTCTAGATAAGCTGATTGTGGAGCAGAATTGCTTCCCAGTGCAAATATTCAACATGGATGAAACCTCTCTTTTCTGGAAATGGATGCCTAAAAGGACTTTCATCTATAAGGAGGCTAAGTCAATGCCAGGATATAATGTCTGTGTGACTGCAGAATCTATGCTTTTTCAACTGAGAAATGAAACAATGAGTATTAGAACGTAAACATTTGCCCTGCCAAAGATATGCTTCATCCTAACCTCCACCTTTGGAGGCATTTCTCCAGCAATGTGTAGTTACAGTAAAAAGAGCATCACGGCTCTTTTGAAGCAACATTTATGGAGTACTCATACAAATATCTTCTCATGCCTATTAATAACCGGTGTTATTAATTATCCAACATACTCTCTGCATAGATCTTTCTTCCTGCCCTAATGATTATATTATTGTGGTTAACTATCCTTGCATTAAATTTGATCTTTCTCATATTTTTTTCCAAATTGGATTTTTAATTTAGGAAACTAATTGTGATGTGAATGGTTTGATGTCTACACAAATTTCTTTAAAGTTGTGCTTTAATATTGTTTTACACAATTGTCTGTGTAGCACCTACTAATTGGCAGTCATACAATTTCTAAGGATTAACACTGGTTATTATAGGAAGGTTTACTGTCTTCCTCATTCTTAGTCAGAGTTATAGTTCTGACAGGGTTTCATGTTAGACAGCCATAAGACTTATACATGACCTTAACATTCAAATTTAATCTAAAGATTCAATTTGACACGACTAAACTGTCAATGCTCCCCAATAGATACTATTTTCCAATCATAGCATTAAGTTATCTGAAGTTGTATTATTTTTTGTCCCTTCTAGAGCTAGAATATAATGAGGCATGATGTCAAGGCTGTTGAAAGAGTTGAGGGTGTTGGAATTTTCAAATAATTTAGGGGAAAATAATTTGGGCCTCATGCCATGAATTCTCACAGAAACAAACAAACATTTTTAGGTTTATATTTTAATTTTTATGGCTGATAAACATTTGAGGTAGTGATAGCCTTTTCCTAATTACTACTGAAATAAGATATTCTGTTTTCTATATGTTAAATAGCATGCATGGGCTTGTCAAAGCAATTGTCTCCTAATTTTTATTTTGAATATGGAATGGTCTCTTTCTATTTTTGGCTATCCATTCATTTCAAATTCTGAAAACTTTTTAAATTGTAGAATATAATATCTTATAATTTAAAAGAGTCTCTACAACAAAGCATTTCACAGAGATACTTAAATCACAACACTGCAGTCAGGTTTACTGATGAAAGTATTTGGGCCAAAATGTAATCAGGAATCCAAAGGGTCCACTTGAACTTTTATGAATTGTTTTTTGTTCTATTTGGAGGCTATATTTAGAAAATATATAAGATGTCTGAAAAACTACCTTAGTCTTCAGAGGAATCCCAGGATCAGGACAAGTATTCCCCCATAGAACAATATTTTTATTATAGCCTAAGAAATATTTTTTAAAGAAAAAAATTTGAAAACTCTAATTACTATGTTTATTCTCAGATTTTTACAACTTAAAAACAAATATGTATTCCTCCTTTATATAAGTCATTCTAAGAATGTCTTTTGTTGACTTAGAGATTGAAATAAGTCACAGAACTGTTGGGCATCCTATATGGCCAGCATAGCTAGTGCAAACACAGGGAAAAGCTCATGATTGATCCTGATGTCTTGCCACATCATTTTGCCACCTCACAATAAACATCATCTGTTGTACCTATGTCACCATTCATGCTTATACCATATCCAATTTTTATAAACATTTTTCTGAGCACACATGCAATATATATAGTTACAATTATAGTATGGTTATTTAGTTATTTCTCTTAAGGATTGCATGGCTAGGAATCTGGGAAAACTGAAGCAAAGGAGAAAACAATTACATAATCACTACAATAGAGGGAAACCCAAACCCAAAGTCCTTTTGTAACTCAATCCCCAAATAGGGTATGTATGGGCTATCACAGGGAAGATGACTTGAGAGCTGAAGAAATCAAGAATTGTTTGCAATTTGGCAGATGAAGAAAGAATGAATAAACTAAGAGCATTGCTAGGGAAGGGCTCTGTTTGTAAACTCACAGGAGTTCAGGCAATTAATTATGTGTAAATTATTATTTGAAACAGATAACGAGCTAGGACAAAAATGGGAGCATTTTATGACTTGCCAAATATGTTATTTCATTTCAGAAATTATTCAGGAACAATTTATTGACTTTATTCAGGAGAGTAACAAGCATTCATATATTTCCAGATATTCTGTATTAATTTCTACTTTTTCCATTTACTCTTAGATCTAGTTATTAGCATATAATCAGTAAGGAGTTATGTGTCCCTTTGTCAATTGCTATCTGTGTTTTTTGAAATGCCTTAAAATTTACAAGGCTGATTTTCTAATGGTATAAATGATGAGATTCTGATAAATATTCAGTGGTTTGGAGCAACTGGATGACTTTACCACAAACTAGCTCAATCAAAGGTAGGTTACCTATTTTGCTCACCCATGTGGCCAGCCCTACTTTTACACTTACATGAAAGATATAAGGGTGGTGTTGGATAGACTCCTAAAATCAGTTTATATTATTGAATCTTAGACATTAAGACCCATTCAATATTTTGATTACCATGTAGTCAAATGAAAAGGAACAGGAGAAATAAAAAGTGAAAGTAAATGAATTGAAAATGCTTAGCTCTTGTATTCATTGCATTGGAAAGATTTCTGTATTAGACCACAAGAAAATAATATAGCTTCTGATGATTATTAAGTACACAGTTTAAACGAGGGGAAAAGAAAACTCTCCAAATAAGGTAACATAAGGGAGGGAAAATAATTTTCTTCTATCTTTCTGAATTCTTGGCTGAGACCCCTATAATAAGAGACATATCTACAAAAGAAAAACAATTTATTAACATGTATACCTCATATATATATATGAGAGATGCCCAGAGAAAATAACTCCCTGAGGTGGCTTAGAATTCAGAATTAAATATCATCTTAACTGGGAAAGGGAAGGAGGGAATAAGGTTCTTAAGGGAAAGTAAATGATTTGTAAGAAAGATGAATAGGCCTTTAGAATGGATGTGTGGTATGATCATTTTGACAAAGTCTGTCTGGGTCTGGTATCGACTTCTACTTTCTTCTCTCAAGATGAGAGTCCGTCTTCTCTAATTGATGAAACTTCTAGGGAGGGCATTTTAGACAACTAAGTTTCTTTTAGAGGATCTGTCTTTAGGCAAATAGGGGAGTTCAAAGAAAGCTTCTGCCAGCATTTGCTGTTTTTCAAGTACCTACAGCTCAAAATAATTGATATACCAAAGCAGCATATTTTGAAGTGGCATATCCTGAACTCCTCCAGTGATACTTTGGGGTGGCATATTCTGCTACCCATCAGTGGTTTACTCTGCTGGTTCTTATGCATGAAAGGACAAAATATTTTCAATATAGTTTCAATATGTACTGTGAATATGAAGGAAAATAATTTTATATTTGTTGTTTCAAATTTTAATATTGACTGGAACTATAACAAAATATGTAAAATTTAATAAAAATATTTTATAGCTGCTATCAAGTATAAATACAACATGGAAATACATCCAAGCTACTAGAAAAAAATACAATTCTTTATTTTAATTTGTATAGTGAAAGAACATTAGAAAACAGTCACAGAAAACATTGAAAATGAATATAATGAATAAGTTCTCTAATAGCAGAATTATAAAAGAAATTATTCAGTTCACAAAAGCAGTAATTGACTCTTCGAAAACAATGACTGTTAAATGAGCACCAGTTTGAGCTAGCATGAAGATTTTATAAAGAAATGATATATCCATAATAGCCTCTGTTGGGGAAAAAAATATTTTAATTTTGTTTGTGTGTTTTATTCAGAATTTGACAATGGTTTAAACATTATAACAAAAAAAAATTCACTTGAAATATGTCTAGTGTAATAAACTAAATTTTAATTTAAAAAATTAAATAATTTTAATTCTAATATAAAAACTAATGCAGTGTATTATGGGCTGAACTGTATTTCCCCAACATTTATATATTGAGCTCCTTTCTCAGTATCTCAGAGGGTGATTGTATTTTGAGATAAGCCCTTTAAAGTTAAAATGAAACAGTAGTGGGCCCTAATTCAGTATTACTGTTTTTCTAAGAGATTGGAACACAAAAACACACATACAGGGAAGACCATGTGAAGTCATAAGGAGAAGAGAGCCTTCTACAAGCCAAGGAGAAAGCTCAGTTTGAAATTAACACTGATGACACCTTGATCATGGACACCTAGCCTCCAGAACTGTGAGAAAACAAATTTCTGTTATTTAGACCATTCAGTCTGTAGTACTTTATAATGGAAGCACTTACAAACTAATAGAGAGTATAAAATGTATTTCTGTTAAATGCAATTTTATAACTTCATGGGACTGCATTTTACTTTAATAACTGAAAATTTAAGCTCCAAATTGGGATGTGCTATACATTTAAAAAAAACACACTGTATTTCAAAGCCTGCCTTTGTAAAAAAAATAATAATATTAATAAAATAAAATATATGTACTTTTTTGTAGTAATTATGTGTATAAACCACTTTTTTCCTTTTTTTATGTGACTTTTTTTTTTACCTTTTTAATGTGTCCATGAGAAAACTTTTAATTGCTTAAATCTCTATATTATATTTCTATTGGAAAGATGTGTTCTAGGTATTCCTCTTTATATAATATAAGATAAAAGGAATACAAACTAGAAGAGTAAGGATAAGCTCAAATCACATATTTTTAGGATTAACATAGGTCTTAAAGTAATATCTCACCACTAATTTGAAGTGTTTTCATCATACACAGATGCTACCAAATATATCTCATTTTTTTAAAAACTTTTCTCTGATCCAGACTGATGGTCACTATTTGTATTTTTCTATCATCTTTTTCTGATATACATTGTAAAAAGATTTTAAATATCATGTTTCTTATTTTTAATCAAATAATTAAGCTTGAAAGATTTTCTATTCTAAGCCTATTATTTGTTTCTAAATATAAGAGAATAAATTAATATATGAATGGGATTTTACATGTCTGTTTGCCAAAAAACAAATAGTATATTTTCTTTAATTATTTAAAACATCAAGTGTCTATGTAATTATTCCCTTATTATAATTATATCCTTCAAAAATAGTTCAAAATAGAGTGACACTAAGCTTTTATGCTAACATAAAGGCCTAGTAGGAAATAACTATGTTTTAAAAAAAATAGTCTTTTAATTTTAAACAGAAAAAGTTAATCATTTAAAAATAAAAGACCTAAGAACAAGCTTTAAAATACAGTTTTTAAAAACAAAATATTACCAATCATAGTCCATTTTCAAAACTTCTGAATAAAAGGCAAACATTTGAAATTCTCAGAATAATTCATATATAGGTTAATACTTTTTTAATTCAGGAAATGTCTCAATTAAAATAAGATAAAATACTAAGTATTAGCTCTTTCTGCAGGATAATCTAGTAAAATATCATTAACATTAACATTTATCCAGTTATTGTTAGCAAGTAGACCCATGTAAAATATTCCAAGCAAGTATACCTCATAATCCCTGTGACTCTCTACTGTATTAATCAGAAAGTTTGCCTTCACTCTTCTTCATAAACCTCACACACTGGTCTGTTCTGGGCCCATTGAACATTTCAAATTGATAAATCAGTTATAATGAGTTCTGGTTTACAGATGCAGCCTTGAGGTCTTTTAACACATTTCCTGAAAAGATCACCAGACATTAGGCAGGTAGTAATTCAATAATTCATTACTCTGATGTCTTCTTGGAAACTCAGGAATTATACCTATATGTCTGAATATTCTGAAAATCTCCAAGTAAATACCTTATGCTTCAGAACATTTAATAATGTTTTAAACAAAGCATATTTAAGGTTTAGTTGCATTGCCATGAAATAAATAAGGGGAGAGCCTGGCATGGAAAACAAATTTGTTAAAATTCATTAGTCCAGAAATTACTTAAGTCTATTTTTGTGATTCTATCTTACAAAGTCCCAAGACCTATCTACTGTTTTAGACTCAATAGTAGTAATGTGACTTCATGAACAAAATAATAACACATAAGCTATTTGGCAAATAATAAATGTAAAATTATGAGACTGAGAGAATATTTTCTTAAGAGGATTCCTTGAGGGTAGTGATGTTGGCACTTATTACTCTAGTTGAACTACCTCAGAACTGGCTGTAAATGGTATTGGATTCATATTTATATTTTATTTAACTTTTCACAAATGTCTTATTTTTATAATAATAATTTTTAATCACAATATTTTCTATGAATGTAAATGCTTTAAAAAAAGTTATCAGTTGTGTTATGTACTTTTACTGTCAAACGGTTTATTTGTAGTTTAAGAAAAGGGGGAATGCAGTTAATGAAATAAGTATTCTGTGATCAATATTTATATGTTGGGATGCAAAATTTGATAAAATTTTTGATAAAGTGTAATACTATTTCAGCTCTAAGTATATGCATAGCTCAAAGTGAAGGGATAAAAAAGATCTTCCACACAGTGGAAAGCAAAAGAGAGCAGGAGCACAGAAAATAGACTTTATGCTCAAAATGGCAAAAGAGACAAAAAGATCATTGTATAATGATAAAGGGAACAACCATTGGAAAGGTATAACAATCATAAATATATATGCACTAAATATCAGAGCACCTAAATATATTAAACAAATAACAGATCAGAAGGATGAAATAGATAAAAACAATAGTTATGGAGGCCTTCAATATCCCACTTTCAACAATAGAAAGATCATCCAGACAGAAAATCAGTAATAATTATTAAATTTGTACCATACTATAGACCAATAGGACCTAACAGACATGTGAACATTCAATCCGACAGCAACAGAATACACATTCTCTCAAGCATACATGGAACATTCTCTGTAAGAGAGTACATGATAGACCACTAAACAAGTCTTAGTAAATTTAAAATTAAATTCTTACCAAGCACATTTTCCAATGGTATGAAATTAAGAAAATTAGCTCAATATCTGTAATGAATATAGAGGCGAAACTTCTCAACAAAATATTAGCAAACTGAATTAAATGGTACATTAAAGGGATGAAACTGGATCCCTATCTTGTACCACTCACAAAAAATAACTCTAAATGGATTAAAGACTTAAATGTAAGACCCAAAACTCCTAGAAAAACACATAGGGAAAAAGTTCCTTACATTGGTCTGGGCAATGATTTTTTAATATGATACCAAAAGCACACACACAAAAAAGGCAGAAATAAGTGGGACTAAGTCAATTAAGAAACTCTGCACAGCAGAAGAAATAAGCAACAAAATGAAAGGCAACCTATAGAATGAGAGAAAATATTTGCAAACCACATATCTAATAAGGGGTTAAATATCCAAAATATATAAAGAACTCATACAACTCAAAACAAAAAAAAAAAAATCTGATTTTAAAATGGGCAAAGGAACTAAATAGACCTTTTTTCAAAAAAGACATACAAAAGGCCTAAAGTATATGAAAAGTTTCTCAACATCTCTAATCATTATGAAAATACAAATCAAAACCACAATGACATATCATCTCACACCTATTAGAATGGCTATCAACAAAAAGACAAGCAATCGCAATCGTCGGCAAGGATTTAGAGAAAATCCTTGTTGGGAATGTAAATTGGTACAGCCACTATGGAAAACAGTATGGAGGTTTACCAAAAAGTTAAAAATAGAACTACCATATGACCCAGTAATCTCTCTTCTGGGTATTTATACAAAGGAAATGAAAACAACATCTCAAAGATATCTATATTCCCATGTTCACTGCAGCAGTATTCACAATACCTGAGATATGGGAACAACCTAAGTGTCCATCAATATAGGAATGGATAAATGTGACGTGATATATTTATATTGATATTATTCAACCATGAGAAAGAAGGAAATCTTGCCATTTGTGACAACATGGATAACATGCTTGAAGGCATTATGCTAACTGAAATAAATCAGACAAAGACAAATTCTCTGATATAGTTATATGTGAAATCTCAGAAAGCCAGACTTGTAGAACAGATAATAGAATGGTTGGTTATCAGGGGCTGGAGAGGGCCGGGGGCCGAATGGGGAGATGTTCATCAAAGGGTACAAACTTCCAGTTAGAAGATACATAAGTTCTGTAGGTCTAATATATAGCATTATGAATATAGTTAATACTATATTATATACAAGAACGTTGCTAAGAAAGTAAGTTTCAAATGTTCTCACCACAAAAAGAAATGTAATTATATGATTTGATGGAGGTATTAGCTAATGCTATGGTGGTAATGAAATTATAATGCATAAGTATATCAAATCACCATATTGTGCATCTTAAACTTACAGTGTTATATGTCAATTATATCTGAATGAGATGGGGGGGGGGATAACAGAAACAGAAAACAGAGTTGTGTGGAATTTGCTTATTTTTATTCCTAATATATTCTATGTGAAAGAGAAAGGAAATTATATTATTTTACCTCCCTTTTCACAGTAGAAATATACTCAGAGTTAGGAAAAACCCATTTTACTGGTAAATTGAATCATAATTTAATGCATTAAAGGTGCTCACTAAGGGAAGCATACAATAAATGTAATGGAAATGACCACCTCTTCTGAAGATTTGAATTGTATACACTCTGAATTTCTCAAAGCAGAGCACATCCATATTTCTATTAATCATTCATTAAATATAAAATGATTCCCATGCTAGTGAAAACAGGAATACCTAGGGGGTAATTGTTTGAAGTTTCAGGCTTTCCTGACTTTAATTCTGTGTTCACATGTCCTCTAGGAAAAGAAGTTATAATTATGAAAATTGTGACACATTCTGTCAACTTCTCATTCATTAAGGAATTGATAAATTATGATACATAGGACTTTAAGGCTTTTTAGAGGAAAGATACTCTTGATGCTGTGTCAGAAGTGAGTAGTGATTTCTTTAATCTGATTCCTAAATAAGAAAGGTGAAATGAAGGATACTTCAGTCAGAAGTATACTCATTGGTTAAAGCATGGGTAGTGGCCAGAGCCAATCACCTTTAGAGTGAGAGTAGTCTAGGGATCTAAGAGACACTTCCGCCAGGTGCTGTGGGAGTCGGGGCAGAAACTCTCCTTTGTGGAGCAAGTGCTTTTGAAGTTCCTGGGAATTTTATGGATGTCAGTTTTGAGCTGCAATTTCAAGAAGGCATACTTGTAACTGGAACAAACAAACAAAAAATAATAATAATAATAGGAATTGATTCCTGTGCTGAACCTCACTCCCTTATCCTTCTTTCTGTATTAACTATTGTCATAGCAAATGACACAAAGTTGGATCACACACTGCACAGCTTTTCTATCTGACAGTACTGATCATTAGGCATGTATTACAACAGTGTATTCTTTACTTAGCTCTTGTGCCCCTCCCTTTCCCTCACCTCCTTCCATTATACTTGTTAGTCAATCTCTGCATATGGTCACTATTGGTATATGAAGGGGTGGTGTCTGGAGATGGCTCCTCTTCTGCGTAAAGGACCCTGCTTCAGTTCTAGGGGTGTTAGTTTGCCCCCAACTGCATATCATCAAATGCCCCATGACCTGCTCATTTTTATAATTCTTTCTTCTTTGAGCCTGGAGTTACTTTGGAAAATTCTTATACTTATATCTCATGGAGTTCTATCATCCATTTAGCTCAGAGTTGAAACCTGGGCTCATTAGTCTCGCTCTTCCTTACAGTACAATCCCTTCTATTCCGTATGCTGATGCTCTTTAACCGATAGGCAGTTTGATTTCCGCATTTCCTATTTTTCAGGACTACACATTTATTTTGGTCTCGTTTTCACATTATTTTCATCATTTCAATAGGATTTTGGAGAAAAGTGGAGTAAATATTTGAATGAATCATCTTTGAATAATATAATCAAAAACACTTTATATTAGATTTAAAAAGAACAGCACCATTGTTTCCTCAGTATAATTTTCTACTAGCACATATGTAACCTACACTCTCAAATGATATTTTTCACTTTAACCAAAATACAAAGCAAACTACAATATAAAATATTTTATGAGATACTACTTTAAATGAAAAAAAAAGTATTTGGGAAAACATACATGAATATCAGGTCCATTATCAATTTTCCCAGAAACAGGTCTATCTTGGGATCTCATTATGGAAAATTAATTACTTATCGCAATATTAGACATTGCACATCTTATACAATATGTTCATCAACATGACACACCTATAGTATATCCTTAAGGCATGCATTCTTTTGAACATCTATTTATTATGACTTAATAACATATTATTAATTCACCACACAGTGTAGTCTACTCTTTCTCAACTCAGCTGGGCTGTAAATATTGACTGGTTATTTTTCTGTGTGTTCAGATTCTGCTCCCAATCCAATTCCCCATAACTGCATTCCTAGGAAGGAAATGCATTAACAGTACACACATTTTAATTATGATTAACTCTGAACACTGATGAGTTGAACTCTTGAGAATTTAATTATTATATTTATCTTCAGATGGAAAATATTCAGTTACAACTGAAACATATAATTTATACTTGTATTACATTTTCCTAAGTTACATTGGAGCAAGAGAAAAGGTAAAAGAATGAGTGGTTTAGGTTTCGAAGAACTTTTTTCCCTATGCTAAGGAACGTATACTTTATAATGTAATTAGTAAATATTTTTAGGGACTGAGAGAATTTCTATTAACTGTATAAGCTGCTGTCAAAAAGAATTGACCTTACAGAAATATAGTCCGATATATATCTTAGCACATATATAACGCTAAGTTTATTTACACTTAAGTTATTAAACTATATGAAATAATATAATCCTCAAAATGACCCTATGAAGTATGTGTTACATTTATCTCCATTTCACTGAGAAGGCAGAGGACCAGATACTACAACTAGTTGGTACCAGAGTTAGATTTGAACCCAGGCAACCTGATTCTAGAGTCTACATTCTTTGTTATCATACCATGATGCCTCTATCGTTTTGTAAATAATGGTTTAAATTCAGAAATAATTTTTCTAAATAAAATGTCAGAACAATACATAATATTAGTTGGAACTTGTATTTGATTCATCTGTGTATAGTTGTTGACCCTCGAATTACTACAAACTAATGTCCATTTATTTTACAGGCTTCTAGCCTGGTTCTTATCTATCTCTCCAGCTTCACCCCTCAACTTTCTTCTATGTGTGTCTTTGCTTCAGTCATACCTAGAATGTCATATTATCCTTATGCTTCTCCTCAGCCTCTGCTATGGCCTGCCTGGAAAGCATGGATTTTTAATATTTATTCATAAACATTTCTATACATTATTTACTGACCTTCAAGATTGAGTTGATGCCTTTCTCTTTTGTGCCCCATATGTAGAGTATTATCGTATTGCCTGTAAAACTTTGTTGCACTCATCTTTTTTCATGTATCTGTCTCTATCAATTTTACTTTGAAAAAATGAGGGCTGGAAATCTGTCTTATTACATTTTGTATTTCTAGCACAGTTCCTAACACAAATTGGTAGGCAATAGCTTCTGGTCTAATGCATGAACAAATGAATGAATGTATGTGTGATATATATGTCGGGGACACTGTCACTGAAACATAATAGAATGCTCCAGTGTGCAAATACAAAACATGGATTATTGATGGTACCTGTCCTAGTTTGGCCGAAAAGGTTTATCCCCAGTGATGTTATTTATGCTAGGAAAGCTCAAACAGCTTTACAATCCCTTTTTGTTTGTAAGGTTCTTTTAACTGGGGAGAATAACTGCCAAGATAATAATTGTTACTTACTTGTAGCATCATGGACTCACAGAACATGGACAGTCATTTCTATCACTGTTTTAGTCATCACTTTTCCCCTACTACTGGAAACTGACACTACCAGGAGAAAGGCAGAAACTGGTTTTGTAATCCCTGGCCATTCTCATTCTTCTATAATCTTAGGCAAGAACAGAATAGTAAAAGAATGTTCCTGAAAGTCAAGAAACTATCTTGGATCTGCTACATGTGTGTATTAGTCTTGCTCCAGCTAAATTCAATTTAGAACTCTGAATTTCTAACTACTAGAGAATTTTTGTCTCATCAAATGAACTTCTGGTAGATTATTTCTTCTAACAAGGTGAAAATAAGCACATGATAGTTTACACAGTAAAATTAAGTAGTTTTTAATCAAAGAAATGGATAATTGATAGATTCTTATATAAAATTGCTAAGTAGAAAGTTTCTTACTTGGAAAAACTTCACAAAATTTTAGCCTAATGTATATAATGTAAAATTTAGGGTCCTTATATTTCTTGATCAAAACAAAACATAAAACTGAGAACTTAGACTTTATGGTAAAATAAAAATTCCAAGGCTATTTTCATACAAATGGAAGCGTTAAGTAAAGTGTTTTGGGCAAATATCAACTTAGTTAATTACAGTTTGCCTTTTTAAATTCTGGTGATTGTTAAAAGTGAAGTACTTTAGGAAAAAACTTGTTTTTACTAAATAGTGATTTAGGAGACTTTGAACTAAAATTAAATCAACAATAATAACTTCTAAATGCCAGATTTCCAAATCCATATCAAAATAATTGGTTATTACTGGGATAGTGCGATATCACTATCTCAGAGTACTTATAAATTCCTCCAACCTCATTTTAATTGAACAAAAATTTGAATCTAACACTTATTTTGTTTCACCTTCAACCACTACTTTTTATTTAATTTATCATCAAACATTGAAAGGACAAGTTATGGTTACTTATTTCTCTTCTTTTATTCCGCAGTGAACAACTATTGGGCTTCATCCTCTGATAGTCACAGGAAACACTGACACTAATATCACCAATTCCCACATGAGTGCTAACTACAGTAGCTTTATAATGAATTTTATTTTGCTCAGTTCATATATTTTTTTTCAAAATTTACTTTTTCCTGGTTGTATAACATTACTCATTCCTATCATTTTAGATAAGACAGAATAGGCCATGTTTCATGAGAAAAAAAAAAAAAACATTGAAATATCAGTGGATTAAAATGATTAGACACTTTTGTTCAAGCCAATTTTGATGTGGGTAGCTTGGGGAATTTTCTATATCTTGGCTCTGTACCACCTGGAGCATTTGGTCTCCCAGTTTGTGGTAACAAGGGAGAGAGCAAAAGATGAAACATGTTGGCTCTTGATTTCCTCATTGCTCAGTCCATTGGCCAGCATTATTCAAATGGCCCCAATCCAACTTCAAAGAATTATGTGGTGACATATTTGGAGGACACTAATTGTCTCTGCTATGCTTGGTTTTTATTCTACCCCATTAACCACCCCTTTTTCATTTTCCAGTTCTTCACTCATAACACAAGTCCATTTTCAGTCATTTTTTTCAGACTGAAAATATTTGCAGAGTGACTCAATTCCTTTATTTAGATTAATATCTGTATTCGAATGAATCCAAATTATTTGTCCCTGACTTTTGCCATTTTTCTGAAGTTTTGACATGTATTCTCATATCTTGCCATTGTCATAACCTGAAAATGCCACATGTAGCTCAACAAACTGAAAATGTTTAAGACTGAAATTATCTTCTACATCCCAAATTTTCTCTTCCCTTTTGTACACATTGTCACCCAGATAAACTTTTGTAGTCATAGTAAATTCCTCTTTCTTTCCCACTCTCCACAGCTATTAACAATTATAAGGTCTAAATTGCATGTAAACTTTTAATCCCTACTCCCAATTGTCATAGTTTAAGTCATCAGTTCTCATCTACACTGTCGAAAAATCCTCTTTAATCAACCTTCTTTCTCATTGTCTTCCCATTCTTGAGTTGTTCTGATTCATATGTGTTATGCTTTTATTAATTTTCTTAAATTTTTTCAGAGTGAACAATGAAGTTAAAGGAAGAAATGACATACTTCAAAGTGCTTTTTGTCTATGCTAAGGAATTTGCATTTTATCTTGTCAGAATGAATATTTTTGAGGGCATAAACATGAGTAGATTTTTGTTTTTAAAAGTATCATGTTGACAGAAATATGGAAGCTCTCTAAGATAAGAGAAAATCAAGGGAGAAAGAAAAATTGGGTGACTATTGCAAAAGACCAGGAGATATAGAGAGGCTGTGACTATTTTTCAATAAACATGTAGTTTGAAGTTCAGTATAATGTCAATGTTCTACAAGTTGAAAACCATCATTCCAAGATAATTTTTCATTATTCGTATTCATGTATTAAAAAAATATACCTTTCAGAACATAATGACTTTAAAAATAAAAACTCAGTAACAGTTAACCTATATAGCAGGAATTAATATTTCCTTTAAATCTAGCATTATGATGAGGTTCCTTGAAATAAATATATTTACTATAATTTTCTTTATAAAAATTACCTTCTTCTTCCAACAAAACTAATTAAGTCAGCTGAACTTGGCTATTCTTATAATATTCACTTTATAAAGATCATAGTAACTAAAAATGAAGTCATAAAATCTGAAGAAATTATTTCTAATTAAAATTTTAAGAAAGAAACTCAAAACCTTACACTTTTTTCCTTGCTATACATCCATTATTAGTCCGTGTATCTTCTCTTTTTGAAATTAATTAATTTTGTTAGTTTCAAAACCCTTATCTTTTTATAAAATTGATACATAGATTTAAATTTATTCAGTCATTGTTTTTGTAATGGGTAATTTAGGGAATATACTAAAAGGGGCCTAAATTCTTTTGGACATAGTAGAGCCTAGAAAGATTGCTGTGTTCCCTTCAAGAGAATGATAAAGATTGAAGAATATCTCTATCAGAACAATTTAAAAAATATATTAAGGTTAATAGAATCATAACTTTTATCAAAACAGCTGTCAGTTTGCAAAGTCTGAAATGGAAAACAACATTTAAAGGGCTAATTTAATAATAAATTTCAACATAATTCAAAGAGCTGTGTTAAAAGGAGGGTGGTTTAAAAAATAAAATGTTACAGATGGTACCTGTCATGAAACATTTATACATACATATTTTTTCTGTCATCAGAGCCATTCCTAAATGTGAGACTCTCCACAAGAGACTAGAAAGTTGTTTATGTTGATATATATACTGACCACACACACACACACACACACACACACACACACAGTTTTTAGAACAGCTGAATTTAGATATAATTAATACACAATAAGCTGTATTTATTTAAAATATATATTTGGTAACTTTGGACAAATATACACACACATAAAACATGTGTCACTATCAAGATAATGATTATATACATTCCTCTAAAAGTTTTCTTGCATTCTTTTTTAATCCCTCAGTTGTATTCCTCCCTGAACCCCCATTCATCCCCAGAAAATTACCATCAGCTTTCTGTCACTAGGGATGTTTAGATTTCTGAGACTTTTATATAAATTATATTAAAAATATGTATTCCGTCTAGTTTCTTTGCCTTGGCAAATTCTGAGATGTTGGTGCAGGTATCAACAGATTTTCACATTTTATTGCTTGCTGACTAGCATTCTATTGTAAGGACACACCACAACTTCTTATTTATTCATATATTAATGGGCATTTGGCTTGTTTCTAAGGTTTAGCTACTATAAATGAAAGCTGATAAACACATTTGTGTTTGTATAATACTTTGTATGGACATTTGCTTTCCTTTCTCTTGTGTTTAAAACCTAAGAGTGGATTACTTCATTATTTGGTAGACGTATGTTTAACTTTTCAAGATACTGCCAAACTGTATTGCAAAGTGGTTGCATCATTTTTCACTTCCACCAGCAGTATACAAGACTGCCAGTTCTCCGTATCCTTTATAACTCTTGTTATTGTTGTTGTTTTTCAATATTCTAATAGACTTGTACTGTTATCTCATTTTGTTTTAATTCTTATTTACCTAGCAACTAATAATATTGAGCATCTTTCATATACTTATTTATTATCCTTCTACCTTCTTTGCTAAAATACTTCTTCAAATACTTTGCCAGTGTTATCATCAGATTGTTCTTTTATTATTATTAAGTTGTGAAAGTGCTTTATATATTCTGGATACACATTCTTTATCAGATTTATGCTTTGCAAATATTTTTTCAGAGTGCTTTTTTAAAAAATTTTATTAACAGTACTTTTAGAAAAGCAGAGTTTTAAAATTTGAACTTCTCATTTTTGTTTCAATTATGGATCATTCTTTTTGTGTCACCCATAAGAAATCTTCACCAAATTTAGAGTAATTACTAGAAATGTTAAAAGAATAAGCTTTATAATTTTAGGGTTTGTATTTATGTCTGTGATCCATTTAAGTGCATTTCTGCATGTGGCTCAATGTATAGAGCAAAGCTCTTTTTTTTCAACTTACAAATACCTGGTTATTCTAGCACCATTTGTTGAGACATCCTATCTTTTCTCTATTTAATTATCTTTGAACATGGTTAAAAATTATTTTTACATGAAATTATTTGTACACTTTTATTTTTTATTGGCCTATATCTCTATGTAATACCAATACCACACTCTATAAACTGTAGCAGTAAAAGTAAGTCTTGAAAATGAGTAGTGTTATTTCTCCAATTTTGTTCTTCAAAGTTATTTTGGCTATTCTAGGAGCTTTTAATTTCTATTTGAATTTTAGAGTCAGCTTTACAGTTTAAATTGAAAAGCATGCTAAGGATATTGATTTGTATCACAGTGAATCTACAGATAAAATTGTGAGAATTGAAATCATAACAATATTAGTCTTCCTACCCAGATACTTGATCTATCTTCCCAATTATATAGCTTTTCTAAATTTATCTAAGCAATTTTTATTGTATCTAACTGTGTACAAATATTAAATATTTTTGTCAGTTTTATCCCTAAATATTTTATACATTTTATGTGATAGTGTGAGATAGTTATTTATATTTATGATTATTTGTTGCTTGTATATAAGAACACAATTAATTTTTGTATAGTTCTGACAACTTGGTAAATTCATGTATTCTTTAAAGTAGCTTTTAAACTATATACCCATGGATTTTCTACATAGACAGTTGTTATATTTGAATAAAGACAGTTTTGCTTCTTTTCTAGTCTTTTGTGTCTATTGTTTTTCTGATTTTTTATTTAATTGTTTTTTAATATGACCTTATTTTCTTTTTGCTGTGACTTGATGTTTCATTTGTCCTGTTCATTTCTGAAGGTGAATGCTGAGGTTATTATTTCTAAAACTTTCTTCTTTTCTAATAAAGTACAACAGTGTTATAAATTTACCCATATGTATTATTTTGTTAGCATCCCACAAAGGTTTATATAATGTGTTTTCATTTTTTGTGTAATTCAAAACACTTCTCATCTTGACTTTGATTTATTTTTTTTGATCTATAATTTTTTGAGAATGTTATTTAATTATCAAGTATTTGCATATTTTGAAGAATATTCATTTATTTATTTCTGATTTAGCTCATTTGTGATCAGAAAACATAATTTTATAGATCTGAATTCCTCTAAATTCATTATGTTTAGTTTTAATACTAAATGTCATGTATTGTGTTAAATGTTCTCTTGTACCTGCAGAGAATATGTAGTTTCTGCTGATTCTGTGGTGGAATGATTTATAAAGGTAAAATGGGTCAAGTTGGTAGATAGTCTTCTTATTGAAGTCTTAACTTGCTTTTTTGTCTGATTATTCAATTTACATTTAATAAAGGGAGATTATAATCTTTGAATTGTAAAATTTCTATTTTTTTATTCTCTCAATTTTTGCTTCATTTATTTTTAAACTGTGTTATTAGGCACAAGAACATTATAGATCCTTGTGTCATCTTGCTGAATCAACCTTCTTAACTTATTAATAACCTTCTTAATATTAGTAATATTCTTTTTTTCAAATTTACTTTGATATTAATATAAGCATTTTGGCTTTCTCTCAGTTTGTGTTAGCATATATCATTTTTCCATTTTCTTACTTTTAACCAATCTTTTTAATTTAAAGTGTGTTTATTATTGACAACATGTAGTTGGGTCTTTCTTTTTTATCTAGTCTAGCAATCTTTGCCTTTAATTGTAATGTTTAAAACATTTACATTTAATGTGAATATTTATAGGTTTAAATCTGTCATCTTATTTGTTTTTTATTTATTTGATTGTTTCTTTTTTCCCTTTTTCCTTTTTTTCTGTCTTCTTTTGTTTTGGTAATTTTTTATAATTATATTTGTGAGTTTGTTGACTTAGTTAAAACTTTATTTTGTTATTTTAGGGGCTACTTTATGGTTCATTTTTTACATCTTTAAATTATCAGTTTTCCTTCAAGTCATAATAAACTACTTCACATTTAATATAAGAATCTTAAATCGTATACATTTTCTACTATCCCAGATGTTATTTTATTGTTGTTAATATTGTAATCACACAGTGAAAACATATGTCAGCCTAATTTCACCACATAGAAAATCAAAAGCAATGCAAAAATGCTGAAGATTTTAACAAAGCAGGAAATACAATAATCAGCAACTATCAAAACTTGGAGGAGACCCTGAACAGCATAAAGAGCTTTGATTTGGAGCCAAAATGGATCTTCTCTTTTTCAAATCCAATCCCCTTCTCCTTATTGTCCTCATCACCATCCTACTCCTCCTCTTCTTTCTTCTCTTTCTCATATATTTTTAAAGTAATTTTAAAAGCGTTTTAATCTATCTTGGTTCTCAGAAGGATAAAATAATTTTTCTTAACACTATTCTCTCTTTTTAAATTAAAATTTATAATACTACAGACATAAACTTTCAATTATTATATTATTATTTAGTCCTTTGAATGATCTTAATAGTTCAGGTAAAATCTTTATCAAATAGAACTTTAAGAAAGTGTTTGAAAAAGAAATAGAAAAAAATTCAAAGAAAACTTGATCACTAACTTGCCAGTTTAATGGTAATATAGGCTCTTTATATGACCTCTTTAAGCATATGTATTTCAAATGAAACTAAATGAAATCTCAATTGCATAGATTTACAAATTCTAGAATTTCTATCAAAGAAATGTATGGCTATTAAATAGATAATTACATGTCTATTATTAAACCATAATCCACATATTTGTCATTTTGCCAGTTGTAAGAAAATAAAATATGGGAACAGTTACAAAAACAAATTTATTTTAGAAAGATAAGTTTTATTTCTGTTTAGCTGGAGTTATCTGTTACCAAGCTTAAAGAAAATGTAGTTGCAAAATGTTTACAGCAGTACCATCTTTGAGAGTTGAAAGAAATGGATGATTTAAAAACAAATCCTTTGTGTTGTATATTGGTTTGCACCTGTTTAAAAGTGATAGTCCCTTAATGCTTTAGAAAAACAAGGTAGTAGAAATGTAATTTAAATAAATGAATACAAAATGTGAGTATTTAATTTAAAAAAAATAACAAATTGCAGCATCAGTTTTTCCTTTCTGTTCTCTTCGTGCCTATACCTGCAAAGACCCCTGTGGTTTAAATAACCAGTGTGTGTACACTAATAAAAATCCCATTAAATTAAATGGCCAGTAGGCATGTAGAATGTCCTGTCGCAATTTCAGAAGACAGTTTGTTACAAGACACCCTGCTATGAACATTTTATTTTATCAGGGTTAAGAAAAACATTTATAAAATTTATTTATTTCTATTTTAAAAGTTTAGAAGATCCTGAAAATAGTGGCTTTATAATTTTTTTTTCATAGAATTGTTGGGTGGATGCCACATAGGCACTATGCAAAATACCCTATAGCAGATGTATATAATCAACTCAATCAGTCAGTAATTTTCATTCTCTCACTATTATTTCTTTCTTCCATTTGTGAGCAATAAAAGTGGCAATTCAGTGCATATTTTATTATAAGAAAGTGTTTACAGCATATACTATACATATGTTCTGACAGAAACCATTTCAGAAATATAGAACTATTTTTTCTTGCAAATATCCTCTGCCTTACTTTAATTCATTTACTTTCTAAATATGAACATGAGTTCACATTTTGTAAAGGTGCAACTTCTTTAACAGTTTCTGGTAGCACTTCTAGTAATGATCAAGGTAATACTAGAAAAAAAGATATGGGAAAGGAGAATGAGTAGTGTGGGGTTGAAAATATAATAGAACAGAAGAAAATGAGACACTGGCAGTAATTTTCTCTTAAAAAAAAACAGAAAGGGGGAAACAACAGACATATAAAATCAGAGAATCAAATTCCATTCTGATTCTCCACCCCCCCCCCAAAAAAAAGAGGATGACAGTTTTATAGCATTTAGGATGAATAAGCAGCAAATACATTTGCCTCTATGTTCTCAGAAGATCAGAAACAAAGTGGAAAATAAATTAAGCAATCTGGAGAGTATAAAACAGATGCTAGAATGGCAGTTCAGCTCCATTGAACAGAGAGGGTATTCCTGCTAACTTGAAGACTCTATGCATGTTACATGTTGGGGTCAGCACTAGATGGGAAGTATTTATTATTTAGTAAAGAACAATGAAATCAGTACAGACACTAGAATCTCGGGACAGCTGAGAGACTCAGGAGATTGAACAGAGACCATTGCACTTATAAGACTCAGGTGGCAGTTTGAGAGATGGAAAATGTTATACACTTATAGGCAAGATGATAGATTTAACAGACCAAGATAACCCAAGAATTCTTAATATGCAGATTAAATCTTCACAGGATAATTAGTATGTGATATCTTTTAAAAACAAACCTCTTAAAGAAAATCTAAGTTCAAAGATAATTGATTGTATTTATAGTATTTTCACCAAGACTAGTAAAAAGGAAGGAGGATATTTCAACCAAGTACTAATCAATGAAATATTATCTCAGAGAATTTACATGGAAACCGTATAAATGAAGTATTACATTTAGAACTAAAATAAGGCTTTGTTGAATGAGTTGTCTGGGTTATGAAACAATTAATAATCAAGAAAACTGAAATATATAAGCTATGTCTTCAGCATTTGGATTTTGATTTAAATGTTTTTAGATCCACTGAGTTAAAGATTAGAAGTGTCACTTAAAATCTCCAAACACCATCTAGGGGAGAAGCGTTTTTATTTTATTTTATTTTATTTTATTTTATTTTATTTTATTTTATTTTATTTATTGAAATATATTTGACAAAAAGTGACAATTTGACTTCCTCATTCCCAGTTTGGATGCCTTTTATTCCTTCTCTTGCCTGATTGCTCTAGCTAGGACTTCCAATACTATATTGAATAATGGTGTTAATGAACAGCCTTGTCTCGTGCCTGATCTTAGAGGGAAGATTTTTGGTTTTTCACCATTAAATATGATGTTAGCTGAAGGTTTGTCATATATGGCCTTTTTTATGTTGAGGTACTTTCCTTCTATACCCATTTTATTAAGTGTTTTATTCATAAATGGATGTTGTTATATCATCAAATGTTTTTCCTGCAACTATTGATATGATCAATGATTTTTATCTTTTATTTTGTCTATGTGGTGTATCACATTAATTGATTTGTGTATGTTAAACCATCCTGTGCCCCTGGATGATATCAATCACTATACAGGAAACCCTAAAAACTCCACCAAGAAACTATTAGAAACAATAAACAAATACAATAAGTTGCAGGATACAAAATCAGTGTACAAAAATTCGTAGTGTTCCATTGCATTTACAATGAATTTTTTGAAAAAGAAATGAAAAAAAATATTTCTTTTTCAATTGCAACAAAAAGAGTCAAATGCCTAGGAATAAACCTAACAAAGCGTATGAAGGACCTATACACAGAAAAGTATAAAACACTATTAAGAGAAATTGAAGAAGACAGAAAGAAATAGAAAGATATTCCATGTTCATGAATTGGAAGAATCAACATAGTTAAAATAGCCATATCATCAAAAGCAATATACAGATTTAATGTCATCACCATCAAAATCGCAATTGTACTTTTTTAAAGAAATAGAACAAAAAATCATCAAAAGACCCTGAATAGCCAAAGCCATCCTGAGAAAAAAAGAACAAGGCAAGCAGTATTGCTCAGCCTGACTTCAAATTATACTACAAAGTGACAATAATCAAAACAGCATGGTATTGGCAGAAAAACACACACACAAACCAGTGGAACAGAATTGAGAGTCCAGAAATAAACCACCTTAAATTTGGGCAAATAATTTCTGACAAAGGGACCAAAAACATTCAATGGAGGAAAGAAAGCCTTTTCAATAAATGGTGTTAGAAAAGTTGGAAAGCCACATGCAAAAGAATGAAATTAGAGTGCTGTCACTATATATCAAAATTAACTCAAAATGGATCAAAGATCTAAACATAAAACCTGAAATAATAAATTGCATAGAAGAAAACATAGGCACTAAATTCATAGACCTTGGATTAGGAGAGGATTTTATAAATTTGACCTCAAAGGCAAGGGAAGTAAAAACCAAAATAGATAAATGAGACTATATCAAACTAAAAAGCTTCCACATAGCAAAAGAAACCATGGACAAGACAAAGAGGCAACCATCAAAATGGGAAAAGACATTTGCAAACAGCACCTTTAATAAGGGCCTAATATCCACTACATACACAGAACTCATGCAACTCAGCAACAACAACAAAAACAATTCAATTTAAAAATGGGCAGAGAACCTGATCAGACACTTTTCTCAAGAAGACATACAAGTGGTCAACAGATATATGAAAAAATGCTCAATTTCACTAGCTATCAGGGAAATGCAAATCAAAACCACAATGAGATAGCACATTATACCTGTTAGAATGGCTATCATCAAAAGGATAAGTAATAACAAGTGTTGGAGAAATTGTATGTAAAAAGGAACCCTCATACACTACTGGTGGGAAAGTAAATTGGTATAGCCTTTATGGTAAACAGCATGGAGATTCCTCGAAAAATTAAGAGTAGAATTACCATATGACCCACAATCCCTTTTCTGGGTATCTACCCCAAAAATTTGAAAATATTTATCCATAAAAGTATATGCGTCATTATTCACAGCAGCCAAGACATGGAAACAATCCAAATGTACTTCAGTAAATGATTAGATAAAAAACCTATGGTCCATATACACAGTGGAATTCACTCAACAATAAAGAGATGAAATACTGCCCTTTGCAATAAATAACATGGATGGATCTTGAATTATCATGCTAAGTGAAATAGATCAGACAGAAAAGGTTGAGAACCATATGATTTCACTCATATGTGCAATATAAAACTGAAATCAACAAACCAACAAGACAAAGAGTCTCATGGACACAGGCATCAGTTTAGTGGGTACCAGAGGGGAAGGTGGAAGGTAGATAAAGGTAAATGAGGTCAAATATATGGTGATAGAAGGAAAATTAATTTTGGGTGTTGGACACACAATTCAATGTACATATGACATATTATTGAATTGTATACTTGAAACCTATATGACTTTATTAACCAATGTCACCTCAATAAAGTTCAATAAATAAATAAATAGATAGATAAATAAATAAATAGAATATATTTGACATATAACATTTAGTAAATTTCAGATGTACAGCATGTTTTTTGATGCACTTATATATTGTATTATGACTGCCATTGTACCTATAATTAGCACCTCTCTCATGTCACATAACTGACATTTCTTTTTAGAGGCCAGAATAATTAAGATCTAGTCTCTTAGTAAGTTTGACGATTATAGTAAAATAGTGTTGTCTATATTAGCTATATTGTACATTAGGTTTCTAGGGTTTATTTGCTATTAGTTGCAAGTTTATACTCTTAAACACCTGTCCTATTCCTCCAATCCTTATCTACCAGTTAACCACCAGTTTTTATAAATTTGGCTTTTTTACATTCCACATATAAGCAATGTCATACGGTGTTTTTCAGTCTGAGTTATCTCACTTAGCATGATGCCCTCAAGGTCCATTCATGGCAGGATGTCCTTTCCTGTGACTGAAATACACACACACACACACACACACACACACACACACACACACACACACACATACACACACATGCATATATGCATATATAAACATTTTTATATATACATATTGTGTGTGTGTGTGTGTGTGTGTATCTATATATGTATATATATATCTTTATCCCTTTATCTGTTGACAGGCACTTAAGTTGTTTCAATATCTTGGCTATTACAAACAATGCTTCAATGAACATAGAAATGTAGATATCTCTTTGAGATAATGATTTTATCTTCTTTGGATATATACCCGGAAGTTGGATTGCTGGATTATATGGTAGTTCTATATTTAATTTTTTAAGGAAACTCCTTACAGTTTTTTGCAATGGCTATTACAATTTGTATTTCCACCAATACTATACAAGTGTTCTCTTTCCTCCACATCCTTGTCAAAACTTATCTTTAGTCTTTTTGATAATAATCACTCTAACAAATGTGAGATGATATTATTTTTAATTTATTGAATGTTTATAGAATTTTTAATATGTACCAACTCATATTAAGGCCAGACGGCAGTTGTAAATACAAGAGCCATGTCTCCCCATGATACTTACAGTCTGAGGATATTGAGAATAAGTACTTAAATAAATTAAAAGTGATGGGAAGTGCAGGGCATGTTTTATTCTAGATACAACCACAATGGACTATATAACTGGGAGTGAATTTCTTTTCTTAAAAAAAAAATGGAAATCCAATGTGTGCTGGTTAGAACACTAATCTAGTATGTTGAAGTTAGAAAAATTCAAAAGCCACTTGTGGATTTTCAGGTACATTCCAGTTACATAATCTGTGCATAATGAAATCCAAGTATACTAGCTATATTAGTACTAATTTACTACATGGCTTTAGGTAAGAAACTTAGTGTCTATGTGCCTCTGTTTCATTATTGTAAAAATAAACTTTAAAATTTCTGAAAATAACTTTGTAAATTGCTAGGAGAAAATTAAGCTCCATTGCCGTATGGCAGAATCCAGTGGGGAGTTAATAAAATGGGCAGGAAGAGATCACCCTGTGAGTTTGCATTAGATTAGATATTGATGGATATCCCTATGCCTCTCCAGCCTTGTCTAATGTTGGTTGAATGGTAGTCCATTGTTCTTCCAAAGGTTGGATTTACTTAAGAAACCTTGCGCACACCTGTGCTCTACTCGGCCACACTTATAGTTTCCTCATTTGCTTCACCCTGCAGAATACCTTTTTGAGTCTCTGTTCCCTCATCTACTTCTTTGCCATTGACTCCTGATTATCTTTGTCCTAGAGACCCAGAAGTCAAGGTGGAGTCATTCTCCATATACAGTACTTAATGTAGGTCTCTTGTAGCCAGAAAAACATTATCACTGAAGTATTGCCATCTGTTCTCTTAGAACATTGATGTAAAGAGAGGGAAACTGAGTAAATGCATATGGCACTTGCAGTTAGTGAAATACATTGAATCAAATATCATGATCATATTTTCTTTAGAAGAATGAGACCATGGTTTTTGAAAAGATGTCATTATTGTAATATAATATCAATTATCTGTAGTCTGCTATATTTGTATTGAATTCATAAAGTTCACAAAGCATATCTCCTTTTATATTTTTAAGCACTTATAATATGTTAGGGAGCATGTCACAAGTCAACTTTGTTAAGATAAACTAGCTTAAAATAGAGGTGAGAGTGTTGGGTATGACCCATAGAACAGTGAGACCAGAAATCCAATATATCATAATTAGTTTTACTGTTAGCCAGCAGTGGGAATTTGTGTAAGTTCTTTAAATTCTCTCAGCAGCCATTTTCTTAATAGAAACATGTGATGACAATGTTGAGTTAGAATATAACTAAAATTTCTGCCGTTCTGTCATTGTCACCATACTCATGGCTTTAAAGGATTTTGTTCATCAAAGCTAGATAGAGAGATAGCAAAAAAATTTTTCTGTTTGTACTCCAATTCAAAGCATGTCAGGAACTGCCAAGGAAGCTAATTTGCTCTCTAGAGACCTATTAATAAATCAAATGGATACTTCTCACTGATGAAGCATATAAATTAATTAAGGATGATTGACCCTGTTTTAGGTAGATGGGATATATGAGCTGTTTTAAGCTGAGACTCATGCCAAAAGATATAGAGCTAGTTTCACACTTTGACAATAGTAAAAGTTCCTCTATCAACTTAGATTTTTAAAATAGAGTTAATAAATATATAGAGGATTAATCAATAAGTACTTTGTTTTTTTTTCTTTTGATTATAGATACTTAAATAATTTCTGAAATATATTCTGTAAATTGGTTTTGCAACTCATTATTTTTAAGACTACAAAACTTATTTATTAAAAATAGCTCATAAAAGATATGTTAACTTGCTAACGTTTCTCCTATAGCTGTGCATTATACAGTTGAATTGGTTATCTGTGTGCTGTAATAGAATGCATTATTACCATCCAGTGGGTGCTGCCCAAATCCAAGTGTAAGATCTCTAGGGTTAAAAAAAAGCCTTTTGAAATTTTGCCTCTTTTTCAACTTTATGTATCCTTTAAGACCAGAGAAATATATACACAACTTGGTGTTTGTGAGATTATTCTAAAGTGTCCCACCATGAGTATTTTACATTGTATTCTAAAAATAATACAAATATTGCTACTTAAATATGATTTGGGACCTGAAGCATCATAATCATTTAGCACCTTATTAGAAATACAAATCTCAAAAGTTTGACTCAGTCTATATTTTAATAAGATTTTCATGTGATTTCTATGTACATCAAATTTGCAAAGTGCTGATAAATGCCATAATTATATTTACTGTTAAGATAAATGTAATGTTCTAATTACTAAACTTTAGATCAAATAGCACTCTTAAGAATACACCATCTTTAGCCTATGATTTCTCAATCCCTATACCACTACCCCAGTTTCCCACAGTGAAAACCCATGGGTATAGAAAATTGTGGCTGAAGGATGTGGTAGTGGGACTTTGGTATATCACCTTCATTCTCTAACTTAACAAGTCAAACCTTATCTCTTTTCATCTGTCACCAAACTTGCTCACTCTATTCCAGAACCATCAACCTCCTTGCCTTAGGGTTTCTGCTTTAGAGACTACATTGGTTATTCCTCTGCCTAAATGTTTTTCCCAGATATGACATAGCAAACTCCTTTCCTCATTTCCATCAGTTTTCTTCTAAAATATGTTTTAATCATAGAGACTTACTGTATTCTACACCTACCCACCCTACCCTTCATTCAGTTTTAAGTTCTTAGACCAAGAAGTGTAACTTGCTCATTTTTATCTTGGTCAGCACTTGCCACTACATGGATCTCAGTAATCATCCCTTGCCATAATGAGAAGAATAATCACTGTGATGATGAGAATCACAGAGTGGAGATATAAGATAATGTTGAAGAAATCTGAGTTGTACAATCTAGAAACAAGAATAATTGGGTGGTAGAAAAGTTTTAGGTTTGGTAGCAGAAACACATTTTCACGATTTTAAAGATTGTCACACAGAATAGAAAGATTATCTGTCCACAGCAATCTAAAATAAAGACACACTGGAAAAGAAAGGTAATTCTAAAAATTTTACACTATGTATTATTTATGACACAGCGCATTAAAAAACCTAGTTATGCTTGTGGGACAATCTCTAACATGTAAGTTGTCTGTCCAGAATGTCCCAGCAACACAAGCTAAGAAAGGACCACAGATTTAGAAGACAAATTCTAATCATGATGTTACAGTTTTAGAAAACAGAATAAGTATCAGTATAAAGTTATAAATAGGCATATTTATTATATTTAAGAAAGTTCTTAATAACTATAGCTCATTAATAATTGAATGAGCGTCTCTAAGTAGGAAACTAATTGTTGAGTCAATTTAAAAGATTTCTGTGTTTAATACGTGCTTTTCAGTATAGCATCTAACATACTTGCTAAATTTGAGAATATATGAGTCTATGCTTCCATTTAAATGTCTCAGATGAATTTTGCTTATTTTTGTGCCTCCTGGTGAAATTTTAATAATTAAGATGATCAAATCCTGGTCTTTGGATTAAGTGGGATTGTAATTGTACTTGCACATGTTTTATTACTCTACCTTGTACCCAAAAGTGTTCAATCATTTCTATTGACTGAATAATTTACAGTAATACAGTAATAATATGATGGAGTGATAAAGTATTTTAGTGTGCTCCTTGTCCAGAGCTCAAATTTAACTCAATGACTGATCCTATTTAATTATAACCATGTTCACATTAAATCATGTTCTGGCATGTACTTCACTGTTTGCGAGTCACTTCCACGCATGAGCATTGGGCGCTTTATCTTTCACTTCTTCTGGTTTCATGGATTTCAGTCTCTGTTAAGGAGCCTAAACATGTCATGAGCCATTGTAAAGAATACTGTCCAAAATGGACATTTTTCATAGGGCTCAGCAAAGTTTGCATATGTGGACAGGTGTCACACTTTCTCTGTGATCACTATTGGTATGATGTTATTCTCAACTTAAGGCTTTTACCAAGGTTTCACCATAGAAGAAAAGTTAATATTGTTCCTCATCACAGCTCATCTTTGCAATCTCTTGAGGACAACTGTGGATAAATGGTTCGGCTCATAGAAATTTTCCTGTATCTAACGATATTATTCCACTACCTTTCCTTGCCTCTCTTCCAAGGCCTTAAAACTTTTTTTTTATGGTTATATCCATCCTCTTCTTTTTGTCCCATCTGGTTCAACAGAACCAAGGAACATATTTTTATTCCCCAAGTTCTTACCTGTTTACTTATTTTGCATTTTTTGTTTCTTTTTTTGTTTTTGTTTTTTAGGTGAGGAAACCCTTGGTTGATCTCACAGATTGCAAGGACCTTGTCAATTTACAATCTCTTATTTTTTTACTTTTTACTTTTTATGCCTACAGCGCCTGGTCTCCCTAGGTGGTCTCCCATCCAAGTACTAACCAAGCCCAACCCTGCTTAGCTTCTGAGATCAGACAGGATGGGGTTTGTTCAGGGTAGCATGGCCGTAGAAATTTTTTGCTTCTTTTATTAATAAAATAAGTTAAAGTTTATTGCTATCCAAATTATAATTTCTCACTGTTCTCCAAGAATCTATTTTGGCAGTTAAACATAATCAGATTAAAGTAAATATTTACTTTTTAAATGGTACATTCCCATTAAAACAATTCTAATTCTCCAAGTTCTGTGGACAATTCTGAATGAGAAAAAGGACCACATACAAGAAATTATAAAAAAGAAAAGCCCAAAGATGAATTGTTTTAATATAAGTATGATCTTAATAACATTGAAAGCATGAGCAATTTATTTTTATTATTTTATTTTTAGTATTTAGCAGAATATATGGTTTAGGTAGAGGCTTTATAATTATATGTTGCATAAAGAAACTATTTAGATATGTATGGCAGTTTAATAATATTAGAAGGAAGTCTAGTATAAATGAAAAAAATTAAATAATAAAAATGTTAATGCTCTTAAATATCAGGAAACTAAAATGTTTACTCAGGAAATTTGAATAATGACATGATAAAAATTAATTGACACAGTGTATAAAAATATCTTTAAAAATTCATTAGATAAACATTTTAAAGTATGTTCAGAAATTATGTCAACATATTCAAGAAAAAAGAGATATCAAGTGTATTTCTTACCCAACTTCCTAATAAATATAAGTAAAATAATAATATGTAATATTAGAAAATAAAAGTATATCATTGATTTGGTTTATGAATATATTCAAAATTAGATTATTAAATGTGTTTCCATAATTAGTGTACATTTAGTCTCAAATCTTTTCTAGTTTCTACATACCACTTAGTGATCCCAAAGGGAGAAAGAGAGAGGAGGGGAGGAGGGAGGGAGAGAGAGAGGGAGAGAGGGAAGGAAGGAAGGAAGGAAGGAAGGAAGGAAGGAAGGAAGGAAGGAAGGAAGGAAGGAAGGAAAAAAATAAGGAAGAAAGGAAAGGGAGGGAAGAAGGCATAGATCCTAGATCATGCACTATGTATCACACAAATGCTTGATTTTTTTCTGGATAGCAAGAGTTCCATGTAAGACTTGTGTTTATTTTTGCTAAAAGCATTTTAGTATACTTGCTGTTGGGAATGGCGGGTGGAGGGGTTACTTGATATTTAAATAGTAATTTACTCCATATCCAGAGGCTAATTTGTCATTAAGGGTGAAGCTTAAGTTTCAGATTTTCTCACTCACAGAGAGCCGTTAGAGAATAAATGTGTTCCGTGGGGCCTGGCACCGGAACTATAAGGGCGATAAAAGAGAGCTGAAGTTTGAAATATATGGGGTTATAAGATAGTCAGGAAAATTATTTCAGTCATTCAATGTGTGAATCTGTAAATGAAGGCTTTGATTATCGTCAAAACTTATCAAAGTATGAGTCATAATAAGCAACATTTTGGTCAACCTGGAAAAAAATGATAATTTTTTTCTATAAAAAAGCTATTTTAAAATTGTTATAATATGAAAAGACAACAAAGAGAATGCAGCCAAAAATATAGAAAAAATATATTATAGAAGTGTGCCAGGATATTAATTAATAAAAATATTATAATTTTTTTCTGTTTTATAATTTTTCTGATATTTGTCAATATTTTAAATTGTATAGTTTGTTGTAATTTATTTTTGTGTTCTAATTAACTATTCAAGTTTACACCTAATTTTTTATTCATAATTTTGCATCATTTTTCTTAAGGTGGGATCCCCAAATTGTTTAAGTTTCAGGTTTCATAAAATCTGGATCCATCCCTCTATGTTAAATGGAAGCTGGCAAAAATACACTCTTGAGGAATAAGTGACTAGCTCAGGAAAAAAATGTTTGCGAAGAGGGTATATACAATATGTAAATACAACTACTACACAGAAATATTAATTCATCTTCACACCGAGGCAAAAATAATTACATATATAATTATAGTTCTATGACAAATACGTACACATACACATATTGTGGTTTCCTTTTAATCCAAGGAGCTTGACAGAACTGCTACCAACTTCACCACAACAGATTCGCTGTATAGAATGAGTTCACTCTAATATAGACAAATCATGGATCCATTTCAGGAAAGTAAGAGAAAAAAAGAGGAGCAAGGATTATTTTATAATTTATAATACAAATTTATCTGGTCATATCATTCCTCTAAGAAGGAAACAGAGGGAATTGCTCTCAGCAATTGTGTATACACATGTAGAAGAAAAGCAAGTCAATTAAAGCTACCACCAGGGACAATTCCACCATTTTTTCTTCAACCTCATTCTAAATTCCACCCCTTTCAATCTCTAATTTAAACTGTAACATCATGCATCCTCATTAAAGTGAGTCTATCAGAAGTTATTTTGCTTATATCCTTTTACTAAGGAAAAAGAATTCTACCAAACTTCATAAGCAGCTGTGTACTAGTAAACTGGCTAGTCCTGATTGATAGCATTTGACAATTTTCACGATGTAAATATTTTCACCATGGCCAATTTCAGACTACCAATAATGTCACTAAACATAAAGTTGGAAAAGATGTGAACCATGTGTTCTCATATGCCAGTAGGAACTGGGCCCAACATAACATTATAGATAGCCTTTGACTAAACCTTTAAATAAACTAGGTAGCTGGTAAGCTCTTTTATGCCATTTATATAGTGTATTTTTAACATAATCATAATACCTAGTCTGTAGGAAATGTTTTACATAGTTTCCTATCTTCACTGGCTACCAGTCAATAGTTTATTTACATTTCTATACTGCTATTTTCTCAGATAAGTGAGTTGAGCTGCAAGCTTTACATATTCAATTAAAAATTAATAAGTATAGTTTCTGTTACTCCAGATTATACTCCCTGTTTTACACTCTGTTGTATATAATGGGTGAACAGATATGTCCATTTAATTGTTACTGGTTGAATATTATTTCCCTATGTTTTCTTTTATGGAGCCAGATGATCTATGTTGGGCATAATAAGAATTGCAAATGTCCTTCAGAGGAAAAGTCATTTTTATTTAGTAAATAGAAAGCATGAATAATAAATAATACAAGAAAATTGTAAAATAATTAGAAATGGTTCAGAGGTGTTCATTCACAACTGAGGAAATTAAAAATGCAAATGAATTATTATCATTAAAGTAGTTACAGACAAATGAGTAAAAAAAAGAGACTTCCTTCTAATTCATCATTATTTAATAGACACCTGCGAGTTCTAACTGGAAAAGACAAGACTGAGAAATGCAGATGGTCACATTTTGTATTATATCCATCACATTTTTTATACTCTAATTAAAGGGGGTACTCATTCTTCATAGAAAGAAGATACTGCTTATTTGAATATTTCAATAAAATCCAGTTTATATGGAATTTAAAATACTGGCTATATTTTTTTGTCTTTGTTATAAGAGTGGTGCAATATTTATTTTCTTTGACCAAAGGAAACTGCTGGCACTCTGCCACAAAAGATCTATATTTGGGCTGTGAAAATTAAATGAATTTAAATTTTCTCTTTGTTCCAAGGCTGAGCCTCTTGGTATTGAATTATAGTGTGATTTTACAAGATGTTATCCTATAAGACAAATGTTTACAATACCAGATTATTTTGTCTAAAATTATATGTTACTTAAATAGATTTTTGTGAAATTTATATTTAATTGTGTTCTTAAACATATGATAATTTAAATACAATACAGTACTTAAGAGTAAGATGTTTTAATCTTTATTTTCAATACATATATAACATCAAATTTATGGTAACTGGAATTATAAGCATGCAGGAATATATATAGTTGTTTTTATTTTTAAAGTTTGAGTATGTAAAAATAAATACAAATATCGTATTAGAACATAATAAGAAACATCCAAATATAAAGAAGAAAATGTGCACATATCCTTGAAGAATATTAAGGTTTGAAAGAGTTCATATCCATGCAGTTAGAGATGAATAAGTACAATTTTACTTGTTTATCTATAATAATTCAGCCATTTTTAAAACTTTTTCTTTTCTCCACCCTATTCTCATTTTAAAATCAAACAGAAGGTAGTGCAAATTATGCAACAATTTTATATAGTCCAATAAATATAATTATACATACTTTCTCTTAATATTTGCTCTTTATTTGATTGCTTCAATTTCTCCTTTCAAGCTACAGGAAACATAAATCTGATCAGACAGTAACTTTCTGTTGATTGCTTTGTACTACAGTGCCTACTTCAGTTCCTGTCATACTTAAATCGGGGCTCAATTCAATTTTAGTGCCACCCGTATAAGAGTCAGTTTACTGGTATGCCTTTGAACTCTTGCTTGGTTATTTAGCATATTCTAATAAAATAAATAATAGTTCTTCTACTCCCCAAAACTAACAGTATAGATAAAGGAATAATTGTGACCAACTAATGAAAAATACTTTACTATCATTCCCATCATGAACTCATCTATGGTATTGTCATTAAGTCTTCTTGATTATCATTACACTTCTTTGCCTAGAATTAATAGGGCATTCATAATTAAGAATGCTTGTTAGCAGCAGAAAGTGATATGTGTTCATGAAATTTTGAAAAATAGACAAGATTATTAGCAATGAAAATTATTCCTTTGGAAGGTCTCTCTTCAACTTGCAAGCTAACACAAAGGACAGATTGAAGACTACACTGTACTATTTTATTGAAGATTTAATATGCTACAATTCCTTGCTAGTCTGATCAAGTCTACTCTAAGATATACAGTTAGATTTATCAAATGTACATTATATTAATAAACTTAAATAAAATATCAGTTAGTGTATATTGTGGCATGTAATAGAGACAGAATTGAGATACTAAGTGTAAAGTAGTACCCTAAAAAGACTAATTTAGTGACATGGGCTGGGCTCCAAAACTCTGCTCAAGTTATCCCACTGGTCCCTTCAGTGAGAACTAGTGCTTCTGTTTTTCTGCCTTGTAATTCCAAGGTATTCTGCAATGACATTGTTAGGGCAGTGAAGCTCAGTAAATCTGATCTCTCAAGCTTTCTCCACTTTTTCCTCAAATTTGACCAACCCTGGCTCTCCTCCCTCCTCTGCAAGGGGAGCCATCTGCCCTAACAAACAGTAGGTCAAAACTGCCTTATCTCTCTGCAGGAGTTTCTTCACATATTCAAATTCATTTAGTTTTCTTTTTCCCTGTGGAATTTCACTATTAAACCTATGTGTTTGTGTGTGTGTATGTATGCATGCATGCATGCATGTATATGTATGTGTGTATGTATGTATACACACACACATATATATATTTATATATACACGTACATATACACATTAGGAGAGAGAGAGCAAGAGAGAGAAAGCTTCGAAATTAATAGATTGAATGCACTCAATTTTCCTTTCCAAGTAACAAAATTATGGAAAATAAAGTGAATATACCTGCAAATACTGAGGAAATTGCTGCCTTCTATATATTTGGTAATATGAGTGAATTGTATGATATTTCCATGAATGAAAACTTACTAGAAACTCACAATAGATGAGGCTAGAAACTTTAATGTAAAAATAATCACAGACAAAATTTAAAAAAATGGGTAAAATCTTTACTCTGATATAAGTCCATAGATCTAATCATATGGAATAGTCCTACTAAAACTTTCAAATAATAAATGATTTATAAGTAGTTTAAATTATACCAGAGTGTAGTAAAAGCCCTAATTTTAAAATTTCCAAAAAATGTAGGCCTAATTTTGATTCTAGAAAGAAAAAATAAACTCTCACCAGTACCATCACAACAACCAAAAAATTGTTATACCAGGTAAAAATATCTAAGTAACATTCTATACAATCTATTTTAGAACACAGTAAATAACATAAACAGAGCCAGTGGTCTTTAAGAACAAAAGTAATTTCATATGTAGTAACCAGCTGAATGAATTTGAAATTAAGTAGAATTTGCTCAACTAAATTGTTCATCATTTCATAGTTTTAATGAATAGGACATCAGATACCAGAATCAGTTTGTTAACTTTAGAAAGTATCTATAATCAAGATTATTAAGTCTGTAAGAGAAAGCAAGGTGGAGAACTTAAATTATATCTGACTTTTAATATTCATTATACTAATTTATCCTTCACATTTCGGCCGGAAATAGCCTCTTAAATCACCACACTGCCCATCTGGCTTTAACTTGGCACCAAATTCCCTATAGCACACTTTTTAAATTCCTTTTCAGAGTGCATCTCCTTGGACTTTCCTAATGTTTCACTGCATATGCCATATAAGCACACCCTCCTAGGTGTGCACCTCTTTTGAGGAATAATTTTTTCTATATCTTGGCTATTTTTTACTGTTTATTGCCAGACACTTTAAAGTCCCAACACTCTCTTAAATTTAACCATTATTTTACAGTTCTAAGTTCTCAGATGAACCTGGGCCTTCCTGACATAATGAAAGGATTTCTTGCTTACTTAAAGCCCTTTGTTTTCCTGTCTCCTATGCAGTACAGAGTATAGGACTGATACATTTCTAATGCCTATTTTGTTAAATTAATTCACTAATCAATAATCTCAAGTCCTCCTTACACTCTAGTTGTTATAAAAACAAAAAGCAAAATTCTAAAATGAAGATTATTTATTTATTTATTTATTTATTTATTTATTTATTTTTTAGGTGAGGCAACCCTTGGTTGACCTCACAGATTGCAAGGACCTTGTCAGTTTACAATCCCTTATTTTTTTATTTTTTACACCTATAGCACCTGGTCTTCCTATGAGGTCTCCCATTCAAGTACTAACCAGACCCAACCCTACTTAGCTTCTGAGATCAGACATCACGCTTATTCAGGGTGGCATGGCTATAGACAAGATAAATAATTTTTAACAGAGACTATGAGACTAATGAATAACACTGCTATAAATTAAAATTAAAAATTTATGTGACATGAAAAAATCCCTAGAAAAATATAATTTTCTTACTCAAGAAAAAATAGTAAACCCTATATAGTCTTATAAACTTTAAATAAATTCAATTAGTAGTAAAAAAAAATATTTCCACAAAAACTCAAACCAACATGAGTTCTTCAATAAATTCTTAATTTGAAGGACAAATCATACTAATCTATGTAAATAATTTTTGATAAGACAAATAAAACACATTTCTCATCTGTTTTGCCTTGATTCCAAAATATGAGAAAAGCAAAATAGTAAAGTTATCTTCACTCAAATATAGGGAGCAGCCCTTTTCCCTCCACCAAAATATTAGGCAAAATGAATTAATATATAAAAAATATAATGAAGATAATGCATCATGACCAATAAGATTTAATGAACAATAGAAAGTTCGTTTCTTATATTTTATCACAATCACAAAATAAAGGACAAAAATTATGTGAGCATCTTAACAGATGCAGAAAATATCCCTGATAACATGTAACATGTATTCATGATTGGAACAAATGCAAACTCTTAGAAAAATAGTAAAAAAGATATTTCTTAAAACCAGATTAAAAAGGGAAAATAGACAGCAAATATCAGTTAATGGTGAAACAGAAAGCTTTTTCTTTGAGAACACAAATAAGGAAATGATAGCCACTATGTTTCTAGCCAACATAGTACTAAATATTCTAGCCAGCACAGCAAGCTAAGAAAAACATATTTTCAAAAAAGGACCAGAAAAGAGAAAACAAAATCTCATTGTTCAAGGGGAACATTATTATGTACATAAAAATCAACAGAATGTACAAATGAATTAGTAGAATTTATCTGTCAGATATTAAATTACTATTTGACAGAAGCAGGTAATGTTTTGTTAGCCTGCAACAAATAGCTATAAAATGGAAATTTTAATAAGGATACTATTTATATTTGCATCTAATACATGGCTTTGTTGAACATTTGGTATATGGCCATGGTGGTATTGAAGATGAATAGGGAAAATATGGAATTTTTGACAAATGTTGCTGATACAATTAGCTATCCATTTGAAAATAAAAATTAAAACAACATATAAAAAGATTAAAGAAAGAAGAAAGGAAGGAGGAAGTGAAAGAAAGAGGGAGGAAGGTGAAAGAAAATTAAAAAAAAAACAACACTATAATTGTTTCCAAATATCACACACACACACACACACACACACACACGCATCAATCCCAAATAGATTAAAACTCAGCTGAGAAAAGCAATTTATAAAGCTTTTGTAGCAGACAATGTTATGCTTCCAACCATTTTTTTCAAACCTTATGTTGGTGGATTTCTGCCAACTTCTAACTTCCAGTTAAAATGAGCCTTTTCCAAAACTGAGTAAGGAAGCACCTCTTGTGGCTGTAAATGCTGAAAAATTGACAACCATCAGGATCAGCCAGTACTCAATGATACTTAGGAATTAGTACATAAATACCCAGGCTTCCTTTCCTCCTGGGTAGAATAATTCAGGGCTGTGAGTTTTGAGCTATATCCTGTCAGAATTAAGCTCTGGGCCCATCATGGGAAGTGGCTTAATCGCATGCATATTATTAGCTGCTTTCTCTTTTCTGTATCATTTCTCTACACTCCTACTGATATACCCTGCATCTCCCAAATAAACTGCTTGCACTCAAATCCTTGCCTCATGATCTTCTTCTGGGGGAACCTAAACTATGAAAGTTGATGTCAGAGGAGTTCTTAGGAAGCAGATACTCTGGATGAGATTTGGGAGTTAGATAATTCCCCAGCAGGTGGCAACAAAGATCTGATTGCTTGAGATAAGTGGGTGGTGGATAACTCCTGTGTTGCTGTAGAATCGTGATAACTAAGACTTTGCCACATAAGGTAAATTGGAAAAGGAAGGACATACACTAGTTTATACAGTCAATCTAGCATTTTAGAAATATGATAGCAATAATAATTATAAGTGCTGTGAAATTGGATAGTTGTTATACAGTACTCTCATTGTGCTCAAGAAAGAAAATGGCATATTTAAATCAGCTGACCATCAACTCAGAGCATGGTGTGAAATCAGTATTCCTCTCTAGCTGTGTTTAAAGAGACCATGATCTTCTGAGACTGGAGGTCAATATCTGATTGTTAGAGTAACTAATTTGCAGAAAGGGCTTATTTCACTGCACAAGCAAGTTTTTTGTTCCAGAATATGGGCCTTGACAGAAAGGGATATTGACACCTGGAGATAGTATCTGGATATGAATGACACTTGAATGAATATGATAGAAAATCTTATACATCCAGAGTTCCCTGGACGTTCTGAGTGTTCAAATTTGACTTTGTATCTCTATAACAGAAGGTAATAGCCTTGCTTGCCTGGAAAACATTCACACATTACTTCAGGTGAGTGTCCTACAAAATACTTCTTAAATTTGTTTCCACCTATTCTCCTTACTGGCTTTTAAGCCAATAAGTTTCAATTTGACCAAACTGGACAAGTACTATACTTGTTTTAGAAAGACAGGGATTAATTACCAAAAAACTGTTGGATCTGCCTATTATATATCATCACATTAGTGATGATGCTTAGGGTTAGGTCTTGAGGCTGGTGGATGGCAGCGAGGGTTTGCAAGATGTAAGCTGTGATGAAAGTTTATTGATATTTGAACACTCTCTGGTTTCTTGGGATGTAATAACCTGTGGGGACACCTGCAATAATGTCTCATATGATTCTGGGATGTTTTGTTAAATCTAGCAAATACAATGGCCCATAGTAAATGAGATGTTCTTGCTATCAAGAGGGCTCAATGAGCTTAGAGATGTGGGTGTCTAGTGTAGATTATTACTTAAGATCAGAGAACTTACTGAATAATTATGTGCCATGGGAGGACCCAAAAGATGCTTCCTTCCCTATACAAAAATGCACCAGTGAAGGTACTGCCAATATCATAGAGAATCTCAGTTGCAAATGTTAATTAATTGTAGGCTACAGTCGATGAAAAAGGGAGCTACTATATATCTGAGCTCTCTGGTGGTATTTAGGATGCTCAAATTCTGAAATTGCAGAGGCCTGTTGGCAGCATTGAATTCTGAGGCAAAATGACACTGATTACCATAATAGGCAGCAACGCTGGAATTAAAATTGGGTACTCTGGCTCACAAATATCTGTGGCAATGACTAGTATACATGGCATACTGAGGGGAAAGGAAAATGGGTAGGGAGGATGTTTCTTGAACTTCATAATCAAAAGAATATCAGGATCAGGTTAGTCGAAAGATAATGTCAGAAATTTAAAATGAAAATTGTAATATTTTACTCAGTTTTCAGAACTGAGCTTGAGCCAGTTATTAGGCTCAGACTCTGTCTATTTAAGGGGAAACTGAGTTCCCTTGAAGCTATAAGGATCATACTATATCACAGCATCTAGATACAGCAGAAATTCCCCAATTTTTCTCTTAAAAGATGTATAATTATTTAGAAGGTGACTGTATAATAAGAAGGTAAATATTCCAATCTTTCAAGGGCTTTTAAATAGAAGATCAGAGCAGACTCTGATAACCAGGGAACCTTAAGTGTTTTCATGACCTCTGTTAGAATTCAGGTATATGGTGGCCAGGTAATAGATAATTGGGAGGTCCAAGTCCATTTCCCCATGGATTCAATGTACTCCCATATTAATTTACTTGGTCTGCTGAGTGCATAAGAAACCCCTTATTCCTTCTATGACCTGGGAAGTAAAAACCATAATGGAAATAAAAGCCATAATGGAAGAAAAGACCAAGTGAAAGTCCCAGAACTCCCCTAATACACCTATACACCATGACCAAGATAGATCAGAAGCAGTACTTATCACAAGTGAAGTAAGAGAGTTAGTATTACCTTCAAAGACTTAGAAGTTGTAGAAATAGTGGTCCTTACCATATCCATCTTGAATTCACCAGTCCAGTACCTGCAAAATCAGATAGATTATAGCAGAAGGCAGTGGATTTTCATAAAGTTAATAAAATTATAGTCCCAATTGCAGCTGCTATGCCAGATTTTCTCTTCAACTGAACAAATCCAATACAGCATTTCTTTTGGTATATTACTTTTGATTTGGTAAATGTACTCTTTTCAATTCCTATCAAGAAGAAATATCAGAAGCAATTCTTGTTTACTTAATGCAGTCAGCATCAAACATTAATAATCTTACTCCAGGCAAAGTCAATTCTCTTAATATCTCTCACAATACAGTCACAAGGAACTTGATTGTCTGGACACTCTGAAGAGCAATCACATAATGTGCTAAGTTTATGTCATCATATTACTTGTACCTTAGTAAGAGAATTCCACTTTTTCTTATTGTTTTAGTAAGATATATGAGTGTCATATAAGAGATGACCCCTGTAAAGTTTTAGTGGCTTTCTATAATGAGAAAAATTTAAAAGGACAGTGATCTAGGGTATTTTAGAATAAACTCTCCAAAGAAAACAATAAGTTAATTACAATTTGCACCTCCTACTATCAGGAAGGAGGCATATTTGGTATGTTTCTTGGATTTTAGAAACAGTCTGTAATACACTTGGGAATATTGTTCCCACGAATTTTTCCAATAATCTCTGTGTTTTACAGTTTTAAGGGGATCCCAAGTGTGAGAGAGAGCTTTGTAGCTAGGTCAAGCTGTTGTGTAGTTAGCTCAACCCTTTGAACCATAGAATCTGGCATATCTCATTTGCTAAAGATATCCATTATTGATAAAGATAAAATGTGAGAACTCTGGCAAGCCATAATACCAAAATCATAAAGCAAATCTTTGGGGTTCTGGAGCATGACCATTTTTTTTTTAATAAATCTATTTTCTGTGCATAAATAAGCTCTTGGTGTGTTACTGGGTAAAGTAGTGATCAAGAGACTGACCCTAGAGTATTAAGTGACCACGAGACTGGAGATGCTCATCAAATAGCTGGTTATCATCAGATCTACCTAGTCAGAAGACCTGTTGATAGCAGCAATCAAGTGCATAATGCAATGGCATATTTGAGTCTGAGTAGGTCCAAAGATTGCAATTAATGTACATAAACAAATGGCCCAGATCCTCATATTACCTACCTCTAATGCATTATTTCCTCTCATTCAGCTCATGCTTATGACCTGGTGGAAGAACCTCCATAAACAGCTGGTGGAGAAAGAACCATACTGAATCTGGTTCATAGGTAAAAAGCTCTATACTTTCATGTGAGGCAAAAATAGTCTGCAGATGTCTTATTTCCCCACTAAGGGGTGACAATGAATGACAGTGGGGAAGGGAAATCCTCTCAGCGGGCAAAGCTTTAAGCAGTACACCTAGTCATTAACTTTACTTGGAGAGATTTATGGCCTGAGGTGAGGATTGAGTTCTGGGAAGCAGAATATGGGACGTAGAAGGAACAGAATTAGATCGGGCATAAGGAGTTCATATCAATGGACTTATCGGAGTGAGGAAATAAAATGTGAGAATCTTTCTCAGATCAAGGTCCACCAGAGATCATCACCACAGATGAGGCATTTACATGTGACTTCTTATCCAGTTGTTGTGAGTTAATTTCTCTCCTTGGCCACCCCAGTGCTTCCACAAAGAGTCCATGAGTGAAATAGGTGTGGGGATAGGAATGGAAGTTATATGTGAGCCCTACATCTCAACACTAAGTCAGATCCAGCTGTAATTGCCATTGATCTATCCATAATAAAGAAAAAAATTTATATCTCAATGTGATACTATTTTTGATGAAACCTATGAGGTAGCAGGTGAGTGACATAGAATCACTTCTATATTGGAGTCAACATTTTTTTTTACTGTAATATATATATATATATATATATATATATATATATATATATATATAATGTTTACACAGGATTCTGCATAATTTCACCTCAAAACAAGGGCCTGCTTTATTCAAAATAAGTAAAACAAACAAAAAGGATGAATGTTTCTGTAGATCCAAAGTAATCATAACACACACACAGATCAAATTGCTCTGGTTTTATTGTAGATTTTAACAAACAAGACTTCCTGGGAGAACAATGTCACTCCAGTAAAACAAAACAAAACAAAACAAAACAAAACAAAACAAAACAAAACAATACAAATCAAAACCTATAAGCCCCAGATATCTAGAAGCTGCAGATCGAGTCATAACAAAATGCATTCCCTGCTTCAAGTAAAGTGTAGGTGAATGATGTGACTACTATATTTCACACTGGAACAGATCATATTTTAAAACCAAAATATGTGAAAATTTTGTATTCAGTAAAAAAATCACAAAATTATACAAATTAAAAGTGGACAGAAATGGAACCATTGGAAATTTATTTTTCTATTGAATTGTGTGTGTATTTGTATCTGTAAAAATATTGAAACACAATAACACAAAGTAAAGTAAATATTGCACTATAGAAAGAAAAAATGCAATGAATTCGTACATTTTAATTATATGAATGTGTTTTTTAAAAGATCAGCTTTTTTATCAGTCACAATAATAAAGATGAACATTGTAGTTTTTGAGCTTTAACCTATAAATATGTCAATGATTTCGTGAAAATGTATCTTTTTAGCATGGTAAACATATAATATATGTTCAGATTTGTCAATTTATCTTCATTCATAGTTAATCCAAGACCATTAATTTTATTCTCAAATGTCATCTTTCACATGAGGAAACAAATATGCAAATAGCTAGAAAAAATCTGAGAGGTAAGAATAAGCTTGGCAGTTCCAAAAATTCAGATTTAGCAACAACAACAAAAACGCTGAAATTGCAATATTGTTCAATTCTAACAGCTTTCAAATGTCTCTGTAGATAAAAAGTTGATAAAAATAAAAATTCCAAGTTAGTGCATAGAATGCCAAAATTGTGAAAGTTCATGTTTGCAATCAGAGTACTCAGAAGGAATCAGCCCTGCCAACAGCTTGCTCAGACTTCTAGCCTCCAGAGCTCTGAGAATGTAAATCTGTTGTTTAAGCCACTGGTTTTTAATACTTTATTATAGCAGTGCTAGAAAACTAATAGAGAGGACTTTGTATCAAATGAAGTTTTAACTATTACATGGAAAGAGACAACAAAATTTCTAAAATGATTTTGGTTACTAAAACTGATCTTGGGAATTATTACCAAATAGTGACAAAGAAAAGCAACAGAATTTGTCCTAAAGTTTATCTCAGAAGGTGGAGAAGAATTAAATCTTTGGTATGGAGTATGAAGAGCTAAAGTGAGAGTCAAAAAAAGTTTTAAAATTGCACTCCATGAGTCTTACTTTTCCAATATGCCCACGTTATATAAATTTGAAATAAATAACAGTACTACTTCACTGGAATTTTGTGAACATTAAATAACTTAATACACTTAAATTTTTTAGAGCCAAACCTGGTAGTTTGTTAGCGTGCAGTATGTCACTATCATTGTCAGTGCTAGTTGATTTCAGATATAGTACTAGCCAAATAAATCTATATTATTATAATATAATAACTTATAATAAATATAAATTATTAAATATCAGTCAGCAATTCAAAAGAATGATATCAGTATAAACCAAGATGGAATTTAATCCTAAGGTAAGTTGATAATAAAATAAGAAAATTATAGAGTAATATGTGCATATTGCTTGTGTTTATACAGTACATACAAAATACCTAAAATATTATGTTCCCTTTCCATTTATACTATAAAGGTTTTTTATAAGAATATATTCAGAATTTTTTTTGGAGTATAAAGTGATCATGTGTCCTTTTGAAGACAAAGAGTAGGAAGGAATGGTGTAACATATTGTTGCATTTCATTTGAGGTCTTTCTGTAATGTTTGTTTGTTTTTTTATAGCTATAAACATGTATCAGCTTGATATAATTTTTACTAAATATAAATTTAAACAAATTATTTGGACAAATTTTAAAAACAAAAACAAGATAAAAAAATTTAGATAAAAATTTGAACCTTACTTTATCAAAAATAAATAAAAATAAGAAATCAATAAAAATAAACCATTTACTAATGGTAAAATAATTGAAAATAACCATTATTTTAATTTAAAATTAAAATTTAGATATTATAATTATTAAATTAACACTAACTTTTTGTAATCATGAGACTGTGATAATACGAATAAGAATGAAAAAATTAATAATCAGTAATAGTATGAGGGCAAATGGAATTAATATTAATTTCTATATTTATATTGAGATAATAAATTATGTTAACATTTGAAACATAGTTTTTCATAGTCAATACTTAATTTTATAAGAATATTTTAGGATCTATTATTTGCTAAAAATATTTAGCATCTTTTATTTTTTCTCATAGTTATTTCTTATTAAATTTAATTATTATTGCAATTAATTTAATTATTAAAAAGAGAAAGATTAAAACCCCATATTTTCTAAAATAATTTTTCTCTATATTTGTTTAACATTAAATTTATATACATACATCTAGAGGTATCTGGAATGATATCTACCAATTGTGAAATATGACTATTTCCTAATATAGAATATTGGGTGATTTTGTTCCTTTAATTTTCACATTTTGTAATATTTGAATCATTCTATATAGAGCACATATTTTTAAAGAACTTTATAAAAAACATCATACAAGTATTTTCTTACAAATCTATCAAAGGTATTAAAAGATATTATATGATAAAAATATAATCTCATATTAATAGCAAAACTTCCTTTAAAAAAAACTACAAAATTATGTCCCTTAAATTAAAAACAAGAATTTGTGCTGATCATTATTTAACATTGATGTGGAAATGCTGGCAAATTTAATAATACTTATAAAATAAATAACAGGTATAGTTTTTGGAAACAGACAGACAAGAATTAATTTGCTTACTGTTGGGGAGGGAGGGAATTACCACCCTTTCTTTAGTTCTTATCACTGGACTAATAATAAAATAATAAAATTGACATAAGGCTAGATTGAAAAATTTAATCTATATACACAATAATGAGAACCATGATATAATGCTCAGATTATAAAATGAGGCTCAAAGAAATGTTGGAACCAGGCACCTTTTTATAATTTTTAGAAAAAGAAACAATAATTTTGTGAGATATTGACAGACCAAAGAAAGTTAGTGCTCATTAAAAGGAATCTAAGTAAGTTTTGGGTATTTGTTAGTGAGGGATCTAAACACAGGTTAGTAGTAAAGGCAGTACAAGGCTTGTTTATATAAGCTTTCACCTCTAGATTTTTCAATTCTTCTGATAAAGTTGTCTCTCAGACTACAGGTGCAGGAAGAGTGTCTATCACATGAGAGATTTATCTTCTGCTTTTAGAGGGAGAGATAGGTCAGGGTTTTTTTGCATCATCAGTATCTTAAGTTCCTTCTATTCAAAATAATTAACAGACCATTGTGGGGTACCTTGGGGCGGCCTGCCATGGACCCTAACATTACAAACCATGATTATATGGCTAGTAGAACAAACTAAATTAGCTGAAAAAGTGTTTGAATAACAAAAGGAATTTAATAAAATGGTAATATACAAAAGGTAGGCCAGTGTACCATGAAGTCTCACGGAGTTTTGGAAAGTATTGGTTGAACAAGTTCTGGTCTCCTGTCCAAAGCTTTTACCAAATGTGGCAATAGCTTAGGGTCCCTGGCCAAAGAGCAAAACCAAGAACTCTAGAGGCTGACTGAAAATCTCAAAGTTTTTAGGATTTAAAAGATAGAGAACCTGAAGCTTTTCAATAAATGCAAGCCACAGACTGGGAGAAGATATTTGCATTAACTATATTTGACAAATATCTCATATTCTATAATGAGTAAAGAAACCCTTAAAAAAATAAGGAAAAACAAAAGAGAATATATCCATCTTTTAAAAGTAAGTGAAATGCTTTATCATACAGTTTACAAAGAAGATATCCAATGGTTAATGAATATATGAAAGCATGCTCAGCATGATTTATTATCAGGGAAAAAAAATTCCAATGGTAATAAGATATCAGCGTACCCACCCCAGTGTGACAGATGGACAAATAGCAAATGCTGGTTAGGAGGTCAAGCAATTGAACGTCTCATACATTGCTGGAGGGTTTGTAAACCCTTGGTACAAACACTTTGAAAATCTGTTTGACAATGTTTATTAAAACTAAACATATGCCTACCCTATGAGGTAGAAATTACACTTTGGGGCATTTAAAAATAGAAAGAATGTTTCTGTTTACTGAGACTTATAAGAATAATGTTCAAGGCATTTTTATTCCTAACAGCCCCAAACTATAAAGAACTCAATGTCTTTCAACAGTAAATTCATAAACTAGTATATGTTCTCACAAGGGAATATGATGCAGCACTAAAAGATGAATGAGAAACTGATAGATTCAATAACATGGATGAATTTCAGAACCAAAATATTGCATGAAAGAAGCCAGATACAAAAAATTACAAACTGATTTGTCCATTCATGTGAAGTTCGAAATCAGAACTGACTGCTATATGGTATTAAAAGTTAAAATACTTATTATCTTTTTGTGGGTTGTTAAATAAATGGGTGCAAAAAATTTTTAGGAAGTTCAAAATATTATATGTCTTGATCTGAGAAGTGCTCCCCTTGAGGGTATACCAATAGAAATCTATTGAACTGTGTAGGTAGATTTGCTTACCTTATATATGCATGTTAGACTTAAATTAAAAAAATAAATTAAATAAATAAATAAATAAATAAATAAACAATCACAGCCTTTGACCTAGTGATCGTTCTCTAAGAAATCTGTCCTACAAAAATCTGTCCTAAAGTTACTGATTATCTGTACTAGTAAGACTTTAAAAACTTTAAGTTGCAACAATAGGCAAACCATAGAATAAAAATGATACATTCATAGGATAAAATATTTTGCAGCCATTAAAATATCTATAAATGTACCAAAATATTATATAAATATAAATAATATAAAATATTACATTAAAGCTATCACTAGCTAAGGGTGGAAGGTGGTGATATGTTTAATATATATGTTTATATATCTATTTATATATAAATATAAATTTATATGTTTATATTTATATGAATATTTATATATAAATATAAATTTATATGTTTATATTCATATAAATATTTATATATATTAAATATATATTTATATAAATATTTATATCTATTTATATATCTTTTTATATATACATATATACATATACACATATATATACATATATGATGTGTTTATATATATACATATACACACACATATATATAAAATACATATATACACACATGTATGTATATATATTTTTACTTACTTTTATAAACCCAATTATGATTTTAATAACTCAAAAATGTTGTAAAAGGAAAAACAACTTAGCTAGCTTTAGTGATTAAAATTTTGTGACAGTCAAAAAGGAATAAGATAAGGGAGAGAATAAAAGAGCATTCATTCAGTTGTGCATATAGCCTTTTATATTGAGCTAGGTTCTCCCAGATAATTAGAAATTATTCTGACAATTTAGACCCACTTATGAGTTGCTTTCTAAACTTTGATTTACATAAACAATATTCCATCAACTTTCAAAGAGTATGTAGGAATTAGGTTGTAAATTAATACAAAGGTCAAAAAGGAAGCAATATTCTTCACATAAATGATTGAATTTACAATGAATAAAAGACAAACCACTGAAAGATGCTAGATGTATTTCCCAAACATTTGATTTTGCTTAAAGTCTCCAACTCAACACTCATTCAAGGGAATCAGGTAATTTACATGAACTGGAAAGATGCTACAACATGATAAGTATAATTCAAGACTCAAGAGAGTAAAAGGACTAATATTGTTCATGCACATAGTTTACTCTTTTCCTTCAATCTTCTCACTGATTACAATCCTCTATTATTTCCTATCTCCTTTTTCTTTCTCCTGGACTCACATGTACTTCATTCTCTTATTCTTGGTACCAGTACCCAGTCAGGTGATACAAAAGAGTTTTATCATAGATGAGGTATTCCCTTTCTAAAGTCTTTACCAGGATACACAGAATTCCAAACTGATACTGTATCACTGGTCATTTCCGCTACAACCTAATGGCCGCAAACATATGGAAGGTGTTCTCTTTTAATGAAAAACAGTAATTTAATATATACCTGTGCAACTTCAGTACTGTAACTATGTAAGTATATTATTGTCTTTTAAAGAAATTTAAGTCAGAAAGGCATAAAATTATTAGAAAAACCCCATTGCTATAAGTATAATTTAGTAAATGACATCTAATTAGAGAGAAACCTCAATGAATTTCCCAAAGTGTCTACTATTTTCAAGGAATAGGTTATGCACAAAAAAACACAACACAGCTAATAAAGTGCTTCTGATATGTCAGAAAAGGAGCATCTTCATATTCCCATATCTCTACTTATTTATCCACTACGATAATTCAAAATATCAACCAAAGTTACCACTAACCTCTGCCTTTCTTTCTTAGACCTTATGTGCACTTTGTGGTTGTCACTGTTTATTAGGAATCTGACTTTAAAACTGGAATCAGGATTGACATCATATGCTTAGTACAGGATTGTATGACATGGGCAGGGTTATGAAATGGAGCTCGCATAGCATGGTCTCTCTCATTCGGACTTCAATCAGGGGAATTGAGAATCTCGTTGAAAAGAAGCTGACCACTCCACCTGCAGCAGCATCAGCTACATCAAACACCAACTGTGCAGGCTGCTGAATGAAGTATAATGGTGGTAATTATGTGTTCAGCTATTTGTAAGCGTGTGAGGATTAGCATTTAATAGATGGAAAGTCCATCAAGGTGATAAACCAAGAAACCTTTGTGAAACTAGAGATTGCCTCTTTGATCTGAAAATAGAAAATCCAAATTGAGAGTATAAGAAATCCAGATTCTGCAGGTAAATTGCTTCTTAGATAAAAGGACCATGAGTGGACTTGAAAGAAAATCAAAGACACATATCCTAAAGCTAGTGTTCTGTACTTGAATATATATGTACATTCTGTGATAAAAAATTAAATACACACTGAAAAGAGAAAAGTTCCATTCCTTATCTTCACAAATGTATTCAGAGCTGCTTCAAGACATGTAAATTATCTTACCATTAATATATTACATTAACTTGTGTATGTAGCTAAAATGAGTCTCCATTTTGAAATTAGCCTTTCTTCTTTGGTCACTGTACCCCTGTTCCTAGTTTCCCTGCCTAACTCTATTTTTCTTTCCATTGCTTGTCTCTGCATCCATTTGCATCAGAAAGGTATGAAAATACAATAAAGGCCTTAGTGTTATAATTTAGTAATCATAACTCAGTGAATTTCCCAATGTGCCTAAAAATTTCAAGTAATAGGTATTCATAAAAACACAGCTAATTAAACAAATTTAGGTGATCGATTTCAAGATCTCTGCATTGTCTCTCTGACTTCTTGTCTAACTATGATGAATTCTAGTTCTAATAAATGGATCTCATACATTTCCCTGTCTCCAAATCTGCACACTGGAAACCTTCTTAAGCTAAGACCTTCATGACTGGGTCCCTAACTTACATCTGGTAGACTTTGTAGGGACTGAGTTAGATGTCCCTGTCTACTCCGTGAAACCCCTCTGCCCTTATGGCTAATTACCACTTCGTTGTTGCTTTGTACTTCCTTTACTCATGATTTGCAACTTAACAATATTTTCTCTAAGAGCCTAACAAAATCCTCTTGATAGAGCTGAGTTTAGTTTCTAACACTTCCTTACCACCTACTCTTGCTACGTTGAATTACATTTTGCTCAACATATAACTGCCATTAATTTCTTGAGCACTTTTCTTTCTTCAGAGTAAAACACTGCCTATCTTCAATTGCTATGTTTTCTAGAAGTTAAATGAAAGGAATATTAAAGCATAATTGTATTCTGCTCAGATAAAAAGGCTAATCTTGAAACGATTACTAAAATCACTTACTGATTTAGGGAATGTCTTCAACTGTGTATCTTCAGTTTGTTGAGATTTCTCTCACACAATAGACTAAAAATCAATTAACTACATCATAAATGTACTAATTTGGCAATTCTATGTTCCTAAATCTGAAACATATTGTGATGCATGGGCAAACAGGCATTTATTTTAGTTTAAAGTCATCCAATATTTAGAACTTCATGAAAAAGATTATAGTAAAATAAACTCCTAATATCTTTTAATAGTTAATCACAGAGAAAGGCATTCATGAGGGTAAGGTATTCAAAATGTTACTGGAGTCTAGATGTTACTAGTCTAGGCTTCGTCCTTTAGTTTTTCTCTAGGAAAACAAGCAGGTAGATGTCCTCTATCTTAGCCAGATATTATGTGGATGATGAAGTAGAAAAATATCGCCAAATCTCACATCTCTACAGAGAAGAGGCTTCTTCTTCCAGAGTGACTTCAATTTGCTTGCATGTAATGCTTCTTTCTAATGAAGAGAGTGATGTTACGCTCATTGGCAATGCCTAGCAAATTAAATTATTTTACTCCACACTGAATAAATACAGTGATTCCAAAGAATTTTAAGTGAATGTGTTGGAGATGAATTATTAATTAGATCTTATAAATACTAATTTAGTGGTGTGTAATTGCTTAATTTAGAATATTGACCTGATTGAGGAAATTAAGCTCTTTACATTTTAAGAAACTTCTAGTAACTGCATTCAATTATCACTTATTTAACAAGAAAGGTGTCATGAAACTTGTGCCTAATTCAATTCCACAAATTGAGTCAAGGCCTCATGGGATTAATGACTTTTTAATAATGTAATAATCGTAATATTATTAATAATTAGTATCATTAAATGAGCACTTGTGGTAGATACTATGGTACATGGAGGGCATGTTGAGTTTTCTACTTTAATCATTGCAGAAATTTAATGAATTAGTTAGTTTTGATATATCTATTTACAGATGCAGGTCTACAGAGACTTAACAACGTAAGACTACTAGTCACTTGGCTATGTAGAATTTTGAATCACTGCTCTCACTATAGTACTCTTTATTAAAAATGTTTTCTACTTTTTATGGGTTTGTGGCTTTATTTAATTAAGTATATACTTCTAATTCATCTGGAGTTTATTTTTTTCAGGAGTGATAGAGGATTAATTTTTGTTTTCAAACTGCAAGCCGATCATCTCATCACTATTGAAAAGCCTTGTTTTTTCCCCACTCTTTTAAAACGTCAACCTTATTTCTCATTTTTTTTTTTTTTGTTTCCATATAGCTACATCTGGACTCTTTATTTTGATCCATTTATTCTTCTGCTTACCTGAATTTATATCGTATCATATTACTAGGAATTTCTAGAGATTAATAATGTAATCAATATATTTTAGTAGATAGTTCACCCTTTTAAATCTTTTTTGTTTTAAATCATCCTCAGTATTCTCTGCAAGTGATTGGATTGGATCTCACCGAAGAAGAAATTACATTTTTATTTTATTGAGTGTTCTTAACTCTATCTGTGTGTTTTCTGACTATGGTATATAATAGTATTTCTGAACACACCTTTATTTGGATAGTCATAGAACTTCCTCTGGAAATTCAGTGGTGAGTGGAAGTGATATTAAGACTGGTACTCATATTGTAAGTCTTTTAGAACTATTTGTGTCACCTGCCATGGTCTTTGGGAAATTTGAGTTGATGGTTTCTCCAGCAAACTGAATCTGAGCGAGGACATGTGTGTAGCAGGCCACCAGGTAAATGATGGTGAATATATTATGTAGAAATACATATTGTTATAAACTACTAAGAGTTTCTGTGAGTTTATCTTTACACCAGGATTTTATATAATTCTGATTTTTTTGGTCAACTATATTTATTAAATTAAATTTATTGGAGTTACATTGGTTAAAAAAAAACAAAAACTATATAGGTCTCAAGTGTACATCATCTACATATTGCATTGTGTGTTCACTACTCAAGGTCAAGTATCCTTTTGTTACCATATATTTTAACCTCTTTACTCTCTTCTACCTCTCCTCACTTCCCTCTGGTAACCACTAAACTGTTATCTGTGTCTATGAGTTTATGCTTGTTTGTCATGTTTGTTTGTTGCTTTCAGTTTTATATCCCATATATGAGTGAAATTATATTGTTCTCAACTTTTTCTGTCTGATTTTAATGAGAACATTTGTTCTATAAATTTCCTTTTAAACCAGGTGTACCTGGTTCTGTTAAATTTATATTGGAAAAGTTGTGGAAATTTCCCTTTTGATCTATTACTCTGTAAGAATATTTTTAACATAGCACCTAATATTACTTAAAGTTTTAATAAAATTTTCTTGTAAACCTACAGTTAGGTAAATTTTTGAGTGCTGATTAAATTTCTTTAGTGTTTTTAAGTCTATTTTTTTTATTTTAGTCAACATTATAATTATATTTTCAATCATTAGTTTTATTTAAATTTTAAAACTTGCTAGCAAATTTAAAGTATACTGTAACTATGCAAATATTTAATAGCTCTAGTTTTTTAATTATATAATGTTTATTCTTACTAATCTTCATTAATGACTTTGCTTTTTAGTTATTATGAGTCAAATATCCAGAGACTTGTTTGTCTTATTACTAGTTTTTAAAAGTAATTTTTGTTATATTAGTTGTATTTAATCTTTCACATTTTATTCAATTTTGTTCATAGATTTTGGTGTTTACACTTTTCTATTTTCTTTTGTCGAATACATGTGTATATATTTATACATCTATATATTTTAACATATAAATTTTTAGTGTTCTTTCTACACATTCACTCAAAGTAATGTATTTCCCTTTAAGTACTGTTTAACTACTTCCTACAAAATTTAATAATGACTTATTTGTCTGTCAGAACAACATGTTTTTAAAATTTTAGCCATTATTCATCTTTGGTTCTCTTCTATTCTAATAATGCATTAATATTCAAGCATTTATTTTGTCTGATATTGATAATATAATGCCAACTTTTTTCTTTTTCTTTTTATTTTATTAAATTAATAAGGTGACATTGGTCAATTAAATTCTATAAGTTTCAAGGGTACAGTTCAGTAATACGTCATCTGTATATTGCGTTGTGTGTTCACCACCCAAAGTCAAATCTCCCTCTGTCACCATATATTGGACCCCCTTTACCCTTATCTCCCTTCCCTCTCCTTCCTTTCCCTCTGGTAACCACTAAACTATTGTCTCTCTCTATGAGTTTTTGTTTGTCTTGTTTGTTTGTTGCTTTCAGTTTTATATCACACATATGAGTGAAATCATATAGTTCTCAACTTTTTCTGGCTGGTTTATTTCGCCATGATTATCTTAAGATCCATCCATGCTGTCGCAAATGACAATATTTCATCTTTTCTTATGGCTAAGTGATATTTCGCACAAGCTTTTATTTGATAATACTCACATTTGTTAATCTTTTTCACTTGTAATATTTTTTCAAATAATTGTTTTTATATATAATCATGTTCTCTATCATATTTATTCCTTTTTTCCTACCTTTAATCAAAATGTAAAAAAATCATCTGTCTAGTCTAACTTTAAAATATTTATTTTATCTTTATTTGCTTTTTTACTAAAAATGGATTTTTTCATATGTTTTTATTTTTCTCTGTGTAGATGGCCATATTGTTTTCCTCTCAGAAAAATACATTGAATACAATGAATTTTATTAACAATTTCTTAATATTGAATTATTTTTAAGGTGTCTCATTCACAGAAGCATGATTTTTTTAATGAATATCGTTACTCTGCTTTCTGTTTTTAGTTATTTTTTTTCATTGATATTCAGGATTACATTTATCTATAGTCTTTTTTTTATGTATCAGTGTTATAAATCTTTAGTATCAGTGTTATAAATCTTCTTAGTGAGACTTTAAGTAGCAGATCACTATCAGATTATAATCCAGCTTGTATTTACAATTTGAGATGAAAGGGGCAGAGCAACTACTAGAGAAAAGTGGTAATTCAATTTTCATTTTGTGTGTTTATCGCTAGAATTCTAAGGGAAAAAAGACAAAATGATACTTCAGCTAACAATAGTTATTCTTTCAACTTTGGCCCAGAGTGCCGTAGAATTTATTCCTTTTACTCACTTCAATAATTAGATTTGGAGTGTTCTGTGTTACACATGCACATTTATAATAATCACTGCAATTCCAAATGATGCTCTATTCTTTTCTTCCCCAATATTGCTGTTGGTTGTGTATTCCCATAACATTTGCAAAAGGCCTTGTCACTTCCTAATTTCAAAGACAAAACAGAATTCTAGTCAACAAAATGGGAAGAGAGATTCTGAGCCAGAAAATAAAACAAAAGAGTAAATTAGACATAGACAGAGAGAAGTATTGGAAAAAAAATGTTTTCTATAAAAAAAGAAGTCTGTTGATTAGATAAAAAATCAGATTGGCATATTAGAAAAACTAAACAAATAAAAAACTGTTATATTTTTATAAGTAATGTTAATATTTTATTTTAAAAACAGGTTTTAGCATTAAAATGAGAATTTAAATCTCAAATGGTTCTGCATATTCAAAAATATGACTGCCTTAACTATAAGAAACTGACTTTTTTTTAAGCTTTAGTATCATTTGATGGCAAACTTGTTAATCACTAAGCTTGCTAATGCTCACCTGCCTTTCCTGTGCCTGGACATATTTTGATTACTTCGTTTGTTTCTGAAGTGGACTTATGACACTTTTGTTATTATTTAGAGGAACAAACTTCTAGGGATGGCTCTCTCTGAGAAAGCAGGTAGAGGTACATATGGTGTGAAGTAGAATAGCTTAGGGATATAAGTTCCAGTGGTACAATCTTCCTTGAAAGATGTGAAACTAGAAATCAGCTGAAGAATCCAAATAGTTGTTCAGTGTATTTTCTTAGCATGTAAATTTCATCATATCATTTGTAACTTATGTTAAAATTATACCAATGCTTTATTATCTATTGACTTTTAAAAAGTCTTAATATTTATCCATATGGCAGTTAAGATGTAACATATATATTTTGCTAGTGGTTTGTGTTTCTTAAACTCTAAGAAAAAAATTGTTATACGTATAGTTTAATTGGTTAGAAAAATCTACATATTATCTCCATACGTTGTGGGAAGATAATTAATTTATCAATAATCCTAATGTATAGTAATGTGAATACAAAACTATAGATGTATTCTGACCTATGGAAAATACTTAGGAATGTTTGCATGTGTGTAATTAATTTGTAATTAATACCAAAAGTTCTCTACAATCAAAGCATATTTTAAAGATATTTTACCACTTATAAAATTAATACATTATTTATTACAAAATATGCAAAGACAAAAATATAAAACAAGGAAATCAAATGTTCCTGTAGAGAAATCTACCGTGCATATTATTAAGTTTACATCATCTTTACTTTATGTATATTATGTATATGCTAATAGTTATACATTTACAAACATTTTATGAAGACTCTACATTGGAAACAAATATCTTTCCAAAATATAATTTTCATAGATTTATAGAATTTTATCAGTAAATTAGCCTTAATTTAACAGCCCCTAATCTTGAGCATGTAAGTTATCTCCATTTTTCATTAACATCCTTCTACCAAATTTTATTGAAAATATTTGATTACTTTATTAGGATAAATTTCTAGAATTTGAATCATTTATGATGCTAATATATCTAGCCAAACTTTACTAGGAAAATTTTACCTGTCTACTAGATATAAAAATGGAGTACATTTTCTCATATATTCACCATTTAAATATTTTATTTTTAATATGAGTACTTTTATAATGAGATTCTTATTTTTGTTTTAATTTTATTTTTTACTAGAGAGACCAGTGCCTATTTTAAAATTAAAAAAAAAAAAAACCTTTATGACTATCACAGTTTTAAGTATGATTTTTCTTAATTATTGATTTTGAGTATGATTGTAAAATAAACCTTAATTATATTATAATCTGAAAACCATATTTTTATTGAAATTCCTGCTCTGATGTTTTAATTCATCTTAGAATTGCATAAATCTAATCAGAACATAGCCACTATTTTATATTACCATAAAATATTCTTACAACTTTTATAAGGTATTCTATCTTATTACATTCTATTATACAGTAAGAATATGTTAAATTACTAAAAACTACAATCTTTCAGAGCCATCTGGACCCATGTGTTAGAAAGAAATGGAGAAATATGCAGAAATTATTGATTTATTTTAATTCAATTTGGAAACGTCTAATTAATATATTGAATAAGTATTACTCCTGGTTAAAATTTTAAGAACATAACAATTTTGGCATCTCATATGTATAAGATATTCTCTATTTTAAAAGAATCTCTGAGTATTTTTACAATGGCAAACCTTCGTGGTTAGACAATGATTTATTATATGCAGCCACTTTCTGATTAATCTACCACATCATTTTAATCATTCTCTTCATTAAGATTATTTCCCCATTATGATTTAAGTCTTTCACCAAAAGATAATGACAGAAAAGGGAATATGAGATTTACTTCTAATATTGAGATATGAAGCTCAGACAGAGTATATATGACTGTCAAGAGATATTAGGGTATTAATACTTTTACCTCTGAGGTGGCTTATGGAATATGAACAGAATTATTAGTCCAAGAAGATACTATAAAGATACAGGTCGTTAATATCTGAGAAGAAACTACCTACTTACAGTCATACTATGCAAGACTATAGAGAGTAACAAGTAAGAGAAGGTAGATGGCAATCATTCTACATGAGAGCATGGAGAAGTGAAAAGACATAGTTGTTTCATTGACCCACTTTTACTAAGGCACATCTGGAAGAACTAGTAAGTATTAATATTTGATCACTCGTATAGGACACTCAGGTGCCGCACAGTTTGCTTAGTTCTTTATGACTCTGCCTTGATTACTAGGGTAAATAATATTCTCCATAGAGCAAAGTGTTCCTGTTTGTTTTTATGCTTTGTAAAGAATCTAGAAGGCTGGTTCTGTAAGTGACATATCAAAACATAACTGATGTCTGTGCTCCCGATACCTTAAAAGCACCTTAATAATGTTTTTTGTTCAAGAATAAACCCAACTTACATGTCATGAGAAAAACCCATAGGACAGTTTTTTCTGACTTCACTAAGCCTACGCAAAACACAAAAAGGACTTGAGTTTGCTTCTAAAAACAGTTCACATCCACAGGAAAGATGCTCTTGAAAAGTAGACAGACTCCAGATCCAGATTCTGAATGACTACTATATATATACTATTATCTTGTTACACATATTTTTTATAATGTTATATGTGTGTGAAATAAATTAATTAATTAAATTTAATTTATTACTTAATTTAATTTAGTATTTAATTAAATTATTTGAAATAAATATGCATTCCCTATTTATTGACCATAACATGCTCTTATTTATTATAACAACCTTTTATTATGTATATATTACTTAAAACCTAGGTATCTTAATTTTTTAATTTGTATTTAGCCTGTCAATATCTAAAATATGTCAATCTGCCACAATTATTGTGAATTATTTATTTTACTCTGATTCTCTGAAATATGTATATATTATATATGTATATGTTATATGTTCATTTCTGTGTATGTAATATACGGTTTCATGTCTATTAATGGTCTTAAAGGCTTTTATCTCATCTATATACTTCTTCATTCTTTTTTTAGTAATATCTCACATGTTTCCTCAAATTCTATTTTTTTAAATTTTGGGACATTTCCTTTTCTCTATATTAGCATTGATTTATCTCATATTTTCATATCACTTAAAACCAAAATCAGGTCATGATATTCTTCTGCTCACAAACTTCTGATTACTTCCCATCCTACTCAAAGTAAAATTCAAATTTCCTACTTTGTTATACAGTCCCAGTGATTGCACTCCCCCACATTCCCCCTGCCTGACCATAATTGTAACTCTCTCTTTTTGCTCCTCACTCCAGCCACACTGACCTCCTTACTTTTCTTGAACTGGCTAAACACACTCTTACCTCAGAGCTCTTATATTTCCTGTCTCTCTTGCCTGTAATATTCTTCTGTTAATAACTACATGACTTATTCCCTTAATTTCTCCTATCCACAGTTCAAATGTCACATTATCAGAGAGGCTGCCTGTAATTTGCTGTGTAATTGCCCCCAAATCTGTCCATGTTTCAGTCTTCAGAAACTGTGACTATGTTAAGTTATATGGCAAAAGAGAAAGTTGCAGATGGAAATTAGGCTGCTAATCAGCTGAAGAGAGGAAAATTATGCTGTTATATGAGAGTGAACTCAATATAATCAAAGGGTACTTTAAAGTGTGGAAGACGGAGGCAGAAAAGGTCAGAGTGATGCAATATAAGAAGTCAATCCATTGTTGCTGACTCTGAAGACAGAGGAAGAGGGCCACGGGCCAAGGAATGAGGGCAGCTTCTAGAAGCTGTAAATGTCAACTAAACAAATCCTCCTCTAGAACATTCAGAAAGGATCTCAGACCTGTTGATGTCTTGATTTTAGCCCAGTGGGACCCAAGTCAGACTTCTACCTACAGAACTATAAAATAATACATTGTGTTATTTTAAAACACCAAGTCATAGTAATTTGTTACAGCAGCTATAAGAAATTAATATACTTTTCAAGACCATCATTTATAAAATAGTACACTTGAGCCATCTTTTTTATTTTCTTACCCTGGTTTATCTCACTTCATAGCACTTACTACCACTTAATATATAGTACAGAGAATATAATATAATATAATATAATATAAAATATAATATAATATAATATAATTAATATAATATAATTAATATAATATAATATAATATAAATACTAACATATTTGTGTATATATATTAGTAGTAATATTAATACATTATTCTATCTTTCACTAAGAAATTTTTCTTCAGTCTATATCTGACACATTTATACTCACTTTCTAAGATCAAGACCAAAATTTTCTTTTGTGTCAACTTGTATAGAGTTTCCACAACCTTTTAAAAATTTTTCTGTAAAAACATGTAATCAAATATATAGACTTGCTCTGCTTATGTATCTGAGTCTGTCTGTAATTAAACTGTAAACTTTGTCAAGAAAGACTGCATTTAGTTCAGTTTATAATCCCAGTGCCTAAGCCATTCATGTAAAATATTTACTCTGTGTCAACTAAATGACAGTTATGAGAATAAGACAGGTAAGTGTACAGAGAAATAAATACATAATAGGGACACATGACATGAATAAATTAAAAGGCAGTGAAAATAGAGAATGTCTGATGGTGGTATGAGTCAGGGAGGTCTGAGACTGCATGGTCAGGAAAGGCCTGAGGAGCTGCTCTTTGAATTGAGATCTGAATAATCAGAAGTAGCTAGTTATGAGAATATTTGAAGGAAAGGGATTTTAGGATGTAGGATCAGCTGGTTCAAAGGCCCCAAATGGGAACAAGCTTGGAATGTCAGGATAACAAAAGGAAGGGCAGTATGGAAGGATCATAATGAACAAGGTGGGGAATGGTGTGGGGGCAGAGCTGAAGAGGTAGGCAGGGATAATATTGGCAAGGTGGAATACGAAGTTTGGATCCTATCTTAAGTGAAATGAGGAGCCACCATGATAATCTCAGTTTTATATTTTAAAATATCATTGCTGCAATGAGATGTTTGAATAGTGTCAGGGCAAGAAGAGAAGCAGGGAGATAAGTTAGGGAATGACTGCAATAGTCCATGCTGGAGATGAGGGTGATCTGAAGGAATGATGAGAGGTGTAGATAGCTTGGAATTTGTCCAGAAGGATTTAACTAGGAGGCTGATGAAGCTTGAGTTCCTGGTCCTTTACTTACAAGGCATCTTCTATATTTAACACTTTTATAATGCTTTTCTTAATAAAAAAAATAGTCCAAAGTTGTGTAATCTTTTAGAATCCACAAAACCTGAATTTAAATTGTGTCTGACACATAATGAATAAAAAAGTTACCAAAATATATTAAACTGTAAACCATAAAGTCTTTTTAAATTTTATTAAATTTATTGGGGTGACATTGGTTAATAAAATTATACAGGTTTCATGTGTAGAATTCTATAATGCATCTTCTGTATGTTGCATTATGCATTCACCACCCAAAGTCAAATCTTCTTCTGTAACCATATACTCAACCTCCTTTTCTATCCCCCATCCCCCTTTCCTCTGGTATCACCATATTGTTGTCTGTATCTGTTTCTGTTTGTTGCTTTCAGTTTTATATCTCACATATGAATGAAATCATACAGTTTTCAACCTTTTCTGTTTGACTTATTTTGCTTAGAGTGATATTCCCAAGATCCAGCCATGCTGTTGGGTTTTGGAAATGGTAGTATTTCATCTTTCTTATGGCTGACTAGTATTCCGTTGTATATGTGTACCACTTCTTCTTGATTCAATCATCTATTGCAGGGCACTTCAGTTGTTTCCATGTCTTGGTCACTGTGAATAATGCTGCAATTGTGGTGCTTGAGGTGCATATATTTTTACACATAAATGTTTTTAAATTTTTCAAGTAGATACCCAGAAGAGATATTTTTTGAGTCATACAGTAATTTTATTCCTAATTCTTTGAGGAACATCCATACTTTTTTTCCATAGTGGCTGTACCAATTACGTTCTCACTAGCAGTGTATGAAGGTTCCTTTTTTCTTATAACCTCTCCAACACTTATCATCCCTTGTTCAGTTGATAATAGTCATTCTGACAGGTGTGAGGTGATATCTCTTTGTGGTTTTACTTTGCATTTTCCTAATAGCTAGTGAATTTGAGCATCTTTTCATATATCTGTTAGCCATTTGTATGTCTTCTTAGGAGAAGTGACTGTTCAGGTCCTCTGCCCATTTTTAATTGGATTTTTTGCTGTTGTTAAGTTGTATGAGTTCTTTGTATATTTTGAATATTAGCTCCTTATTGGAGGAGTTTGTGAATATCTTCTTCCATTCCATTGGTTGCTTCTTTGTCTTGTCTATGGTTTCTTTTGCTGTGCAGAAGCTTTTTAGTTTGATTTTTCCCATTTACTTATTTTTGCTTTTACTTCCTTTGCCTTTGAGGTCAAGTTCATAAAATCCTCTATAAAACTAAGGTCAATGAGTTCAGTATCTAGGTTTTCTTCTATGTAATATATGGTCTCATGTCTTATATTTAGGTCTGTGCTTTGAATTAAGTTTGGTGTATGGTAATAGATAGCAATCTAGTTTCGTTCTTTTGCGTGTAGCTTTTTAATTTTCCCAGCACCATTTTTGTGTCTTCTTTGATTTCTTTTAATGATTTATTTTAATTTTTAGTGTATAGGTCCTTCACATCCTTTGCAAATTTATTCCTAGGTATTTTATTCCTTTTATTGCAATCTCAAAAAGAATTATTTTTTTTCTTTTTCTGGAAGTCTATTTTTAGTATATAGAATCACAATGAATCTTTTTGTATATTAATTTTGCAGGATTGCTCTGACTAGGACTTTCAGTACTATGTTGAATAACAATTATGAGAGTGGACATCCTTGCCTTGTTCCTGTCTTAAAGGAAAAGCTTTCTGTTTTTCATCATTGAGTATGACACTAACTGAGGGTTTGTCATATATGGCCTTTATTATGTTGAGGTATTTTTCTTCTATACCCAATCTATTAAGTGTTTTAATCATAAATGGATGTTATATCTTGTCAAATGCTTTTATGTATATGTTGATATGATCACATGATTTTTTTATGCTTTATTTTGTTAATGTGGCATATCACAAAGATTTGTTTTCATATGTTAAACCATCCCTGTGCTCCTGGAATGAGCCCCATTTGATCTCGATGTATTATCTTTTTATTTATTGTTGTATTCTATTTGCTAGTATTTTGTTTAGAATTTTTGCATCTGTATTTATCAGAGATATTGGTCTGTAGCTTTTTTTTCTGTTATCCTTTCCAGGTTTTGGTATCAGGGTAAAGTTGGCCTCATAAAATGAGTTAGAAAGTATTGCTTCTTTAATTTTTTGAAAGAATTTGAGAAGGATGGATGTTAAATCTTTGAATGTTTGGTAGAAATTGCTAGTGAAGCTATCTGGCCTTGAACTTTTAATTTTTAGGAGGTTTTGATGATTGTTTCAATTTTCTTTCTGTTAACCAGTGTATTTAGATTTTCCTGTTCTTCGTGATTCAGTCTAGAAAAGTTATAATTTTTAAAAGAACGTGTCCATTTCTTCTCAGTTATTGAATTGGTGGCATATAGTATTTCATAGTATTCTTGTATGGTCCTTTGTATTTCTGTGGTGTCCATCGTAACTTCTATTCTTTTATTTCTGATTTTGTTTATTGTGTCTTTTCTCTTTTTTCCTTAGTGAGTCTAGGCAGGGGTTTGTCAATTTTATTACAATTTTCAAAAACCAGCTCTTCGTTGCATTATTTTTTCTATTGTCTTTTTATTCGTTATTTCATCTAATTCAGCTCTAATTTTTATTATTTCCTTTCTTCTGCTGACTTTGGGCTTCATTTATTCATTTTCTAGTTCTTTAAGATGTGATGTTATTTATTTTGGATTTTTCTTGTTTCCTGAGATAGGCCTGTAATGATATAAACTTCCCTCTTATTATTGCTTTCGCTATATCCCCAAAAGTTTTATATGTCATATCGTCATTTTCATTTGCCTCTATGTATCTTTTAATTTCTTCTTTTATTTCTTCTTTGACCCAGTTGTTCTTTAGTTGCATGTTGTTTAATCTCTACATATTTGTGGTTTTTCCTGCTTCCTTTTTGCAGTTGATTTCCAATTTCAAGCATTGTGGTTGAAGAACATTCTTAGTATGATTTCAATCTTAAATTTGTTGAGGCTAATTTTGTGTCCCATCATGTGGTCTATCCTTGAGAATGTTGCATGTGCACTAGAGAAGAATGTGTAACCTGATGTTCTGGGATAAAAGGCTCTGTAAAAGTTGATTATGTCCATTTGGTCTAATGTGTCACTTAAGACCTATATTTCCTTACTGATTTTCTGTTTGGATGATCTATCTATAGCTGTCAATGGGGCATTTAGGTCCTCCACTATAATTATGCTTTAATAAGTTTCTCCCTTTAGTTCTATTAGTAGTTGCTTTATATATTTTGGTACTCCCTGCCTGGGTGCATATATTTTGATAAGTGTTATATCTTCTTGGTGTATTGTCTCTTTTATCATTGTGAAATGTCCATCTTTGGTCTCTTATTACCTTTTTTTATTATTTTGAAATCTATTTTGTCAGATATAAGTACAGCTACACTTGCTTTTCTCTGTATTCCATTTGCTTGAAGCATCATTTTCCACCATTTCTCTTTGTGTTTATATTTGTCCTTGAAGCTATGATGTGTCTACTAAAGGCAGCATAAAATTGGGTTTTGTTTTTTGATCCACCTTGCTATTCTGTGCATTTTTATTGGTGAGTTCAGTCCATTTACATTTAGGGTATTGATGTATAAGGATTTCCCATACCCATGTTATCTTTTGTTGTCTGGTAGCTCTGTGTCTTCATTGTTTATTTTCCCTGTAATTCTGTCTGTTATTTTAGTTTAGTGGTATTTTATATTTTTTCCCCTGTTTTTTCTCTTTTTTTTTTTTTTTTTGTTATGTGTCTCAGTTCTAGATTTTGTGTCTGTGTGGTTACCATCAGGTTTATGGAAGAAAAAGTTTCATATGTACAGTAGTTCTTTTTTTTCTGAATGCATATTTTCTCCATTCTCCTTTACAAATTCAGACATTTAATCCCTCCCATTTTATGTTTCTATTGTCACAGATTATCCCTATATATACCGTGAGTTCATTTCCCAATTGCAGTAGCTATTGTCTTCTTCTCTTTTCAATGGTTTTACCTCCTTTAACCTTTATGTTACATTTAAATATATAATATCCTATTCTGAATAAAGGTCGCAATTTCCTGCTTCTGTCTGTCTGTTAATCATTTTATTCACAGTTTTGTATCCTTTTGTCTTTTTATTTCAAGTAGGATAACTCCTTCAGTATTTCCTGTAATGCAGGTCTTTCTTGAGTTAGTAAATTCCCTCAGCTACTGAATGTCTGGAAAAGTTTTTATTTCCCCTTCATGTCTAAAGGATAACTTTGCTGGATATATTATTCTTGGCTGGTAATTTCTCTCTTTCAATAGTTTGAATATTCAATTTCACTATCCCTTAGTTTGTAAGGTTTCTACTGAAAAATTTAATGATAATCTAATGGTGTTTTCTCTATAGATTATCATCTTCTCTTCACTGGCTGCATTGAGAATTCTTTCTTTGTTATTAATTTTTGACAGTTTTAATATAATGTGCTTTGGAGAAGGCTTTTTTGGATTGAGATAATTAGATGTTTTGTTTGCTTCTTGAATTGAAGAGCCAGCACTTTCCATAGGTTTGAGGAGTTCTTGTTGACCATTTTGTTTGAATAGGCACTCTGTTCCCTTCTCCCTCTCCTCTCTTTCTGTTATACCCATTATTCTTATGTTGCTCATTCTGATGGAGTCAGATAATTCTTGTAGAGTTTTTTCTTTTTTTTTCTCTCAAGTGTCTCTCATCTTCCATCTGCATCATTTCTAGATTTCTGTCTTTCATATTACTAATTCTTTTCTCCATCAGGAAGGCTCTACTTCCTAAGCTCACTAGTTCATTCTTCACCTCTTTTACTGAGTTTTTCATCTTCAGAATTTCTATTTGATTCATTTTTAAAATTTCAGTCTCTTTGCTAAAATACTCTCATTGTTTCTTGATTTTATTTCTGAGTTCATTAAACTACCTAAGTTTCCTTGTAGCTTGTTGAGTTTTTTTCAGAAATACAATCTTGAATTCTCTGTCATTTAAATCACATATTTTCATGTCCTAATTTTATTGTCTAGAGATTTTTCATTTTTTTTCTGAGCTCCCTTATAGGTATTCGTGGGATCAAATGGATTATTTCTCTGCATAGGTATTTATGGAAATAAAATCTGCCTTTTTTTTTTTTTTTTTTAAGAGTGATGCCTCCATTTAGCCGGTTGTTAAGAAGAGGTCTTTCTTCTGCATTCCAGTAGGTGGCGTTGAAGTGCAAGTTTTTTATTTTCTCTTGCACTGTTCTGGCTTCTTGGATTTCTACAGGGGAATGGAAAATGCCCCATATTCAGTGGAGAGGTGGGAGTCTCTTCTGTGACCAGGTCGCCTTGGTCTCAGGGCACCACCTCCAGGGGGGAATGCGGTGAGTGATGGGGTTTCGAGTTCATAATATCCCAGTACTCCTCCTGCAGCCAGAAGCAATGCTGCGCTGCCCAAAGTATCCCATGTGCCTCCGCTGGGATCGGCCATGGTGGGTAGGGCAGGGTGGGTTGGCAGAGGCCAGTCGTCTGTTTGTGGCTTTGCTCTCCTCCCAGTAATGGTGACTGCCCTACCTTAGCTGTCTTGCCTCTGTATCTCAACCCTTGTCACTGGCATTAGCCTCATCGTGCAACTGCCGCTCAGCGATAAATGATTCTCCAGTTCTCAGGGCTGCAGATAATGTGCTCTGTAACCTGACACTCAACTGCTACAGCTTCTGCTGTGGCCCACTGGTAGCTCTGATAGGAAGAGTGGAGGCAGCCATGTTCTGTGGCTTTGTTTTCTTCATGTTATGGTGGCTGCTAGACTACAGCTACCATAACTTTGTGTTCTGTTTCTGGTCACTGGGTTCAGTTGCAGTATGTGCTGACCACTCAAGCAGGAATGCTTGAGGCTACAGAGTGCATGCTGCAACCTGATTCCTCCCCTCTTCTGAGACCTGTATTGAACTAAGGGGCTACTTTCGTGTCACCTGCCTTAACTCTTCTACCTTTCCTCCTGTACTGTTTGTTTCACTTCACTCTCCTTCAGATGTTTCGATGTGCAATCTCTCAGACATGTTTGTGTGTTGAGAAGGGAATCCTTTGTTGAATTATAGCTGTTCAACTTGTAATAACATCAAGGGGAGAGACCAGGGGGACATCTCATGCCACCATGCTTCTGATGTCACCCATAGGGACTTTATTATTATTATATAAATACATACCTACACACACACACACACACACACACACACACACACACTGGCTTTTGAATCTAGATAGATAGATGATAGATATATGATAGATGTGCTATGCCTCATTTACTAATTTATATGTTAGTTATATATAACTAAATATTTAACATTTTAAATATATATATTAAAATAGTGAAAATACATATTTAAAAATCTGGATGGTTAAGTTCATATATAAGTTGTAATATATAACTAAAAATTAAATATTTTTAAATATATATTTTAAATATATCCATTGAAAAATCTGGATGATACAACGAAATTCTTTAAATCATAGAAAGCACCTTTCCAAAGGTGCTCAGACAATTGGCTTTTGAATCAGTATAGCCAATTGCATTGCCACTAGATTCTACATTACGAAGAATCTCTACTTTAAAAAAAAAATACATAATTTTCTTGAACATTTCTTACTCTACATTTTTACCAAAAAATTTTTGAAAGATATGAAAGCTGTCCAGAATAGAGGTAACTACTGCAACCAAGTAGTAATTTTATGTTTTATCCAAAGGCACTGATTATCAGTCAGGAGAACATTTCTATCTATAGCCAGGTCCATCTGGATGGTAATGACCATTAGTTAGGAAGTGGAACATGCACATGTTTTCCAACATATAATCTTCTGAACTCTAAATAGCCAATTATGCTATTTTAAGTGTCTAAATGTGCCTTTTTAACATATATAGAAATACCAAGGAACTTAATTGCATATCCTTTATATACTGAAGACATATTTGTATATACTCAGAAATCTATAGTTTTAAATAACAGATTGAATGGCTCTTACACATAAATTTTTCACTATGCACCCTCCTATACTTTGTGGAGACTTATAAAAGTAGATTGACAGAAGCAAAGACACATTATGATATGATTCCTTCTTTTTTTTCTTAAGTTTTTGATAAAAAATTTTAAGTTTTAACCTTTATTTAAAAATAGCACATACTGTCTACGGCCGTGCCACCCTGAACAGGCCCAATCTCATTTGATTTCAGAAGCTAAGCAGGGTCGGGCCTGGTTAGTACCTGGATGGGAGACCACCTAGGAAGACTAGGCACTGTAGGAAACAAGGGATTGTAAGATGACAAGGTCTTTGCAATCTGTGAGGACAACCAAGGGTTGCCTCACCTAAAAAATAAAAAGTAAATTTAAAAAAAAATAGCACATACCTATATAAAGAATAGTACGAATGAATTTTGCACCATTCCTCATTTCCAAGTCTCAGAGATAATCACTGAAAATAATTTGGGATGCATACTACTAGATTATACTTACACACACACACACACACACACACACACACACACTAATATATGAGCATATGTATTTATTTTATAAAGGTGAAATAAAACAATGATATTGTCTACAATTTTTCTATTTCAATATAGCATGGACATAATTTCATATCAGTATAGAAAACATTTTATTTCTTTTTCCAATGGATATATAGTATTCCATAATACTAATAATATGTAAATTCCCCCCTTTCTCTCATTTTTAATTTGTTACCATGAAAAATCTCTGTGCATATACTCAAGATATCTCTGGAGAATATTTCTCTGTGTTATGTTCCCTATTGGAGGAATTGTCAACACAAAAGATATTCACCTTTTATATTTCGATGATTATTAAACAAGTTATTCTCCAAAAACAATGCTGTATTAATTTATTTTTCCTTCAAAAATATTTGGCAACATCCTTTTTCAACACAAGTACCAACATACTAAGATTAGATTTTTTTTCTTATAAAAATATTTGTTTTCTCTGGAGTTACTAAGTGTTTCTTTAATTAGCATTAGCTTGATTTTTCTTTACTTATTTCTATTCCAGGACAAAATTTTTGATATAATCTCTCAAGTAGAAAGCTCCCTATGAAGCCAAACAAATCAAGTAGTCTATCAGTTCCTTTGATCGCTTATTTGTTTTCTTTTGTCACCATCCCATTAAGATCTCTGTCCTTGTGATTCCCTTAAAACTTCTAGATCTCTACCGAGTATGCGTGGCTGCCATTCTGAGACTTCCCTTTAATGTGATCCTAGAATCTTCTCTTTCACCTCTTTCTGATGTTTGAGCTCATGTTTCTGAGATCTCATGTCTTCTTTCTAGGATCACTATCTTATTTTAGGAGCATCTTATAGTGGATCGCTGAGTAAAAGCTTATGAGATGTCAGTTGTTTTAATTTGCATACTTGAAATGTCTTTAGTCTAACTTCACATTAAATTCATCATGTGGTTGGGTTTAGAATTTTAGATTGATTTTTTTTCCAATAAACAGTGTTTTTGTTATGGAATCTACACTGAATTTTGAACTTTTATATAGGTCATAACCTTTATGTAAACTTTTAAGCTTGTCTCTTTATTTATGACATTTAAATTTCATGATAGTGTATCTCGTATGGGTCTTTCTTAACACACTGAACCAGAAATTTCATGATTCTACAAACTCATGCTTTTCTGAACAATTTTTCTTACATTATTTCTTTAATGATTCCTTTTCCACCATTTTTTTCTCTGTTCTTTTACACAAGCTCTACAATTCTGATGATAAATTTGTCAGAATGATCTTTATCTCTATTTGCTTTCCTCTGTTTTTCCTGTGAGATTTCATCCCATTTGAACTGCAAACCTTTAAGTTACAATTTCATACTTTTAATTTCTAGGAACATTTTGTTTACCTACACTATTTAAATATTCTTTTATTTCTCTCATTAGTATTTTGTTTTGTTACATAATGCAATATCCTCTCTTCCATATATTATTGAACTTTTTCCCCAAGTTTCTTCCTCTGATTGACTTTTTTCCCTTTGACTGTCTTCATTCTATTTATTATATTGGTTTTTATCTTTCATGTCAGAGGATTTTATGAGATATCTGGTGATCCTTGGCTATCCATTAAAATTTCATAGCAGCACATTGAAAATGTTATTAGAATCTTGGAGTTTGGTCCATGGCCATGCTACCCTGAACAACACCTATCCCATCTGATCTCGGAAGCTAAGCAGGGTTGGACCTGGTTGGTACTTGGATGGGGGACCACCTAGGAAGACCAGGTGCTATAGGAGCAAAAAATAAAATAAGGGATTGTAAGCTGACAAGGCCCTTGCAATCTGTGAGGTCAACCAAGGGATGCTTTGCCTAAAAAAAAAAGAAAGAAAAAAGAAAAGAAAAGAAACGAAAAAAAGAATCTCGGTGTTTGTATAGGGTTGAGGATAGAGGTCTTATTAACTGGTGTTTTATTTTGTGGGTTTTTTTTTTTTTTTTGCCTCCTTTTATTGTCTGTTTCCACAAGATGAATCCAGATTCTTTAGCATTATGAGTTTAACTACCAACATGTGGACTAGAGAATATTTTCCTATTTGCAGTAAAGTGTTTTCTATCTCCTTAGTCTCTCCTAACCTGTTTCTGATTACACTGAGTAGAAAGTCTCCAGAATAAATTTCAGAGTGAAAACCTCTTGTCCTCCATAAGATTTAGGGAGGAGCAGAGACCTGCTACTTGAGCAGATGAAAGATAGCTTGGGGTCTAACTGTTCCATAAACACTCAAACATTCCCTCAATTTTAGCCTTATCTCATACCTTTGCCTTCAAAAGTACCTGATACCTTGGATTTCTGAGCCTTTATAGCAGAATTCAGGCTACTTTTAATTATCCCCTACACACAGCTCCCTCCCCAAACCACACATATTCTGGAGCAGCAAAATTTTGACTTTCACTCTCCATATTCCACTATCACCAACTCTTTGTTTCTTTATACATGACTGGAAGCTCTGAGGCTTCATATACATTTTATTCCATTGCTATTATTTCAGTAGAGTTTTGGGAGGGTTCAGAAATAAACACATGTGTTTGACATTCGAGGATAAAAATTAAGCTTACAATTTTGACATATTTAAAAATTCAAGAACAAGTTACATGTTTTTACTTATTCAGGATCCCTGTTGTATCCCTTAAGAGTGATTTAAATTTTACTTCATAATAATCCTATACATTTGTGTTAAGTATTTTTCTAGGTTTTTTTAATGTCTTGGCAATTCATATACAATTTTTTTAAATGTTCATAATCTTTCATTTGACAATTTAATTTCCACAAATCTATCCTTAGAGAATAATCTAAAATTTACATTCAGAATTATGCAAACAACAACACAATGTTGTTTTATAATAGTCTACTTATACAACTTAAATATCCATGGAGAATATTTAGCAAAGTATGTTACATGCATTGGTGGCATTAAAATGATTGTAAAAGGCTTTCATTGTCTTGGGAGCATGTCTCTGACATAATGTAAATTAATAAATACACATGATGATTAGAGGAACAATCATAAAATCTTAAACATCTTAGTCTTTGAGTATTAAAATAGTGGTTGTTTCTCCATTTTGTCTATTTTTTATTTTCCAAATTTTTCACATTTGTGAGAACAGCATTTTTGTTTTTTTATCAGCAAAATTATTCATGTCATATATCTGACATAGTGAGAGAATTAGATGAGTTTTTTTTTCCAGATGGCTGATTTTTAACCTTTAAAGCATTCAAAGATATATTAACAAAGAAAAGTTTCCAAAATGATACATTTCTTATTTTCTGAAACTAATCTAAAGTATTCATTGTAAAAAGTGTGCAATAACAACCATATAGAGTTTATAGAGAATTTAGTGTGCCTTGTGTGGGCTGTGTGTGTGTATTTGAACCTTGTTGCTGTTGGTATGAACTAGGTGGAATTGACCCTCAGGCTGACTTGCAGTGAGTGCTGGCTGGGACTATAGAAGAAGAGCTATTCTATGGGGACTGATTCCATGGAGTGAGAGTCATTTTAGCGGGACTCTAGTGCTGGTGAAGTCTGTCCTTTGGATTTGTTGATTGGAGCTGATTGGCTGGTACTCTGGTGTGGTCTGAAGCCAGCCACCCAGTATATTGGTTCTGGAGCCTTTTGGGAGGGGCTCCAGTGCAGATCAAGTTCAGCCACTGCGAAGTCATCTGCAGCTGGTTGCTGCTTGTGGTGGGCTTGTAGGTGGTTGGTAGAGGGTACTCTGCGAACTGAGGCTGGCTTCCTCTAGCCTCAGGACCTTTTGTTGGGCACCACAATGTGGACTGAAGCCATCCACCACTTTTACTGGGTTTGTGGCCACTTAATCGAGGCTATGTTTAAGCCAAGACTAATTGATATTTTTACTAAGCTTAGGACTAATCGAGGGAGTTTCAATACAAGTTAAGACCAGTTGCTGCTTGTGCTGAGGTTGGGGTAGTTTAGCAAGGGGTATAAGGCACACTGCAGCCAGCCACCGCTTGTTTGGGGGTTGTGGACCTTTTAGAAGTTTTAGTAAAGTCTACGTGAAGAGCTAGGGCTGGCTGCTAATTTGGAGGAGTCGCCGGAAGAGGTTCAGCGAGGCATACAAGTTGGTTTGTGCTGAGTCTCAAGCAATCACTAGGGCTAGGTGAATGGTGTTAGCTAGGTTGACAGGAGCTCAGATTTGGCACCCACCTGCACCTGCTGGGAAACAGCTCAACAAAGGAGCAGTGGCTAACACTTCTGTCCCTGGAAAGAGCTGTCCTGACGCATGCCCTTCCAGCTCTTGCCCTCAAGCTAGTCAATTTATTTCCTCCACGTATGTCCCTGCGACTTTTTGAGCTGCTACCTCTGTGCTGGAACCCAGAGTGAGTGAGTTTGTTAGCGAATAAGTCTGTGAGCAGGTCCTCTAAAACCTGCAGTTCCTTGGTTCCCAACAGTCTTCCATCTCACTTGGACGTAATCTCTGCTGGCTTTCAAGTGACCACTCTTCCTGGCACTGGAGCTCTGGGCTGGGGAAACTGAGGTTGGGAGGGGATCCCTTGCTCCTTAAGGGGCCTTCTGCAGCTGAGATATCCTTCCTAATTCTTAATTATCACACCATGGGTGTGTGACCTGCCCAATTCACATTTCTGTTCCCCTTGCTAGTCTCAATGTGGTTTCTTTTTTATAGCCTCAGCTATAGGACTTCTGTTCAGCTAGTCTCTAGGTGATTCTCAATGAATGTTGTTCTATAATTTAGTTGTAATTTTAATGTGGTCATGGGAGGAAGGGGAACACAGAGTTTATTTACTCTATCAACTTGACTATAAATAAAAAAAGTGAGGAATTTTTTTTTTTTTAATTTTTAAACTGTAAGATATTTTAGAGCCTTTAATATGGTTTTGGGCAAAATAACTCCAGTGTGGAGATATGATATGTGGCATAGCTCGAAACCTAATTGACATCAGATTTTAAAAAAATAATAACAACAGCATGATGTATTACTATCCAGAAATATTTTGAACAAACCAAAACAACATATTCTTTGTCTCTCACTTATTTTTGAATTTCATTTCATTCTCAACAATTAGAAATACCATGTAGCTCACACTCACAGAATTGCAATATTATATTTGGCATTTTTGTCTTATCATGGGATTCTATGTACTGATTTTACTTAAAGCCAAGTTCAATGAAAACTTTCAACTCTTTGTTGACACTTTCATGACACTTTCATTTTCTTTTCTTTTTTTCCACCAGAGATAATGAGCCACATTCTTCTTTGGCTTTCCTCTAGACCAGTGGTTCTCAATGAGAAATAGGGGATGGAGGCAATTTTGCCATCAAAGAGACACTTGGTAATGTCTGGATACATTTTTGGCTGTCAAAATTTGGGTGTAAAGATTTCCACTGGCATTTAATGGACCAAAGCCAGACATAATATTAAATGTTCTACACTGCACAGGACAACCCCAAAAACAATTATCAGTATAGCCCAGGTTGAAAAAAAATGTGGAGTTTGCACTTTCTACAAACTCCACAAACCTCTGAAGTGATATTAAGGTAAAAATCTGGGAGTGCCCAAGTCAAACTAAAAATTAGAAGACGTATTAATATAGAATTCTTTTCTTTCAGGTAAAATAAACATTGATTAGAAAAAGGCAACTTTTTCAAATCTCTAAAGTGTAAGTCTAATTATAAACACTTAAGTAGTCTAAAACAAACACTAACTGAATTTGATAGGTAAATTAATGCCGTGGGCCAATATCATGCAGCGTTCATGCTTTGACACTTTTCTTAACATTTTCCCTCCTTTCTAATACAGAGACTGAAAGTAGACTTCTAATTCTTATTCTACTCATTACTTAACAGGAACACCGAGGTCACTGCAAATAAAGCGGCATGAGTTAATGAGAACAGCTTTCGCCAAAGAGGAGGTATTTCTCCCAAGTATATCAAGTGCTTCACATATATTAAGAAACCCCAGCTGAATCGATTTAATAATGTTGGGATTTACACAATTATTACAGAACCTTCATTATTCACCCAGTCTGTGCATACCACAGCACAAATGAACATCTCAGTCTGATGGTATTAACATTGCCATTTTCTCACCCATTCCCAGGCCATCTGCTCCATGCTGATCATTCACTGCTTTAACATTTAACAGTTACCCAACTGCAACTTAGCAGATTTGTGTACTTTTGAAAACAGCTGGTTTAATAACTGCTTCAGAGCTTTTGGATAAAGAAATTATTTTGTACTGCTTTATAATAGTCTTTTTTTTAATTTTTTTTTTATCGGTGCCTCTGAGGAAAAAGTATTACACTTACTTCATTTATGCATTTGCAATCTCATATTTCTTGTCACATTTGGAAACATATTTTCAGTATTTATAGCACAATAATGTAAAAAGTCTTTATTACTCTCCTTGTTTTTGCTGTTTGTTTTTAAAATGTCTCTGAGTACTAGAGTGAAACCTTTTGCATGAAATAATTTACAGAGGCACACAGGTATAAATTTGAGTTGTTTCAGTTTCCACTTGCTTGTTGTCATATGAAATTGTTTCTACTTCACTAATGTTTCTCTTTTTTCTATGGGTTGAAGAAAATGAAAGAAAACTGCTTGTTTCAATATTTCAGACCTCTAAGTAGACATATTTCCTCTGGAGAGTTTATTAGGTAACTTTGTGAATTGGCTGTTCTGTTAATGACTGAAAATGACCCAAAGGTTCTTCTGCGTGCTGACACTGTACTGCTTTCTTGATCTATATAGGGGTTAAATATGCATGTCTACTTTGTGAAAATTTATGGAAGTGCACATTTTGCGTTCTCTATACTAAATTCTCCTCTTAAATCTTAAAGTCTTCCTCATGGCACGAAAGTCTTTGATTTTGACTTGACTATGACGTAACATTCCGTAACATTCCTTACTTTACGCCTTGTGTGTTCAGCAATATAGAGCTGTTTGTTAGTTCTTAGTACAACTTGCTGGTTCACCACCTATGGTTTTGCTACTGATTCTCTTCACTGGAAGTGGTAAAGAAGAGGTGTGGCTCTCTCTTCAGTGCATCTTCCTGATTCTTGTAAACCCAATTCAGCATTTAAAAAAACAAATTGTTGACATCCTAGATTTAATCATTTTTTTAAAATCAATATTATATATATTTTTTACTTTTTAGTTACAATTAGCATACAATATTATATTAGTTTCAGGTGTACAACATACTGATTAGACATTTGACATTTATATGACTTGTAAAGTGATCATGCCAATAAGTGTAGTACCCATCTGACACCATATACAGTTATTACAGTATTATTGATTATATTCCCTATGCTGTACCTTACAACCTATGACTGTTTTTAAAATTGGCAATTTTTACATACTAATCTTTTCCCCTATTTCACCCATTCTCCCATCTGGCAAATTTCAAAATATTCTCTGTATCTATGGATTTGTTTCTGTTTTGTTTGTTCATTTATTTTGTTGGTTTTTTTTTTTAGGTTCCACATATAAGTAAAATCATATTTATCTTTCTCTATCTGAATTCTTTCATTTAGCATAATACCCTCTAGGTCCATCCATGTTGTCACAAATGGCAAGATTTCACTACAGTATTATTTACAAAACCCAAGATATGGAAGCAACCTACATCCATTGATAAATGAATGGATAAAGAAGATGCGGTACATACATACATGGAATATTACTCAGCCATTAAAATGAAATCTTGCTATTTGTGACAACAAATATGTCTTTTTAAAAGCATAGCATTTTTGTTTAATTTTTTACTTACTTAAGTTTTCTAACTTACCTGTCATTGTTTTTAAAGGCTCGAAGCTTTTCTTATATGAGTAATTTCTCATCGGTTAGAAGCTACATCAAAACCTACCTTTTAGATACATTAAAATACAAGAGAAGATATTTCTTTCAGTCAAGACGAAATAAATGGGACTGAAATTATCTTCTCATCTGAAAACACAAAAATAAACCAATGAAATATAAAATGCTAGTATTCAAGGTGCTAGACATCAGACAACAAAGGAAAAGAATCTCTGACAGACAGAAAAATGAAGGAACAAGGTGGTTAAAATTTCTGAGACAAAGTAGCAGTGAGAAGAGAGCTATATAAAAAGAGAATTCCAGAGATAAGCAGAGAGACCAAATGCAACATTCAGTACAGTAGTGATCAAAGTGTGCATGCAAGGAAACTGCGGGAAGCTGTGAAATCATCTAAAAGGATAATACGACAGAGCTCCCAGCACTCATGTAGGAACTATAATAATACCTGCTTCAACTACCCAGAGTAAAACATGTCAAAATTCCCAGGATTGGCTAGTGTATTAAGAACAATCTTGCTTCAATGGTAAAGAGTAATTAGAACTAAATTAAATGGTCTGTACTTGCTTAACAAATGAACTTATTTTAACAAGTAAATTTAGTAAATCCCAGAAAAAAGGTAATATAAATGTAGCTAATATAAGTATAGCATAATAGACTAACATCGTATATTATATATAATATATGTTAAATATATGTGGTATGGTATATGCAATGTATTATAATATAATAAACATAATAAATACAATAACATAGTATAATATAAATGAAATACACAAATGCTTAGCTCCCAATAAGTTTCAGTTTACAATGCCTGGTACCTATGGAAGAGTAGCATCCATAGAAACATAAAAATATAACATAATGAGGAAAAGAAACGTTTAATTTTAACCCATCTGAAAATGACTTAGATGTTAGAATTATCAGTAAAGGATGTTAAATAGCTATTATAACTATTTTCTACTGTTAAAGAAATAAGTAGAGGCATGGAAGATGAAAAAGAAAAAGACTCAAACTCTTAGAATTGAAAAATAAATTCCTTATGTTGAAAAATACATTGCATGGCATTATTTTCAGATTAGGTTTACAAAAGAAAATGATAGTAAAATTGACAATATAGCAATACTAACTATCCAAAATGATGCAAAATGAGCAATACAAATTATCCAAAATTATATATATAATGTAAAGAAGCAACCTAATATGTGACTCATTATAGGCCTGAAAAAATATAGAGAAAGGGGACAGAAAAAAATTTGAAGAAATACTTTCCAAAAAAAAGTCCAAATATAATAAAAACTATCAGCTATCTATAGATTGAAGAAGCTCAACAAAACTCGACAGGATACATGAAGAAAATTTCACCAAGACATATTATAATCTAATGTCCCCAAATTAGGGATTTAAAGAAAATCTTAAAACAAATTAGAGACAAAATAAATACAATAAAAAGTTTGTCAATAGATACAAATGAAAGTGAGAAAGTAGGTGATCGAAGTATTTAAAATAAAGAAAGTTACAAAACAGTCAGCTTGGAATTCCATATGCAGCTCAAATAATTTTTCAGAATAAAAGTGAAAAAAAGACACTGAAAAAATACAAAAGTTGAAAGAATTACTCACTAGATAATCCACACTACAAAAAGGAGTAAAACAAGTCTATCATGTAGAAAGAAAAGGATATCATATTCTAATATGGATCTAAACAAAAGAAATGATGAACACAGTAAATGGTAGCTATATGGGTATATAAAATATTTTTCATATTATTTCAATATTTTAAAATAATCATTTAAGTAAAATAATAATTTAGTGTTCAACTTGTCATATTTACATATGTGTATACATATTATATATATGTGTTATATATGTGTTATATGTGTGTTATATATACATGTATGTGTATGCATGTGTGTGTGTGTATATGTATCTCAAAATGTATGAAAGCTATAGCAACAAATTTAGAAAGAAAAAATGAAAGTATACTAATGTAAAGTTTGTATACTACATAGAATGTGGTATAATATCACTCGAAAGTAGATTCTGAAAGTAGTTAAAGACTTATGCAATAAACCCTAAAATACTACTAAAATAACTCATAAGGAGTTACAGCTTATGTGTCTATGAAGAAAGTAAAATTAAGTTATGAAAAATAATTAATCTGAAAAAGATGAAAATAAAAAAGGAACAAAAACAGATGGAGCAAATAGAAAGCAAATAGCAACAAAATAAAAAGACAAGCCACAGAGTGGAAGAACATATTTGCAAATCAAATATCTGATAAAGTGATTATATCCAGAATTCTAAAAAAAACTTCTAAAGCTCAATCATTTTAAAGAAGGAGAAATATTTGAATAGATACTTTTCATCAGGTAAGATAAACAAATAGTGAATGAGCACATGAAAATATGTACATTATTAGTCATTAAGGAAATGCATATTACAACCACAACAAGACTACTCACATCTATTAGAATGACTAAAATTAATAAAGATGAGGGAAAAATATGGACTATGCTAAGTGTTGGTGAGGACGTGAAGAAACTGATACTCTGTTACACTGCTAATGGGATGTAAAATTAAACACTTTGCAAAAAATTTTGGTAGTTTCTAAAAATAGTAAAGATACATTTGCCATATAATTCAGTCACTTTACTCCTATTTACCCAGCAGAAATACAGTTGATCCTTGAATAATGCAGGGTTGGGGCAAGCAGTCAAAAATCTGCATGTGACTACAGTTAACCCTCTGCATGCACAGATTCCCAACCTCACAGTTGACCCTTGAATAATGTAGGTTTAAACCACAGGAGTCAGTTCAAATCTCTGTTGTTCAAGGTTCAACTATAAAAGCTTATGTCCATACAAGACTTGTACACAGATATTCATAGGAGCTTTATCTGAAGTATGCCATAATGTGAATAGACAAATGATGGCATATTCATACAATTGAATACTATTATAACATTTATGCATTTCAAATAATTATGGTGAGTGAAAGAAGCCAAACAAAAAGGAACATATACTCTACATTTATACTTATATAAAACTCTAGAAGATCAAACTAATCTGTAGTGACATAAATCACATCAGTGTTTGCCTGGGATTGAGTGAGACCAGCTAGTTAAAAAAGGAAGGGATTAAAATGGCATATAAGGAAATTATTAAAGGTGATAAATGTGTCATTTATCTTAATGGTTATGATAATTTCTCAGGAGTATACACATACCAAAACTTTTCTAGTTGTCTGTGTTAAATATGTATAATTTATTGTACATCAATATACCTTGTAAAGATTTTTTAATGTTAATAGTAGGTGTTTATGTTCCTTTGCTGTTCTCAAAGATTGTGGAAGCATGGAAACCTTACTTTAGTTATTTTAGAAAAATTCTATCCTACAGTTATAGGTTATAACTTGAATATCCTACAGATCTGTAAAACACATTATTTTTACAATGAAAGTATTACAGAAAAAAATTGTAGAGATAATATCATAGTAATGTGGAAATTCATATTTCTTAGAAATGATAGTCTTCAGAGATTCAATTGTTTTTATTAGTATCATTTGCCCATTTTTCTCTGTTCTGTGTAAGCCACTTTTAAAACGTGGTAATTGTTATGCACACAGAAACATTAGTATTCAGTACTGTTCATAGAATTCAATCAGTTAAATAGACAAAAGCTTGTATTATGTGCCCACAGAGTGACAATTCATGGTGGTTTTTAAAGACTTCCTCTCTCACATAGCTATCAATCAAAGTGACAGTGTTCTTTAGATTAACTTTGGATTCCCCAGCACAAATTAATTAATCTGTCTACTATTTCCTATCTCAGCATTTCAATCAGCCAACAAATAAGCCAATCAAGATTTCAATTCTTTGCTGATTAGCCAATAAACTCTGACAGTCGACTTGCAGTGGGACTTCTGGGACTCTCATAGAAGTTTATTTATAGATGTTGCAATGCTGTGATTAGTCCCTAAAATACAAATAAGAAGAACATTGTGTTTTCTTTCCAGCTACTTTCATCAAGGCAAAGAACCTTTTCAGGAAGAAATAGAACTGTTAGCACAACCAGTTACAAGGATACTCTTTTTGAAATTATATTAATGACATTTCAGTGATGCCATTGCTTTATTAGCTTCAAATTGTGTAAATATCATGGAATTTTAGAATTTAAGAATTGCTTTTGTTCAAATGAAAGAATGTGTGGTAGAGCTGTCACTATTTCCTCATTGTCAGGAATCCATCTGGACAAGATTCCTAAGTACTCATTATACCAAAAGACATTTACTTCCTGCTTTTTATATGTTTATGAAAGAATACACTTAACAGTATATTACGAATTAATCTAGTACATGTGCTTTCTCCCAAAAATCCCTCTGATAGCATAATAAACCCAACAAGGGAAAATATATGGACTGGGAGTTAAAAATAGGGTTAGTCCAGATTTTGCCAGTAACAAGTTGTATGAGCCAAAGAAAGTCACTTAATTTGTACAAGCTTTAGTTCTCTATTGTGTGAAATTAAAGGTGTAGAATAAATAGCCTCTAAAATTTGATGGCTCAGCAAAACACACCAGTATCTTTTTCCTTATAAAGACTATATCTAGACAATTTTCTTCTCTTTGTCTTTACCACCAATACTTTTTGAAGTTTGTTCAAATATCAGTGACCTCATGAACTTAACATTGAGCAGTAAGCAAATGTAAGATGAGATTGATGACCTTTCGGGTCTCCATTAAACTTTGCATTCAATTTCTTCACCTCTTTCTTGGGGAGCAAAAGGGGAAGAAAATAAAAGGAATCATCTCATTCCTCAAAATATGTGGGTGCCATTTATCCGCCCATGACCTTTACCATTCTAATCTTCTAGCCATTCTACTTTATTTCTTAAAGATTTTAGCTCCCATAAAACAGTCTTTATTTTAATGCCTTGAAAGGTGACCCATCTTGAAAGGTGACCCATCAGTTCCCTGACCTCTTTGTTCCTTGGTGTGTTTATTTCTAATGATATTTGTGTCCATACCACCTTAGTCAGTCATTTCCCATTTTACACCAAAAAGTGAATCACTTTTAAAATCTCTACTTCAAATGTTTTGCTTTTACACCAACTATCTCTTATCTGTCCGTATACCTTGTTTCAGAGCATATACAACTAAAATTCTTAGGCTTCACAAAAATATTGATTGTAGTCTATAATCAATAATTTTAGGAACAACCTTAAAATGTCCTGGCCTCTCTTACCTCCAATTTATACTGCTTTGCAAAATCTTAACCATACATGTTACTTGAGTTCAGATTTTTTTTATGTGGTTCACTTAACACTGCCTGAAAAAAACAATAATTCTCTACCCTTAAGATTGCTTTCCACTTTCTATGATGGTACTTCTCCATTATAATCCATTGAGAAAATGTAAGCCAGAAATCTGAAACTCTCTTATCTTTCCACCAACAAATCTTTTTCACTTGCAGAAGTTCTCAACTTATCTTTCTCCCCATTATAATAAAAAAAAAATATTTCTACTCATCTGTTCTCTCCATTTCAGTCCTGGTACTGATTCTCTCTCTTCTCTGAATGGATAGTATACTTTTGATGATGTATTTTTATTTTTTGAAACTTCAATCATTTTTTTTCTCTATTAAGTTAACTCCCTGATAACCACAAATTTTATCTATTCTGAACAAGAATTTTAAAAATTAAAAACACTCTTTAAAAACAAACCAGTTTATCTTCTATACAACTTTATTTCCTATCCTACTGTGATGTTTTCAATTACCTCCTCAATTCTCACATATTTTTCAATCTATTCTAGTCTATTTTTTTTAATTACAAAATAGTTTTTTTTAAAAAAAAATATCAATATAATAAAACACGTTAGAATTTTGTAGGCATTTGGAGGAAATGGCTAGACTCTGGTCCTTTAACCATCCACAGTCTTTATCTCTGGGCTGCCTGGGAAGAAGTTCTCTCAACTTGAAAGTTGAAGCAGATCTCGAAGGCTCTGAAGCTGAATACTGTCAGTAAATTTCATTTCTTGGCAGCCAAATGGCAATTTCTTTCTTCAACAGAGATCTGAGTGGCATACTTTCATGACTGTTACAAATTAGAAGTTGGATATGAAAGACTTAGTGCTGCTTAGATGCTGAGAAGGATGGAAACAGTAAAGTGTTGTTTGAATTTGACAAAATAGAGTTATTTGATGATTTAAGAGTGATTTTTAAAGAGGGATATGTAAGCAGGGACATATGTGTGTGTGCATATGCGTGTGAGTAGCAGTGCCTCCTTTAGCTGATCATGTTGCTGATATTATGTCCTCATGTCACTCTTCCAGCTTTTTGTATATTTAAATAGTCGCACAGAAAAAAAAAATTGAGGGTATAAATAAAGAGAAATGACAATGCAGTTGTTAAATTTCTTACTAAATGCATTTAAAAAAAAATGAAACTAGTGTTTTAGATGTTCTTTTGCTCAAATGACAACAAAAAATAAACTATTTAAAGTTAAATTAGATTACTAAATACAGTGGAAAGCCTAATATACTAAACTGTAGAAACTCTAGAATATAAGTCTATGGCATTAATGTGATGGAACTGAGAATATATACTTTTATTTTAAAATTTGATTTCATGAGATTTCTTTTATGATATGTTAAGTGACTTACCAATACAAAATTTAAATTAAATTTTAAACTTTTATAATTATAGCTCATACATTATAGCATGCAGTACGTTATAAAATGTTATTTTCATTTCAATAGTTTTTAAAATAATATCAATATAATTAAACACATTGGAATTTTCTAGGCATTGGAAAGTAGATTGATGATGAAACATAATATTTAATATATTTCAGGTTAAGAAATTATATAAAATGTAAACAGTACAGTTAACTTTGATATAATTTATTTAAATTCAATGTTTAATGTTAATCTATTAATCTATTTAATACTAATTTTCTAATGATTAACAGCAATGATATCTACATAACACAGATAAAGAGAAGAAATACATGCTAAATACATTTTTTGTGTGTAAATTTATTGAGTAGCATTTTTAAATGTTTTATCTGGATTTATTTATTTTTGTTTTATTTTGTGTTTTTCTTTGTGGGTATTCATTTTTTTTTTATTTGTTTTGTCTATCATGCTAGAAACTAGAAAGACTGAATCTTCTTTCTAGAAATTTCTTAGAAATATAGAGAAAAATAAAGAAACTAACTGTATATAGTCCTCCCACAGTTTCATGGGGAATTGGTTTCAGGACTCCCCACAGATACCAAAATCGTGCAAACACTCAAGTGGCTTATATAAAATGGCATGATATTTGCATATAACCTATGGGCATCACTCTATATACTTGATCATCTCTAGATTACTTATAACACTTAACAATTTAAATGCTATGCAAACAGTTGTTGTACTATATTATTTAGGGAAACAATAACAACAACAAAAAGTCTGCACATGTTCAGTACAGAATCAACCCTGGTAGGCCAAACTACATAGTACATGTCAGTAACAATGTAAGAGTTTTAAAAATATTTTCAATTTGAGTTTGGTTAAATCCATGGATGCGAACCTGCAGATATGGAGGGCTGACTGTTTCCTGGAAATTTTAATTGAGCTTTGGATTCTCAGAAGGCATAGGCTGTTAACAAGTTTCCCAAAAAGACATTTATGATAATACTCAAATATATTTGAAAATTACCTTGCACCAGTCATTCAACTTGTGTGATCTCATGATTATAAATGAGTAAGCCCCACAAGATGTGGTTCAGTTTCATTAAGCATCCCAGGAAGAGCAGCAGTTTGATGTGAAGAGTAATTAACTGGAAGATAGAGGCTAATGGATGTCCCTAAATCCCTAAAGAGCTGATGGGTTTTCTTCCTTCAAAAAGAAAAGACATTCTGTGCCATCTAAAGCAACCAAAAGAAGCCACATACACATCAATATTCTTACACAGTTTTATATTACACCAAACTCATAATAACCTACTGGAAAAATTACTTGTTTTCAACTCAAGTAATCAGAAGTTTCATTTTATCCCATCTTTAAAAAGATAGACCTAATTTACAGGTATTAAGTTCTTAAGAAATAAATATCACAAGCATATATTAGACAATAGTAGTACTGAATCAGGGATTAGGCCTGACATAATCCAGAGTGAAGGTAAAAGACTGATATATAGAGAAATAACTATGTATATTTTATGATCAATATGCACAAATTGGCTGATGTAAGAGTAATGATGGGAGACATTAGAGATATATCTTTAGCCAAATACAAACTCTTAACTCAAGATTATTTAATATGTTTTGAGTTATCAAATCTAAGTTTTCAATTGATATATGAAAAGACTATTTCTAGTAAAATGGAAATTTTCTTTTCTTGTTATATAACAGACAATAAATCATTCCCACTAAAAGACACCTAAAACAAAATACATACAAAGCAACTTTTAATTTGATGTGAACCATAATGATAGTGCTCTCTATCAGTCCATGTTCAGCCATAGACTACAAAATCTAGTTAAGCTAATTGAAGTAGAAAGTGATTTGTTACAAAGTATTAAATGACTTAGCGAATGCTTGGGTGAACTGAAGAAACAGACTCTGGTTTGAACCATCCAGGGATCACTTTTACACCATTATAGAACTGAGCCACCCATCCTTAAAATGTTGTTAATAAGGAAATGAAGTGTAAACACCCCTAGCCCATACCTATATGTACAAATAACTAGGAGATAGATAATACTATAACTTCATATTAAATATAAGCCAACAAATACCGAGATTAACCAAGTCGGCTCTGTAGCCCACATTAGAGCAGAAAGTCAAGAGGCATCTATAAGAAAATGGAGATACAGAACTGGAGGCCTAGGATTGAAAAACATAGGCCACTCTCAGAAGAGAAAATTTCACTGTCTAAATTGTTTATTCTCCAAACTCATTATGCTCAAGTCCTAACCTTAGTTAGTACCTCAGAATGTGACTGTTTTTGGAAATAGGGCTTTTAAAGGTGTAATTAATTAAAATGAGCGCATTGGGGTGGACCCTAATGCAAAGTGACTGGCGTCTTTATAAAAAAGAGAAAATTAGGACATAGACAAACACACAAGGACAACCATGTGAAGACACAGGAGGAAGAGAGCCATCTACAAGCTAAAAAAAAAAAAAAAAAAAAAATCAACCCTGCCGATTCATCGACATTGGTCTTCTAGTCTCCAGAAATGTGAGCAAATACACTTCTGTTATTTAAGCCATTCAGTCTGTAGCACTTTGTTATGGCAGCCCAGCAAACTAATATACCTACATTAAAATACTGGCTACTATAACAGGTTTGCCAACCTTTTCACAGAAAGGACCAAATAGCAATGACATTAGGTTTTGTAGTCTATCTGTTCTTGTTGGCACTACTCAACTCTGTCATTGTAGCATGAAAACAGTCTTAAATAATATATAAACAAATAGGTGTTCATGTGTTACAATAATATTTTTTACAAATACAGATAGTGGGCTGGATTTAACTCTTGGGTTATAGTTTACTGACTCTTCTGAGAGAATCAAAAGGAGTTTAAGATTGAAAGACATCAGAGGTGGCAGTCTTGATAAACCAGTTTCTGGGGAAGAGATAATTAATTTGGAAGGCAGACATGCCCCAATGATTCTTGGTGAGGAAGAAAAAAAGAAGCAAGAGTTGGATGGCATAACGACTCCTACTCTCTCCATAAAATAATCCATCTCTTAAAGAAACTGAGTGCATTAAACCAATAGGCAAAGGTAAATTTGATTGAAAAAATTATAAGCCACCCAATCCTCTCACCTTTGTCTACAGATAACTGTTATTCTAGTCCAGGATAATAAAATATTTTAAACAAAAACAAAAATTTGAAAAAGAAAGAAAATGTCTAAATATAACTTTTATACAAAAGACTAAGTAATACAAGATATAGAATGCTATAATTTGGGGGTCAGCAAATTTAGAAAACTAGTCTTAAATAAGATTTGTGCCTTATTATACAAGGTGGTGACCCTAGCAGTAAAGATTGATTTAAATATTTCTTTCCCACCAGAGCCTATTATTTCAGAAAGCTTTGTGTCATTGGCTGTTAAGTTATGAAAGATGGATAGAAAGAGCACTGACGCCAGTAAGTAAAGATCTGAGACATCATGCTTAAAAATTATAGCTCAATAAAATGTTTGTTTATTTAAACACGTATTAACGAAAATAATATAGACCCTGAGTTTATTAAATTTTTTTTGAGGAAACTATTAAAACTCCAATCCTAACCTTCAGAAGCTTGTCTTGGTACCCTGCAGTAAGAGAAAATGCACAGCTAGAGTTATAATCCACAGTCCAGTTCTGACATGGCAATGAAGAATGATGTGTAAGGAATGTATTTTAGACTGCGAAGCTAGAGGTTAACTAAGTTACTTATACTTAACGATGCCTAACTATTCTCAGTCAGGAATCAGGGACTGTTCTTGTGGTCTATTATAGAAATAAGGATATATATCAATGAGTGTGGAATTCAGCCCAGCAGAGATAGAGTTAAATGTTTTTATGTAAACTTTCATATATTACCATGACTGCTTGTTTTTTTTATTGTTATTGCTGTTTTTTTTCTTTTGATGGTGTTTGTTTCGTTTTGTTTTTAATATGAGAGAATAAATTCTAGAGTATTTAATCCAATTTATTATTGTTATTATTAAAGTGCACCTAAACCTAATTTTCACTGTTATAAATGTCCATATATTTTTATAAATGCTCAGAATTCTTTTCTTGATGAGTTTCTCAGAACAGGTAGAACTAGGAACATTACCAAAATGTTTCACTTGACTTTTCACAGTATCATTAGGTATGACGGGAAGTAAATGCAAGCCTCGAGAACATTTCTCTGTAAGGATTATGTATGAGTAAACACAGGAACAGGCTATAATCGCTTCAGGATTTTCTTGAATATCCAAATTGTACAGAAATTAAATGAACTGTCTACTTAGATTTATACCTAATTCAGATTTAAGACATTAATATTTATTACCAGGTGTTCTCTTACTTAGATACTATAATGTTGAAATTGCCTGATTTTAAAAATAAATAATTTCTGATAGTTTAAAAAATAATTAATTCCAAATATTTTATGTATGTTATATCAATTTAAGTTATTTGCCTTGTTATTTTCTCAAGCTTATTGTTATAATGAACTTAAAATTTACATGGCCAATGTTCATTATTTTTTAAAATTACTTCTGCCTGAACTGCTATAAACCTTAATATACTGCATTTAACAATGGTTTCCCAAGTTTTAGTGATAGAAAAGGGTAGTAGAGATACAAAACACCAAATAGTTGGGTCAATAAATAAGAAAACCTTTCCCCTTTTTTTTGTTTTGTTTTATTTTTTTGTTTTTTGTTTTTTATCATAGAGACTGAAAATTTCCAGAGCATCTCTCTATGTGATGGGAATCTCCATGTATTTGTTTCTGTAGTTCAGAGGGTAACTATCAGACATCTGGGTGAAACTATTGGTAAATCTGCTGGATGGCTACATTTTATTATTTTATTGGTAAAATGCATTATTTCTTCAATTCTCATCATTTTTTTTTCTTCAGATATTCTATAAGAAACCTGTAAAGAATGACTTAAATCATAAACCACATTTTAGACTGTTAAGTGCATGCTGGTTTGAAAGATCAAAGCCTATTTTGATGTTGTCCAGGGCATGTTCAAATATCTTTCTAACAGCTAATCAGACATTCTCAGATAACAAATAAAAGCTTTATAACTATGAAAGTGTAATTGATGAAGAATTCATTTCTTTCAGAAAGTTTCCCATTTAATATTATACATAATGGAATATCTGAGCAAGAAGAAATAAATTCTAATCCTGGGTAGGAGATAGTGTTGGCATCAGGTCAATGTTCCTGCTAAGAACAACTAAAAATCTATATAATTACAGAAATTACATATTTAAAGGAGTCAGAAACTAACAGTCTTAATGATTTTGTGCCAGACAATTGTTTTAAGTAGGATAAAAAGAGAACTGATAATAAGAGGAAACACTGAAAAATTATACTTCATTGATTTAAGTTTTTCTGAAAAAGAAATCCACAGAATAATAATAATAATAATATAACAATACTAATAAATAATATAGGAGTTACATCTAGAGAATAGAAAACACTGATAAAACTCAACTAGAAGAAGAAAGACAACCTCATAAAAATGGATCAAAGACATAAATAAGCTAGCAAACAATATATACAGAATGCAAATAAACTCATACATTATATGATATACATTATATGATTTCTTTATATTCATGTGTGATATTCTAATATTTATCCAGAGTATGTTTGCTAGAGATTTAAACAAATTTCCCCAAGCTAGTTTATTATTACATATACATAATATAGTAAATTATAAGTTTCTATATCCTTTCTAGTGTTTGGAGTTATTATAGGGTTCATGATTTTTTTGTGATGAGGTGTGCATACAAAGATTATTTTCAACATTTTGTTATTTATATCTTGAATCTGCAAATCTGATGTAATTTTGATATTAGATATCATTATTAGTTACAATCCAGATACACTATGGTAAAAAAAGCCCCATGCCTATCTATAATAGTTATTTTTTATTTATGATTCTACTGATTTTTCACAAAGCAACGAAATTTGTGGGAACCGATACTTTTTTCTGTTGTTTCCATTTCTTCTCATTTGTTTCCATAGCTGTGTGACAGGGCAATTCTATCATCAATGAATGACTTGAATAATTTATTGAAAAAAATGAATAAATCATATGTTGGTACAGAAATATGTAAACGTTAACTAATTGCATTATTTTGTTTTTGTTTTAGCATATTGGTGATGGACCGAACTTGTCTCTCATTCTTTCCATTTACTATCACCAAGACTGACAGACAGTACCTTAATCCATAATGTTATCATGCCAAAGTGAATTTTACAATCTTACACTTTATTTTATGTCAAACATTAAGGGGGTTATCGTGTCCTTTAATATTGCTGTTAAAGATAGATTCTGATAGAAAAATATCTTTTTCCTTTCTTGATCTCTCCTGATCCATTGTCTGTGACTTCTAAAGGGTCTCTAATGTCTTTAATTCGAGGAGTTTGTTTGATGCCATGACTCTGACTGAATGAAGAAGGTAGCATGCTTCTGAAGTAGACTGAAATAACTCAGAGAGAAAAGAAAGCTACATACAGTTGTTTGCTAAGATTGGAAAATTTCCCAGACTGTAAGTTTCTTATTCTGGCATTAAAACCTAGCTAAATTTATAGTTTTAGTCATAGGTTGGATTCATTTCTAAATTTAGTATCTGAGAGAAATACTGTGCAAAATGTATTTTGTGTTTGCATCATTTACTGCATATTTAGTGTGAGCAGATAAAGTATTTTCCTTTAGATATGTGTGTGTACATTTGTGCTTTCATCTTCTATTACTCATTATCTTTCACTGTTTTGGAAGAAAACTAACTAAAAGAAAAAAAATAGATCTGCTACATTAACTTACATTGATTCAGTGGTAGCTACAGCCAAGACTTTTAAAGTGAATAAGTAATTATCCCATTGTGAGTCTTTGCAAAACAAATGCCCGTACACACAGAGTAGTCTGAACGGCCCACAAGGCTGATGTTTTGGTGTTCAAAGATCTTAGAAATGCTGAGTTCTCTGATTCTTCACTCAACATAGAAGATTTTGCAGTGTTTAACTTTAAAAAATTATCAGCTGGTTTTCGGTTCTGTATTACCCAATCTCTTTTGTATTACGAGTGTTTTAGTATTACAAAGAAAAAACTGGTGGTTGACTACAGAGGCACAGCACAAAGTAGAATAGGAATAGCTAGCATCTGTTGAGCACCTGCTGTGTATGCAATGTGATACATTGTTTAAGGAAGTTATCAATAGAATGATACTGTGAGGTAAAACATCAATATTCATTTGTAGCAAATGAGGTGATAGAGACTAAAGCACTTAAGCAACTTGACCTTACATTATACAACTGGCATACTCAAGCCATGTAATTTTGACTCTAAACTTATTCTACCCATATGTAGTAAATATTAATGAATAGTCAAACAATTTAAACATTTCAAGTAAAGCACCATACACCATCTTTTAGCTCAATTTAGGATTTTCGAACCCCATCTTTTTACCAGTCATTTTAATTCTAAGTACATAAGAAGAAATATACATACCTTGCCTAGAGGTGGCTTACAATATAATACAGTAAAACACAAGTAAACAAATAATTATTATGATAGGACTTTAAGGGGGGGCAGGGTTCCAGACACTGATAAACCAAAGCAGAGAGCATGAAATCACCTGATGCAGGTAGAGAACAACTTAGGAATTTGGTTCCTTTGTAACTCAACTTATTGGGTCATGTAGTAATATATTTTACTGAAATGGCAGACAGGGTCCTCCTGGTAATGGGCTTATATACAGTATTAAGGAGACTAGACTCTAATATGCAGGTTAGGAAATTTATTGAAAAATATCAGCATTGTACTGATATATGAATATTTTCATTTCAGAAATCTAACTCTAACAATAATGCAGGTGAGGGGAAGAAATATTACTAATGGCAGTAAGTTCATTGGGGAGACTAAAAGGTCAAGTCATCGCTGACTTCCTTTATATATCCACTTCATTCATTCCTTGTCCTCTCTATGGTATTTAACAACTGTTGTTTTCAAAACAATTCCCCTTTTTGTTTGCATGATATTAACTAGGGACCTTTTAAGACACTGGTTGATGAAAGAGAACTGGGAGATGAGTAAAAGAGGCTTGTATGTAAAAGTATTGTCAAGAGGCTCAAATAAAGAAGGAGAAGGGTTCAGGTAGAGTTTATAAAGGTTGGAAGAGAGTATAGGCATGTTCATATTCTGAGGGGAACTCACAAGAAAAGATGGAAGAGAGAGAAAGAAAGTACCTTAAGTTAACTAGGAACAAGGACAGAAATCACACACAAAAAAGGTCAAATATTATTATTATTTTATTATTATTAGTTTCAAATATATAGCACACTGATTAGATATTTATATAATTTATGAAATGATCCCCCTGATTACTCTATTATCCCTCTGGCTCTACACATAGCCATTACCTTATTACTGTCTGCATTTCCTATGCTGTGCTCCCCATCCCTGTGACTATCTATCAATTACTAATTTGTACTTTAACCCTTCACGGTTTTTTCCCAGCCCTGCCCTCCCCTGTACCCATCCCCTCTGACCATCACCAGATTGTCCTCTACATTTGTGAGTCTGTTTTCAATTAGTTTGTTCTTTCTCTTCCTTAGATTCTGCATGAAAGTGAGCAAACTTAAGACATCATTGACTCTCTTCCATGATGACTTGGATAAAATCAGTCATTTCATTTTTCCAGATCCAGGAGACTGATATGCATTAAACCGAGAATGTGGGAAGAAGCCTCACATGCCTCTGAACATTACCCAGAGCTCGGGAATAATAGGTATGTGTCTAGCTTTTTGCGAATAATAAAAACAAAGCCTATAATTAGTGTTTATTAAAAAGAGAATGGTCTAGTTCAGTACTCAATGTTTATGAAAAATACTTTGCAATCCCTGGCATATAATTAGTATGCATACATGTCACATACTTA